>OY720442.1:117568337-118168337 GCA_963082915.1 Dolichopus griseipennis | reverse complement strand
TCTTTCTTTCTGCTTTACTTCTGACGTCTTAAGAAAAAACATTGACGTTCGGTATTTATTGGATAACTTTAAAATAAACAATGGTGCGAGAAATACGAGAAGTACCAAATACTTAGTTGAAAATACTCATAGAACTGAATATGGAAAAAATGAACCAATAAATAGATGTTGCATTACATTCAATAAACACAGTTATCTTTATTCTACACAAATTTCTCGATACACTTTTAAAAGTAAATTAAACTTAAAATTCATTCATGACCTAAGACAATAATTTTAACCTTCATTATATCATACTAGCTAATACCCGGTGCGCGTTGCTGCGCCTCTCAACGGAAGTTTAACTGAAGTTGATGTTACTGCAAAAAGTTAACACAAAAATTACACACGTAAATTTAAAAATGTATGAAAGTAATCTTTTTAAAACGATTTTTCTAGGATTATTCTAGTAATTTTTGAAACTTTCTGTAATTCAAAGCAGTACAAACTACTTTCCAAAATTTGACGTAATTTACTTCCAAAAATTTTTTTGACCAAACGTAGGACCGACTGTTAACAGACTCAACTCCATTTTCAAGTTGCTTCACACATATAAAATTTGAGGTCAACCGGTCAAATCGGTTCTAATTTAGAGTTAAGTATTGAAAAAACCTATAAAAAGGTGTTGGGTCGCAATCGGTTAATGGAACTCAACAACATTTTTTAGGGCTTTCTTTTAGGCCAATGCAGAATTTTGAAAAATCGGACAAAATTTGGACCCAAAATTTTTTTTGACCACCCGTCGGCCCGACATGGGTTAACAAATTCCAAAACTGTTAATAGTGTCAACTCAATTCTCACAGGGGAGCACGTATACAAAATTTGAAGAAAACGGTTAAACCGTTTCTAATTTAGAGTTAAGTATTGAAAAAACTATTAAAAAGATGTTGGGCCGCAATGGGTTAATGCAACTCAATAAAATTTTTTTTTGGGGTTTTCCTTTTAGCCAAAGCAGAATTTCATAAAATCGGACAAAATTTGGACCCAAAATTTTTTTTGACCACCCGTCGGCCCGACATGGGTTAACAAATTCCAAAACTGTTAATAGGGTTAACTCAATTCTCAAAGAGCATCACGTATACAAAATTTGAAGTCAATCGGTCAAACCCTTTTTATTTTAGAGCAAAGAAGTTTAAATACTTGCACCACAGCCCCAACTCGGCGGATCGTTAGAGCAAAATTTTTGAGCCACGATTTCTTTCCGTACTCAAAAACCTCTATATACAAATTTTCATGAAAATCGGCTGGGCAGTTTAGGAGTCTATTCGCTACATACAAACAAACATATATATATAGATTACACTTCAAGTTCATATTATTTTTTAATTTAGTTACTTTATACAGTCAGTTAATACAGTTAGTATTCATAAATTTAATTTCAACTGTTTTTTTGCTTTGTATGCATTTTCTACAAATAAACAAATAAATAAACTTTTGATTCTTAATGTATTTAAAAATTTTTTGGCTATGTAATCAAATTTCATGTTAATTATAAGTTTAAGTTTTTTTTTTGTAAAAACCTTGTTTTGGTTCAAAACCATATGTTAAAATATAATGTTGGACCTTTAAATTTTGTATATTAATAAAAAAAAAATTGGACAGGTATTCAAG
This sequence comes from Dolichopus griseipennis, assembly GCA_963082915.1. Lineage (NCBI taxonomy): Eukaryota > Metazoa > Arthropoda > Insecta > Diptera > Dolichopodidae > Dolichopus > Dolichopus griseipennis. The sequence goes on along the minus strand of OY720442.1, from coordinate 118,166,687 downwards.
TTACAGGTGCTTAAAAATAGCATAATTTCAATTTTCGGGCCCTTATAGTTCCTAAAGAGGGGGCTTGACAAAAAAATTTTGTTAACTGACTCCTACTATTTTTTTAGGATCTAACTTCTCCCAAAATTTCAATATCCTAGCTTGAACCGTTTAGAAGATATGTGGGGCCAAAAATTTTGCAAAAATTGAGTTTTATATAATGGTAAATTTTAGTACCGTATGGCAACCCTATACATTTAAGCGACATATTTTTGTAAAGCCTATAAAAGCAGCTCTCTAATACCGTTTTTCGATTGAAAATAAACCTAACATAACTTTTGTTATATCAATTTAAATATAGGGCTTTTTAGGAATTTTCAGGGGCTGTAACTTCGTCACCCTTCAAAATTAAGAAAAACCTTTGTCACATGTTGAAATATAATTATAGAGCTTTGAATTTTGTCTATCACTAAAAAAAAATTTGGACAGGTATTCAAGTTACAGGTGTTTAAAAATAGCAAAATTTCAATTTTCGAGCCCTTATAGCTCCTAAATAGAGGGCGTTAGTCGACTCCTACTAATTTCTAGGTATCTAACTTGTCCCAAAATTTCAAGACCCTAGCTTGAACCGTTCAGAAGATATGTGTGGCCAAAAATTTTGCGAAAATTGAGTTTTGCGTAATGTTAAATTTTAGTACCGTATGGCAACCCCAAACATTTGCCATGTAAAAATTTATAAAGTTTATGAAACCAGCTATCATTTGCCGTTTTCAGATTGAAAATATATGTAACAGAACTCTTGTTATAACAATTTAAATATAGGGCTTTTTCCAATTTCGAGAGGCTGTAACCCCGTAACAGGTGGGGCTACAGAAAAAAATTCTTCTACGAAATTATTTTTTTTGCAAAAACTACCCATGGTTAAAATTTCTTTTCTCTATTTCAAACGGTGTAAAAGTTTTTGTAAACATACGGACGGACGGACGGACGGACAGAGTGAAGCTATATAGGCACATTTTTACAAAATTTTTTGAAAATGTGCTAAAAAGTAATCATATATATAATACACAAGTTTTGGCGAGACCTAACCAACATGTAAAAAAATATTGCGCATCAAAATTATTATAAAATATATACTTCACACAATAAATAATGTTGCATCCCATACACGATGGATTTGTTTTGTTGTAATGCATCCCTTACACGATGTTCTCAACTTGGTACGTGTACTTGTCAAGGTTGTATTAAGAAGGAATAGGTTGCATTACACGTTGTGAAATTTTTATTTTTTCCAACAGTACATGGTCATACTTGGGTGTGAAATACCCAGTAACTTTTTCTTTTTTAAATATTTTTCCGTTAAATTAAAATAAACCGGGAATTCCCCAACGTAAATTTTGTTTTCGTCATGAACTGTCATATTCTTCATTTTAGATTGAAATGTGCTACTGGTTAGACGAAAAATCGGTAAGTAACCTTTTTTGTGGGTATAATATACCCAAGTATGACTTTTTCGTAACTTTTTATATATAAGCAATATTTTATGTTTATCAATTTTTCGAGTAGAAAAATTGTGAAAATGTCGTGTAACCCGGAAGAAATTTTAAAATATTTATTAGAAGAAGACAGCGATGAAGATATTTTCGGTGAATTAGTAAGTGATAGTGAAGATGAAAGTATTTGCGAATTTGAAATGGAAAATGTAGAATCAGAAAATACAGATAGTGAAAATATAGATGGATCTGGTGAACGGGAAGATGAATTAATCATAAATGAAATTCTCGAAGACGAAGATGAAGTTTGTGAAGCCGAAAATGAAGTGATTAGACAACAAAGAAATATTTGTAGTCTTAAAGGCAAAAATGGGTACAGGTAAGTTTCGCGGAATTGAAAATTGTAGACCAGATATTGATATACAAACATCTTAGATGGAGCACTAATGTACCATCTAGACGGGGAAGACCGAGCTCATCAAATATTATTTTACATTTGCCAGGGCCAAAAGGTACAGCTAAGAATGTGAAATCACCAGGGGAAGCTTGGGATCTAATTTTTGACAAAACAGTTATTGAAATTATTACGAACCACACAAATGAGGAAATTTCACGTAGAACAGCTAACATAAAAAATGAAACTTATCATAAGCCAACTGACATTTTAGAAATTAAGGCGTTTTTAGGTTTACTATATTTGGCAGGCGTACTAAAATCGTCTGGTTTGAATACATCCGAATTGTGGTCAGAAGCTTTTGGCAATGGAATTTTTCGTGCAACTATGTCACAATGCAGATTCAAATTTTTAGCTGCTTCTTTACGATTTGATGACAAAAACACTCGTCCTCAACGGAGGCAAGCTGATAAATTTGCTCATATAAGACAAATTTTTGATGTATATGTTGCGAATTGCAAAAAATATTACTCACCGTATGAATACTGCACGATAGACGAACAGATGCTAAGCTTTAGAGGAAGATGTAGTTTCGTTGTCTATAACCCGATGAAACCAGATAAGTATGGTATAAAAATTGTACAGATAAACGATGCCCGAACTTCCTATATGTTCAACGCGATTCCTTATGTTGGGGAAATTAAAGATCGCTTAAAAAATGAGTCAGTACCAACATATTATGTTAGAAATTTGTCTGAACCAATTTTTAATACTAATCGAAACGTAACAACTGATAATTGGTTCACGTCAATCGAGGCTGCTGACATGTTGAAAAGTAATAATTTAACCTTACTTGGAACAATTCGCAAAAATAAACGAGAAATTCCCCCATTATTTTTGAAGCCACAAGAAGAAGGTATGGCAGTATTTGCCTTTAGTAATGAAAAAACACTTGTTTCGTATACGCCAAAAAAGAAAAAGGTTGTACTAATGTTATCTACCATGCATCACGATGATAAAATTGATTTGACAACAGGAAAACCAGACGTTATTGTAATGTATAATGAAACGAAAGGCGGTACTGATGTATTTGACAAACTTTGCAAGAGTTATACAACATGTAGAAAAACAGCACGTTGGCCGATGAGAGTATTTTTCGGAATGCTCGATGGATCTGGCATCAATGCCATGATTTTGTTGAACTTAGCTACAAATTCAATAAAAAGCTCAAGAAAAGAATTTTTAAAGGAATTAGGGATGTACCTCATTACACCATTTTTGAAGACCAGATTAGATAATGTAAATTTGCGAAAATCACTAAAGATAAAAATATGTGAAATATTGGGTGTTGAAGAAAGCCCTATAACTTATAACCAATCTGGAGTAATAGTATTACCAAAAAACGTTCGTTGCGCCATTTGTAAGTGGAGAAAGACAGGAAGACTAAATTGGCGTGCAATAGTTGCAGGAAACCAATGTGTATGGAGCACAGAGCTGCAAGTTGCATTGAATGTTGGAATAAAGTAACTTCCTGAATAGCAAAATTGTACAGTTTCGCTAAGAAAATTCTTAGCAGGTACATCCAAAATTATTTTTGTTTTTTTTTATATTATTGAAAATGAAATGAATTAACTATTTTTTTTTTTTTTGTTATTATATTTTTTATTAGTTTTTTATGAAATTGTTCAGTGATTAATTTTTCTCAATAAAAGTTAGAGTAAATCAAAAAAATGTCATCTGATAATATTATGGTTTATTATTTTCCCTTTTTATGTGCTTTTTATATAAAAAATAAGATAAATTTTCAAAAATAATTTCAAAATTTAAAATATGGTGTAAATTTTGGATTTAGAGTGCTCAAATAGTTTATGGGTATGAGACACCCAGGTGTGATCTTTATGTTACTAAAATATACGTGTGATCAGCAAAGGTTAACACAAAATTTTAGAAAGAGAAGAATATAAAATTTAATATTTTAAAAGTACATACCTACACATTCATAACAAAATACAAACAGATTTTTTAAGAAATAGTGGCAAACAGATAAGAGAACCAAAACGTTTTTAACTGAAATAAAGTCAACAATTGCTTTGATTGTTTTAATGTTTTGAAATATAAAAAAAAACAGTTCCAAATTTTGACGTTTTATAAAATTATAAATCAATTCTATGATATGTTTTCGTTGTGTAAGACTAATAACGGACTGTCAATATTTTTTTTTGTGTAAAACAAAAGTACAATTTTATTTAAATTTAGTTACATTTGGTAAGATTTTAGTCTTACACAATAAAAACATATCATATAATTGATTTGTCGTTTTATAAAACGTCTAATTTTGGAACTGCTCTACATATCTATCTACTCAAACTTGACAGTGGTAATTGGAAATGATTTTTTTTTATTTTTTAACTGAAATAAAGTCTTTGATTGTTTGAATGTTTTAAAATACATACAAAAAGAGCAGTTCCAAATTTTGACGTTTTTAAAATGACAAATCAATTATTATATGATTTCGTTGTATAAGACTAAAATCGAACCAAATGTGAGACTTAGCTATTTCACATCACAATTCATTTTCATACAATGTAATTAGATCATCAATTGTATTGATAGAACAGCAACAGATATGTATTTGAAATATAATATAGAGGCAAATATAAAAAAAACTAGGAAGAGTGTAGTAGAGTATACTGTGTCAACTCTGGGATACCCGTATGATCGTTATATAAACATATAAACATATAAAACATATAAACATTATATCATTATTATTAAAAACATTAATTACTTTCGGCAAAATTTCAAATATACCAGCTTTATTTAGTATTATAATGCTCATATAAAAGAAGGAGTTGTATGGCAGCTACTGAAACCCTCTGCAGTAGATCAACCGAGGGTTCTGCAGTGGGTTCGAGTAGCTGCAATACAACTTCTTATTTTATATGAGCATTACTCTATACCTATTGAAGCCGGGTGTCTGAAATTTTGCCAAGAATAGTTTAGTGTAATGGTCTAAGTTTCTTCAAAATTTATTTGTGGTAGTATAGTGGGTTCGAGTGGTTGCCATGCTTCCTTATATAACTTTGTCTTTTAGATGAGCATTACTCTATACTCAATAAGACTGTTTGACGAAAATTTTGTCAAAAGTAATTCAAGGGGATGATAAAATGTCGTTACTACGGTCATACGGGTATTCCAGAGTTGACAGAGTCTACTCTTCCTCGATTTTAAATAAAAGACATTCCAATCTTTTTTAAAGGTCTTTTAAAATGATATGAAATTATTTTTAGAATTCAATAGGTAACATTTTTTTTTAAGTTTCCGAAGAATATCTATTAAATAATGAAATAATCCAACATAATAAATATTCTTTTTCTATGTAAATTTAATTTTAGATTTCTTTGTTAAAAGAAAAGCATTCTGCACTGCACATTCACTAAATTGATAATACTCGGTATGCTCAGAACTGAGCTCTTCTATTCTAAAAATTTTCATTATAAGTATTCTAAAAAATTGTCATTTTTTTGATAACTCAATTCAAAATTATTTTATTAACTGAGAATATATTTTTATTCAGAAAATCATTAAAAAATGAATTTCAGTAATATCTAATTCTGTATTAATATTATTTAGATTTCATAAATATCAAAAAAAAAAAAACAAAAATTTTCGGTCACAATTTAAAAATTTAAAAAAAGTAATGACAAAAATTGATGTTCAAAAAATGGTGCATGAAAATAAAGTTGCTTTATTTTGTTTTGGTAAGCGTGAACAATCTAAAGCCACTGAGGAAACAGAACAATACAGGGATTATCAGAATGAATCAACAAACAGAACTTCTCGTCCTACTCGCCTTGTTCAATCCGAAAACAAACCATCAATTAATAATACAAACAGAAGATCGCCCAACGAATTTGATAGAAAAAGCATGTCGCCGAATGTATTTGATAGAAAAACTATGTCTCCAAATGAATTTGATAGAAAAACTATGTCCCCAAATGAATTTGATAGAAAAAGTATGCCACAGTTTGACAGAAAAAGCATGTCGCCGAGTGTATTTGATAGAAAAACTATGTCTCCAAATGAATTTGATAGAAAAAGCATGTCGCCGAGTGTATTTGATAGAAAAACTATGTCTCCAAATGAATTTGATAGAAAAAGCATGTCGCCGAGTGTATTTGATAGAAAAACTATGTCTCCAAATGAATTTGATAGAAAAACTATGTCTCCAAATGATTTTGATAGAAAAAGCATGTCTCCGAATGTATTTGATAGAAAAACTATGTCTCCAAATGAATTTGATAGAAAAACTATGTCTCCAAATGATTTTGATAGAAAAAGCATGTCGCCGAGTGTATTTGATAGAAAAACTATGTCTCCAAATGAATTTGATAGAAAAACTATGTCTCCAAATGAATTTGATAGAAAAAGCACGTCTCCGAGTGTATTTGATAGAAAAACTATGTCTCCAAATGAATTTGATAGAAAAACTATGTCCCCAAATGAATTTGATAGAAAAAGTATGCCACAGTTTGACAGAAAAAGCATGTCGCCGAGTGTATTTGATAGAAAAACTATGTCTCCAAATGAATTTGATAGAAAAAGCATGTCGCCGAGTGTATTTGATAGAAAAACTATGTCTCCAAATGAATTTGATAGAAAAAGCATGTCGCCGAGTGTATTTGATAGAAAAACTATGTCTCCAAATGAATTTGATAGAAAAACTATGCCCCCAAATGAATTTGATAGAAAAAGTATGGCTCCATTTGCCAGAAAAAGCGTGGCGTCAAACGAAATCCAAAATATGGGTAACAGAAATACAAATTATTTCCCACAGAATGAACGTGGTACCATAATGGACAAACTAATTCCCGAAAATTACTTTTCGACTGATGACGATTTAAACATCCAAAATCGTATGACGGAATATTCGCAATTTGATGATGAGCTCCAAAGTGTAGGGGATAGAACTATAAATTATTTTTCTGACGATTATGTTTTACCGAATAAAAATCCTACTATTTTGGAGAGTAGAACAACTAAATATTCACGAATATATGCAAAACCCTGTCCGTTGAATGAATGCTCAGTAATGGACCATAGAAATACTCAGTGTTATCCACAATTTCAAAATTGTAATCCACAAGTTAGGGGTAAAAAATGTAATAAGAGTTGCCATGCTTCGTTAAATAAAATGCCCTTTGATGAACTGTTAAAAATGGAAAATAGAATTCTTCTGTATGCGAGAATGATAGAAAATAATATCTTGCAAAATATACTTCCAATAATGGACAATAAAGCGATAAAAAATATACAAATATCTCAAAATAATAGATCTATTGAGCTATTAAATACTGATCAGCTATTAAATAAGGAAAATTCAAATGCACAGAACTCGCTAACTCCTACTAATGAACTTCCAACAATGGAGAAAGGAACTACCCAAAATTTTCAAATACCTGAAAATGACAAACTTGCTGATGAACAATTAAGGATCGAAAATAGAAATACAAAATATTCAATAACTACAAATAGCAAGTTTTCTTCCAATGAAGTTCCAGCAATAGAGAATAGAACTACTAAGAATTTGCAAATCCCTCAAAATGACGAAAATACTGATGAACAATTAAGAATCGAAAATAGAGATACCAAAAAATCGCTAATCCCGAAAAATAAACTTCCTTTCAATGAAGTTCCAGCAATGGAGAATAGAACTACTAAGAATTGGCAAATCCCTCAAAATGACGAAAATACTGATGAACAATTAAGAATCGAAAATAGAGATACCAAAAAATCGCTAATCCCGAAAAATAAACTTCCTTTCAATGAAGTTCCAGCAATAGAGAATAGAACTACTAAGAATTGGCAAATCCCTCAAAATGACGAAAATACTGATGAACAATTAAGAATCGAAAATAGAGATACCAAAAAATCGCTAATCCCGAAAAATAAACTTCCTTTCAATGAAGTTCCAGCAATGGAGAATAGAACTACTAAGAATTGGCAAATCCCTCAAAATGACGAAAATACTGATGAACAATTAAGAATCGAAAATAGAGATACCAAAAAATCGCTAATCCCGAAAAATAAACTTCCTTTCAATGAAATTCCAGCAATAGAGGATAGAACAACTAAGAATTGGCAAATCCCTCAAAATGACGAAAATACTGATGAACAATTAAGAATCGAAAATAGAGATACCAAAAAATCGCTAACCCCGAAAAATAAACTTCCTTTCAATGAACTTTCAACAATGGATAATGAAACTACTAAAAATTGGCAAATCCCGCAAAATGACAACTCTACTGTTGAACAGTTAAAAATGGAAAATACAAGTACTCAAGATTTTGCTTTTCAACTTCCAATGAAGGAGAAGGGAAATGTTGAAAGTGGGAACACTTCCCAAAAAAATACTCAAAGTATGAAAAATTCGACAATTGAGGATGTAGATTCTCATTATTCAGAAAATTCCAAAAATAGCACTCCAATTGATGAAAATTTGGGATTGGATAAAATAAATATTCAATATTCGCGAACTTCAGATAACTACGTCCAGTCTGATGAAAGTTCATTAATGGAGAAATGTTTTTCAATTTCTCAGTATAACATTCCGCTTGGTCCTTTAACGAAAAAGCATTCCGCAACCTCCCAAAATAACATACTAGAAAATGAACGATCAAAAATTCAGAACATAATTACTCGGTCTCTGGAAGAACAAAAAAATGAAATAAATTCCAAAAATACCCAAAACAAGATTCCTACGAATGAACAAGTAAACAATGAAATTTCCTCCAGTGACATCTCCAGTGATGAACGGATAGAAAATGAAAATAGAATTAATCAACATTCACGAAAGAGTGGGATATCCACTAAGGAAACTTCAAAAATGAATAACATGTCCGCTAATGAACAATCAAATGAAAACAGAACTACTCAGTATTCGCAAATAGTAGAAAAAAATGATAATAGATATTCAAAAAAGGATCTTCAACATTCTTCCATTTCCGAAAAACAAATCTTATCCAATGAAGAACTAAAATTTAGGAGCATTAGTACACAGTACCGCACCGAAGTGGAAGATGTAGGTACTCAGTATTCTTTAATTTTAGAAAACATCCCAGATTATGAACGTCCAAAAAATAAAAATAGAAAATCTCCCAATTCTAAAATTTCAGAAAATAATAAATCTCTTGAATGTTTATCGAATTCTTCATACGAAAATAATACCCGGACTAATGAACTTTCAAGAAATAACAAAAAAAATTCAAAAATGGAAACTGTTGGTACACAGTATTCTCAATTAATGGAAGATAAGAGTTCGGAGAACAAAAAGTATCAGCTGTGCCAACTTTTAGATAGTATTCTCGCGGATAAAGTACGTTCTTCAACGGAGAAAGAAAGTAGAATAATTTCCCAAGTTAAAAGTCTCAATGAACAAAACATATATCAACGCGATTGTACATTTAGTAATCTATCTTCGCGGAATTTTAAAAAATCAGAAATATTTGAAGATACAAATACTAGTTCTATTACCAGTGCAGATAATAACACTATCACTACTAGATGTATATGTGAAATGATGGAAAATTATTCAGAAGATTTTGAAAATAATTATGCTTACAACAAACTATTAGAGAGTATTAATGTTCAAAATGAAAGGATAAAAGCCTTAAAATATAAAATTGCCGATGAATTTAATCAATTAGGTCCAAAATTTGATCAAAATAAACGTTTTGCCAAATGGATGTTAATATTAAAAAGAGAAAAATTAAAATTAGGAATTTTACTAAGTAAAGCAAAAAAAACAAAAGATGAAAATTCATTTCAAAGTTGGAACCAAAATGGTGCTAGCTGTAATGAAAATAATGTATTTAAACCATATTATAGAAAATTAATTAAAGAATTATTTGGAACCTGTAATAACACAGCAGAAGAAAACTGTCACCCAAGAGTTTGTCAAGAATCGGAATCATTCAGCTCTTATGAAAATACAAATCAGGAAGAAAAGCTAGCAAGATGTTCAAAAAAAGAGAGATGTAAAGGAGGGATAGCTAGTTATAATGGTTCGGAAATAAAAACATTCTTTCAAGAAAATAATAACCGTGTACCGGATTTGAAGAAAATAATTTGTGAAGACAATCCAATTAATTCTGTGTATCATAATGAAGAAAATATGTCTGAAGACATGACATCTATGACACATGAGACTGGTGATGATGAAAATGATAATGAAATTAAATCCTTAGAAAGAATGATTACACTTTTGAAAAAAGGATTAGATTATTTATATGCTGAAAAACAGACACTTTTAGATGATTTGGAAATATTAAATAAATAAAGTGGAATGTTCTGCGATGAAAAAATAATTATATATTAAGTGATTACAGAACTGGAATAAAATTTCGGAACTGTGTATAAATTTGAAGTTTCCTAAAACCCATGAATTTTCTAGGTATTTTGAAGAAATCTTAAATAAATATTTCAAATTTAAATAATGAAAGTTTATTTTATAAAATAATTTTTTTAACCTTGTCCTTTCTCTTTGATCAAAGCAGTACTTCGCAAAATTGGACATAATTGGCTTTCAAAAATTTTTTTGGATAACCGAGCCGACATGGGTTAACAAATTCCAAGTCCGTTAATAGTGTGAACTCTATTCTAAAAGAGGAACACGTATACAAAGTTTAATGACAATCGGTCAAGCTGTTTTTATTTTAAAACAAAAAAAATTAAATACTTGCATCACAGCCCCAACTTGATGTTCCGTGAGAGCTAAATTTTTAACCATCTTTATCCAAAAATCTCTATATACAAATATTCATGATCATCGGCTGCGCAGTTTTCTATTCGCTACATACAAACAAACGAAACAAATTTCGCTTATATGATAATAGGTTAATAATGAATTGATGAAATAAATGTAGCGTGAGTAGCATTAAAATATGGCCCAGGGATATTATTAAATTACTCATCCGTTTGTAACGCTTCAATTTATACGAGCTAGATATAGTGTCAGAGGTACGTATTAGATCAGTAGTTATTTCGATCAACCAAGAATTTGGTCATACTTTTGACTCTAGGGCAGGGAACTGGGTCGTGCAAAACAAATACTGCTCAGAATCAGGAAACCATTTCGTTTTTCTAAAATTTCCTTTGATGGTCTTGCCCAAACCTTTTGAAGATATTACGTTCCCCACCATAATAATTATGGGATGGTTGATCACCTCTACGTGGCAGTCTGCAATTTATGATTTAATATATAATAAAATATATAAAAACATTTGTAGGTAACCTGTATTATTGTCAACTAACAGTGGTTAAAGTGTTAATCATCACGTCATGCAAAAGGCCTAGGTTCGAATCCTAGTGATAGTGAAAAAAAACTTATCTTATTACTTATCTAACTTATCTTATCATTCGCAATTGCATTCAAATAATGGCTTAATCAATAATTATTAATTATATAAGCAAATACAAAATATAAACAAATAATTTTATTGAATAATATAATTCACAGATATAGAATACCATATAACTCAAATACAAAATATTATGACAGTCAACTATCAACTTGATAGTTGAAATGTATCAATCAATTTCTTGAAATGGTATTGTGAATTGCAACTATGTTGAAAAAATTGTGAATTCATTTATCAACTATCAACTATTAACTCAAAATTACTACTGCGAAGTGCAATTTAGTTGCCCATTGTCAAATCAAAGAAAAAATTTTAGTTGTATTTTTTTAATATATACTTTTATTAAAGTAGTGCTAGCCCCCTAAAATGTAGAAAATAAAAAATTTAAGGTAGATCTTAGGAGTTTGCTACTGGTTTAATATAAAAGTAAATTGCTGGTATAAGAAACAGTTCTTTTAATGTTTGAAAACTTTTAAGATTGAAATATTGAAAATTTTCGTTAACCAAAGTTGATGGTAGATCTTTTGCATTTAAAAGTGTTTCAGTATAAATGTTAATTGCTGAAATGGGAGACAGTTCTTCTTTTAGTTAGTCTTAATGCAGCAATTTACTTTTATACTAAAACACTTTTAAATGCAAAAGATCTACCATCAACTTTGGTTAACGAAAATTTTCGATATTTTAATCTTAAAAGTAAAAATAATAAAAGAATTAAAAATTTGTATAGGTACATTTTGTTTCAATAATGATCTATTTCTTACCTATTAACTTTTTGTATACAATATTAAAAAAAAACGAGGAAGAGTGTAGTAGAGTAGACTGTGTCAACTCTGGGATACCCGCATGACCGTAACATATACATTATATCATCCGGTTATTTACTTTTGGCAAAACTTCAAACATTCAGCTTTATTAGGTGTAGAGTAATGCTCATATAAAAGAAGGAGTTGTATGGCAGCTACTCGAACGCTTTGCAGTAGACCAACCAAATTTTGCAGTAACTTTGGCCATTACACTAAACTATGTTTTGCAAAATTTCAGACACCCAGCTTTATCAGGTGTAGTGTAAAGCTCATATAAAACAAGGAGTTGTATGGCAGCTACTCGAACCCTCTGCAGTAGACCAACCAAATTTTGCAGTAACTTTGGCCATTATACTAAACTACTTTTGGAAATATTAAATAGTAAATATTTCGATTTGAAACTAAACAAAAGTTGTGAAATTAAATACATACATAATTTAGCATCATTATACCCGTACTATATAGTCAAAGGGTATAATAAATTTGTCATTACGTTTGTGACGCAGAGAAGGAGGGGGGGTAGATATAGACTCAAGTATATGGATCGGATCAGAATCGAAAAATAAATCGATTTAGCTATGTATGTCCGTCCGTCCGTCCGTCATCATGATAACTCAAAAAGTAAAGGAGCTATAGGATTATAAAATTTTCACAAATTCGTTTTTATGCAAAAACCGGAATCGCTATTTAAATCCAACCATTTTGGTCGACGGGTTCGAGTACCTGCCATACAACTTCTAATTTTATATGAGCATTACTCTATACCTAATTAAGCTGAATGTTTGAAATTTTGCCAAAAGTAATTAACCGGATGATATAATGTTTATGTTACGGTCATACGGGTATCCCAAAGTTGACACAGTCTACTCTACTACATTCTTCCTCGTTTTTTTTTAATTTAGTTCAAACAAGTTAAAAAAGTTTTGTTTTAAAATTTTACAAATGTCAAAATAATTGATGAAATTTACAATAGAAAATAATTTATCAATATTTTTTTTAATTACTTTTTACATTACAAAGTTTTTTGATAGTTGATAAAATTTTCCAACTATCAATTTATTGATAGTTGGCTGTCATAATATAAAAAAAAAAATAAAACTGTATATATTGAAAATCTAAGAAATTTCTACATCAGGTTATAAATTGTATGTGGACTTCATTTGATCAGTTCTAACAATATGAAAATATTTCCCCCTGTTCTGACATGCACATATATAATCAAGCGGTTTAGCCTAAAACAGTGAACAGTTACCACGGAGAAGTGCCAGCAAAAAAAAAAAAAAAGTAATATGTGTCAAAATAATTTATTTTTACATTCAATGACAATATTTTGTGAATATTTTTATTCCTTCGTGATTTGAAAATTATAGAGAATAGACGTGATTTTATTTTGTTTATTAATTTACTTTTTCTTATACTAGTTGTAGGTTTTAGAATTATGATGACAATACTTTACTTGTTCAGAATTTTGAATTTTTAGAAATCAACGATTACTTTATAGTTCAATTAACTCCAATCAATATAAACTTTTTAATTGATGGAATTTTTAGCTTGAAACATTCATTCAACAATCACCATTCACTGAATTCAATCACCATTCATATTCCCAATTTATATTCTACGTGTAAACGGTCCCATAACATAACAACATATTAAATATTGAATTATATAATATATATTGATAATAAGCTTATCTTATCTATATTCTTAATACTTTAAAACAACAAAAAATTTATTAAAAATGGTATAGTGATGTTCAATTGCATATTATTACTTCAAGTTTATCGCAAAATCAAAAGATTTATTGATAAGAAAAAATAAATTATAATTAATACTAGGTACTTGATTTAAAATTTAATCTTATCTTTTATTTTTTTTTATTTTTTTAAAATAATATTTATTATTTATATTATTTTTCTTATTTTTTTTTTAGTTTAAATCCCATAATGAATTGATAATATTGGATTTTAAACTTTTTAAGGTTTAGGTTGTAAAATTACAACTTCATCGGGATATATTGTAAAACTTCCAGATTTAATTATATTTCTACAAAAAAAAAAGAAATTTAAATAAATAAATAAATTAAATAAATATATAATTATAATGTTACCCAGGACGTCTTAATGATCTTTCATTAATGTACAAAACTTGTAATCCATTAAATTTATTATTAGTTAAGATATCTTTCTCTTCTCCAACATTAAATAATATTTCAATTCCTGAATCAGTTCTAATTAAAATTAATTATATTCATTATATTATATATATTATTATAATTATTTAAAAATTATATACCTGCTAATGTTTATTGTTGATTTACCAATTTTTTGTATTTTAAATGTATCAGCTTTATAAAATTCAAATTTCTTACGTATATTGGCCATTGTTTTGTATTGGTTAATGTGACTTAAAATAATTTGACGTTGAACTTTGACATTACGTGTTTTATAATCTGGAGCAACTGGTACCCATGTTGTTTTATTAGTTGAAAAACCAGCCGATGTTTCATCATTCCATTGCATTGGTGAACGTTCACCATTTCTATCATCTTCCATATAAAATGGTTTTGGTTTTAATTCAATATTTTGCATACCAATTTCTTCACCCTATTTTGAATTTTTGAATTTTTGATTTTTTTGTAATATTTAAATTAATTGATAAATATATGAATGAATAAAATTAAATTTAAATATAATAAGTCATACGTTAAATAACTTACATAATATGTGACTGTAATTCCAGGTAATGATAAAATAAATAAATTAGCTAAAGTTGTTCTTTCACGTCCTAATCTATCGGCAATACGTGGTTTATCATGATTTCCAAACTTAATTTTATTAAAATTTAAATAAAATGAATATTAATTTTTATTTTGCTTTTATTAATTTTAATTTAAAAAAAAAACATATTAGAAACTTACCACCCAATTTGCAGTTTCATGTGGTGGCATTTGGTCCATCCATTCATTAACTTTTCCAACATAATCATCAGCTGTTGATTTTTCATCTAATTCTAATAATAGAAAATTAAATGGAAATTGTGCACCTTTTCTTATTCCATT
Organism: Dolichopus griseipennis; assembly: GCA_963082915.1. NCBI lineage: Eukaryota > Metazoa > Arthropoda > Insecta > Diptera > Dolichopodidae > Dolichopus > Dolichopus griseipennis. The sequence continues at coordinate 118,151,538 of OY720442.1, read as the reverse complement.
GCCATAGTATTTCATTTTTGTTTCCATTGGTGAATAAGCTTCAGCTAATATAATTCTAAAATATTAAGTATATATAATTAAAGTTGGATTTTTATATATATGTATGTACATATATAATTTTTTTAATTCTAACCTATCTGGAGTATCTTTTCCTTCAGTGTATTTATCTAAGACTTCACGCCAATCATAAATAATGTCAAATGTTTCATCTTGATCGTATGTATAATCATGTAAAACATACATATAATCTTCGGGATCATTAACATATGGGTTTCTTGGTTCATCACGGAAATCTTTATCTTCAATTATATGTGGCACAGCATCAATTCTAAAACCATCAACGCCTAGATCTAACCAGTATTTTAAAACTTTCTAAATTTAAAAAAAAAAGTTGAATGAAAAACATTTGAATTTAAATCCAGAAGACTAAATGTATATAATTCCATTAATTAATAGAAACTTATTAAAATTTAATTAAATGCAAACCTTCATTTCATCTTTAACTTTTTCATTACGAAAATTTAAATCTGGCTGTTGTTTATAAAATTGATGTAAATAGTATTGTTGCCTTTTATCATTCCATGTCCATGCGCTGCCTTTAAATACACTACGCCAATTATTTGGTGGATCCATTTTTTTTGGATCATCTTTGTTTGGTATACCATTATGCCATACATAATAATCTTTATATTGTGGATCATTATCAATAGATTTTTGAAACCATTCATGTTTATCACTACTATGATTTGGCACAAAATCTAATATAATTTTTATACCCAATTTATGAGCCTTTTCAATCATTATTTTAAAATCATCTTCAGTACCAAATGTTTCATCAATTTTAGTAAAATTCGATATATCATAACCGTTATCAACCATTGGTGATTCAAAGATTGGTGATAACCATGTTGCTGTTATACCAATTTCTTTTAAATAACCTAAACGTTGTGTAATACCATTTATATCACCTAAACCATCACCATCAGAATCTTGAAATGATTTTGGATAAATTTGATAATAATTTGCTTTCTTCCACCATGTTTTATCATCATTTTCAGCAGTTGTGACTTTTGTTAATCCGATAAATAAAATTATACCCAATAAATAAATGGGTAAAGTTTTTAAATCCATATTTGTTGTTTTTTTTTTTAATATTTTTTAATTATTTAAAAGAATTTCATTTATAGTCCAGTTCAAATTATGAACTAACTATAAATCAATTTTGTAATACGTTTTATTTATACTTTTATCTAATATTAATCCATACATTTTTTTTTCGTAATAGCGATAACTTAAAATTTTTCTTATCAATTCATATACGTATTATGTGATATTCTATTGATAAAAATTAGATTTGCTGTTTTTTTTTCAAGTGTTTTTTGAAGTGTCAAATAAAAGTTAAATAAAAGCTTATTTCATTTAACTAATATAGGTGAAGGGGTGTTACTTAGTTGTTTATTGAATAAATTTTGCAATAATTACCTTGTTAAAGTACCCCTTGGGGTTACATGATTTCCTCAAAAAGCTTATCAATTCATGATTTTAATATTAAAACTTTATATTTAAAAATATTTAATTTGGCCGTTTAGGTGTATGCACAGATTCACACAGACGGAAATGACAAAAAAATCACGTTTATTGAATTTCAGAGCACCAGAGCAATGTATATATATTTTTTAAGTGCTAACTCTTCAACTTTTGAACTAATAAGCATGTATATACGATAAGTACATTTTGGAACAGAGAGACAATTTTTTTTTTTATTATTAGAATTGATCTTAATGAACTCCAAATAAAATTTAAACATGAGATAGTACTATGCCTCATAACATCTATAAACGTATTAAATTTTCAATTTTTTTTTTTATAAAATAATGGCTCCTCGCATTTTTATTAAATTTTCGGCTTCAATAAGGAACTCTGGTAAAATATCAGTTTTCTTAAAATTAACTAAGATTTGGCTTTTAGAGAAAAGCTATGAAGAGATTGATAATTTCTTGAAGATTTTATAGTAATTAATATTTTTATGTATGTTCCATGCAAAATAATGTATCTTATCTTGACTTAACTCTTATTGATTCTTTATATTGGTATCTTAAACTCTTTGCCTTTATTAATTTTTTTTTTTTTTTTTTTTTGTGCGAGGGAGCATTGGGCTTCCATTTGACATCGCCATCTCACCCGGTTTCCTGCTGCTGTTTTTACATTCTCCCAAGTGAGGTTGCACTGATTGAGCTCGCATAATATGGTGTGCCTCCAGGTGTTATTTGGACGCCCGCGTCTTCTGCTTCCATGGGGGTTCCACTCCAAGGCCATACGGCTTATGTTGTTCTGATTTTTCCTTAGCCTGTGGGCTATCCACCTCCATTTCTTATTTCTTAATTGCCTCAGTATTGTAAGTCTCCATAGGTCTTTGTTGCTTATTCTGCTGGGCCAGAATATTCTGCAGATTATGCGCAAACAGCGGTTAGTGAAAACTTGTATCTTCTGGACGATGTTGTTGGATATAATCCATGTTTCGCTTCCATACATTAGGACGGTCTTTACGCAAGTATTGAAGATGCTTACTTTTGTTTTCTTGGAGATTTGGGTGCTCCTTCATATTATGTACAACCGTCCGAATGATGCCCTTGCTTTGCTAAGTCTGTTGTTCACATCTGCCTCCGCACCACCACCATGATAGTTGAACTGGTTAACATATTCGACTGGTTGCGTTTTCAGCATGATGAGTTGGTTGTTGGTGCTGTTAATTTTCATCGCCTTAGTTTTGCTGATGCTAATTTCAAGGCCTGCGTTAAATGCTAGTCTTTCTAAGTGTTCCAGTTTGGACTGCATATCGCTGACCTTGTGTGCTAGAAGTACAATGTCATCTGCATAGTCTAAATCTTCTAAGTGGCGAGTGGAGCTCCATGTAATGCCTCTTTTTTGCTTACAGACTTCGGACATTATGTTATCTAGGACGATTGTGAATAGCAATGGTGATAGTGGATATCCCTGTTTGACGCCGATGTTAGTTTGGAAGAGCTCACTGATGTTCCCGTTGTGAGTGACTGCAAGTTCGGAGTTTTCATACAGCTCTCTTATAATCCGAATTATCTTGCATGGTACACCTTTCTCTTTTAATGCTCTCCATATGGCAACTCTTTTTACAGTGCCGAAGGCTTTCCCAAAATCCACGAATAGCAGGTAGAGGGGAGTCCGCAATTCGATCGATTGCTCTATTATGATTCTTAAGGTATTTGATTGGTCTACACAGTTCCTGTGGGCGGAAGCCTGCTTGCTCGTCGCGTAACTCTGGTTTAATTTTTTCTTGGATTCTGCCTTGTATAGTTGCTATTATTTGGTACAATGTGTTGAGGAGAGTGATACCACGCCAGTTGTTGCAATCTTTAAGGTCGCTTTTCTTCGCTAGCTTGACTATTGTACCCTTTTTCCAAGACGGAGGTAGCTCTTCGTTTTCCCATGCCTTTGTGATGTGAGGTCCCAGAAGTTTAGCTGAGGTATTTTGGCAGACTTGTAGAATTTCTGCCGGAATACCATCAGACCCAGCCACTTTGTTTCTTTTTAACTTGGTGATGGCTTCTTTGATCTCAGTCATAGTTGGTGTGGAAGTGCTAATGCGTAGATTGTTTGTATTGTTTTCCGCTAGTGATATATCTTCTGTTTCTATTATTTCACTGTTGCTTGTTTCTTGGAAATGTTCTCTCTATCTTTTCGTTTTTTCTCGGGTGTTATTAATTTCTGTGCCATTTTTATCTTTAATGGGAATTTATGCTGTGCTCGTTCACAATTTGATGGAGTTTCCTTGCATCATTTTGTCCAGCAGCTGTTTCTGCATCTGAGGCTAGCTTCTCAAGGAATTTTCTTTTGTCTCTTCTGGAGGCTCGTTTTACTTTCTTTGCTAGCGCTTTGTATTGCTCCTTGATGACAACTTTGCTTTCTTGCTTTTTCTTTGCATCTTGCCTCTGTGATATGAGTTCCAATGTGCTTTCTGATATCCATGGCGTTTGTTGTCTATTCTTTGTACCTAGTTTGTTTTTCGCAATCTCATAGATGGCTTTGCTAACTTAATTCCAGTCTTGCTCGTTGTTTAGAAATCTTTCCCGCATTGTGGTTATCATACTGCTTTTGGTGTGTGGATGTTGGAGGTTTCTGAGATTTAATTGTTGTTTCCTGACATGGCTCTTTTTGATGCACTTCAATTTCAATCTAATGTCGCTTATGATTAGTTTGTGGTCGCTATCTATGTCGGCTCCCTTTTTATTTCGCATATCTAACATTGAACTTCTCCATCTACTGGTAATACATATGTGGTCTATTTGGTTATGTATTTTCCCATTCGGTAAGGTCCACGTATTCTTATTAATTTCCTTGTGGGGGAACATGATGCCGCCAATGGTCAGTTGAAATGTTTGACAGGTCTCAATAAACCTTTCTCCATTTTTGTTCTTTGTTCCGCATCCATGTTTTCCCATAATGTTCTCTAAGATTTCCCAGTATTTAGATTTCCCACTTTCGCATTTGTTTGATTTGCTTCGAAAACAAAATAATCCAAGCAATGTAAGCATTTTCAAAATTTGCCTTCCTTCATCCAAAGCCAAATGAAATGCATCATAGAAATCAAACAAAATATATTAGTATTGATATACAATATAATATGTATATGTATACAATGAAATTAGAAATTATTCTTAATTAGAAAAAGTTTTTCTTTGAATTGACCCACCGTGACGAGCCACCACATAGTTTTTAAAAATTGGTTATTCCATTAATTTGAACCCAATGAAATCTAACTGGATTTGATTCATATAAATACAACTGAAAATTCTTAATACATAAAGTCATATTGGATTTTATTTTAATTGGAAAAATAATTCTAATTTTTTTATTTCTATAACAGCCTAAAGAAAGCTTCCCCACTCCAGAAATTGTTTAATAACTTTAACTCCAGTGCCCATCTTTAACAATCCAATATTCTGCGAAATTATAAAAAAAAATATTTGAATTAAAAGTTTTATAGTTCTCTTCTTAATCAGTCGAGGTTTTTTTTTGATGATTTTGGGAAAATTCAATCAATTTATACAAATCTGCAGTGATTTTGTAAATATTAAATTTAAAAAAAAAATTCTATTTCTAAATAATTTATGTTTTTATTTATATTTTATATTTGTGTGAACAATAGTTACTGGTATATTAAAATTTTTTCTCCGTTTGTAACGTTTCGATCTTGACATAATAGATATAAGTTTAAGTGTATGGATTGTGGTCTCCGAAGTTACTAAATATATCAAGTACGTTTCATTACGAAGCTGAAGTTGGAATTAGCCAAATAAAGTAGTAAGACAAGCTTGTTTGCTTCAGATTTCTTGGGGCAAAAGCTAAGTGAAGCTGTGATAAAGATTGTTGGCACCAGAGTGGATATCTTTGAAAAAGTAGGTTTGTAGAATTTTTAGGTGTGTTATGTTTTTTTAACGTTTTATGTTTTATTTTAAAATATAATATTTCATCCATTCTAAAACCGATGGTTTATTGTACTTTATATACCATATTGGATGCGCACGGGTTTTTCTAAAAGTTAACAAGAACAACTTTATAATTTTCTTGTTAGTTAAGTATTTAAACATGTCTTTGTATTTTTATCTTAAATCTGTATATTTTTATTTTTCGTTTTTTTTTCTTAGCTTATTTTCTATTTTTAATAATGTATGAATTATGATCTTATCACAAAAATTTTTGTCCCAATACTAATGTTTTTAACATATGTACATCTGTAGCAATTCTCATAATAGTTTTGTGTACTGAATAAATTATCCCAGCTATTTTGAAATCATATTATAGAAAATGACAGTAACTGAAGAAATCATTGAGAAATAAAAAAAAACTTCCTCCTTTATAAAAAACTGTTAAAAGTTTAATATAATTTTCTTAGATTTCTAATTCCAGAAAATGGATTTCATTAAATATTTATAAATTAGAAGTTTTTAAGAAATTCTCTGGAATGGGGCGACTTTATTCAAGGTGGGTGAATTTGGTAGCACGGCGCTTAAATTTTTAATGAACTTTGAGATAATTGGTTTTCGAGATGCCCAATTTCTTAAAAAATTACTGACGATTAGAAGAAAGAATTATGTGATTTTGGTAGAAAGCAAATTGACATTTGTGATTCAGAAACGTCAAGAATTTGACAAATGTTAGAATTAAAATAATTGAACTTTTGAACATCTGTTCTAGCAAAAGATTATCCATTTTGTCGGAATCGCGTAAGTCCGAAAACTTTTTTGTGTGCCTGTGTGTGTGAATATGTGTGCCGGCTTCCTAGATGATTCGCGTAAATTTAACCGATTTTGATAGATTATGGTATGACTGCTTTCTTAATCAATATTAAGGCTAAGTTCGTAGACGATACAAACACACCAAAATTTTTAAAAAATCTCGAGTTCTAACCGTTGGAATGAATTCAAATTAGGTAGGTAGATTATTGGTGGCTACCTATAAAGAATAGCTTTCATAAATATATTCTAGTATTATGAGGTCAAGAGATTTTAGGAGTTTTGGAAATGTCAAGTTCTAATGACTCAACTTCAACTGGTTTTAATGGAATTTCATATAAATGCTTTAAATGCCAAAATAAAGAACGACTTTGAAAGAAGACTATAGGTCAAAAGGGTATATAAAATTTGCCATTACGTTCTTGACATATAAAAGGAGGGAAGGGAGGAGAGGAGGAATAGATATAAACTCAAAGGTATGGATCGGATCAGAGCATTACTCTATACTTAAGAGTAGCTGCAATACAACTTCATATTTCACACGAGCATTACTTCATAATATATAATGGCCAACGTCTGAATAAAATATAGTCGGTGTAGAGAAAGAGGTTCGAAGAGGTGCCTTTCAACTTTGTTTTTTTTTGTTCATAACTGAAAGTCTACTAAGTTGTGTATTTTAAATTTTGATAAAAGTAATTAACCAAATGATATAATGTCTATATTACGGTCATACGGGTATCCCAGAGTTGACCCAGTTTACTCTACTACACTCTTCCTCGGTTTAATAAAAAAAAGATTGTTGATTTAGATATTGTTTCTAATAAATTTGATATCCCATTTTTAACATATTTGTAACGTTTACAGTTACTGTTTAAGTTCTTAAAATCGTGTACAATGATTAACATGGAAATTCGATAGTAAATTGGGTCATTGAGATTTTAATCAAGTTTCCATATGACAAATAAAGAAACCAAATTTGAAATATTTTGAACACTAAATTAAATTGGAGAAAAAACGAGGAAGATTATAGTTGCCCTTATCAACTTTTAGATACCCGTGCATTCCCACTATGGTGTATAAAATAACCGTAATTTACTTCCCTTATACATTTAACTCATTACTCCATAATTTAGACGTAAAAAAAAAAAAAAAAAATTAACAAAAAAAAAAAAAAAAGTTAACAAAAAAAAAAAAAAAACCACAAAACAAAAAACAAAATTTTCATTCATTGTCCCATTCCTTTAGCTTAAAAAAAAAAAAAAAAACAAAAAACAAAAAAAAAAAATGGCCCACCCTAAAATTCCGATGGTCCGAGTGATGTCCAACTTTGCCAACTAACTTGCCCTATTACTTTACCTGCCCAATTTTAATTTTAACCTTATAGCTTCATTAGATTCACAGTTATTGAATCGAAAACTTTGTATGGCAGCCCCCCAAAATAGGGCCGAAACATTTTGAAACATCATATAAGTACTCGATTCATTATATAAATAACTGTGTGTAATTTTTATCGTCGTAGTATAATTAGTTTTGTAGAAATTCATATTGGTGCAAAGAAGTTGTATGGCAGAAGTTGTAGTTGTAGTACTCCAGAAGTTGTAGTTGTATGAAACTTCATATAAGTGCTCGATTCATTATATTACTAACCGTGTGTAATTTTCAGCCTCGTAGTATAATTAGTTTTGAAGAAATTCATATTGGTGCAAAGAAGTTGTATGGCAGCCCCCCGAAAATGGGGCCCTAACAATTTGAAACTTCATATAAGTGCTCGATTCATTATATAATTAACCGTGTGTAATTTTCAGCCTCGTAGTATAATTAGTTTTGAAGAAATTCATATTGGTGCAAAGAAGTTGTATGGAAGCCCCCTGAAAATGGGGCCCTAACATTTTGAAACTTCATATAAGTGCACGATTCATTATATTACTAACCGTGTGTAATTTTCATCTGCGTAGTATAATTAGTTTTGAAGAAATTCATATTGGTGCAAAGAAGTTGTATGGCAGCCCCCCGAAAATGGGGCCCTAACATTTTGAAACTTCATATAAGTGCCGGAGTCATTATAAAACTAACCGTGTGTAATTTTCATCCCCGTAGTATAATTAGTTTTGAAGAAATTCATATTGGTGCAAAAAAGTTGTATGGCAGCTCCTCGAAGCCTTGGTCCGATTTTAACCAAAAACAATAGGGAACCTACAAATTGTCTAAAAATTACTTTGTGAAAGTTTCAGAACTCTAGCTCTTATAGTTTTTGAGTTATCGTGCTGACGGACGGACGGACGGACGGACGGACACACATAGCTAGATCGATTCACTTTTCGATGCTGATTCGATACGTACCCTTGACACTATATCTAGCTCTTATATTTCGATGCGTTACAAACGGAGGAGTAATTTTAATATACCCGATGTTCATATATGTATGCACGGGTATAATCAATGACCTAATATTGTGTGAGGATTTTAAATCACTTTTAACAAGATTTAATAACGAAAATATATTATGTTTCAAATTAAGTTGAACAAAAAATACGCTTTCAAAAATAATTGAAACTTTCTTTATTATGTTTAAAGATATTCTGAAATAATTAGAAATTCAGTTTCTGTGCCAACAATTTAGTTTCAATTTATGTGTATATTAAAATAATTAGAATGTATAGTTATTTACGTTATTAAATGTTCATCATCAAATTAGGATTGATAGATATAAACTTAAGTATATCGATCGGATTAGCATTGTCATAGTCAGCACAGTAAATCAAAAACTCAAAGCTAGAATACTGTAATTTTACAAACTAGTTTTTAAACAAGTGTCATCTTTGTGATTTTGCTATAAATTGAGCCAGTTTATACAAAGGAAACTCGGAAATATATGTTAAGCAAATGTATAGAGTTGCCATGCGGTACTTTAATTTACCGTCCATAACATAATTGATTGTTTTTAAATTATTAAATGGGTCTGTTGAATTTATTTTCTCTTAATAAATTTCTAACAAAAGTTCTTAAAAAATAATATTATTAACTATATTTTGCAATACACTCTTCATCCAAAAATCTTTTGGGAACACTGTATAATTTGTAAAAATGTGCCTTTTTATAAACATTTAGTTTTTTTCATTGTTTTTTTGGGATATTTCGATAAAGTGCAAAACAAAGCCTTTGGATGAAATAGAAATTCCAATCCCTACAAAGTCGAGCTGTCCAGTTGGCGAAACCACTTTAATGGAAATTCGTTTGTCATTCGCATATCATGTATATAGAGTCATATTCCAAGAAATATATTCATTAAAATTGATTAGTAAGTTACTCCATTAAAGTTGTTGTGTACGATTTAATTAAATTTAAGAACATTAGATATTAGAAGAACATCCGCATATCCTTAATATTCCTTGATTTCTTAAAATCAATTTCTCAAAATCTTTGTTGTATCCTTATAGCCTATATCTACAATGAACGCTCGCGTTTAGCTCTCTACTCTCTACAAGTAGCTTTCTTTTTTTAGTTAAACTAAGTTGAATCTATTGAATTATATGAAAGTGTCTACAGTAGACGCAACCAATAAAATAGTTGTCTAATTTTTAACTTTTTCGATTTCTCTACGTATTAAAATGTCAAATAATTGAACTTTGAAAAATATTTTTTATTGGAAAATAAAAAAATATACTGTCAGAAAAAAATATAGTCAAATTATTTTTGGGTTAAATAATATCAAACCATTATCCAAAATAGCTATACAACAAACTTTAAACTATTGAATATTGTTTTTAATTCATGAAATTTGTAAACAAAACAATGTCAAAAAAACATTGTCAAAAAACCGCTGTCATGTACATTTTATTGTAGACAATCCTTTGTTGACTACATTGTATATAAGGCTATTATTCTTGAATCCAAAATGTGAATTTATATTAAGGGCTCTTTCTTAAATTTTGGTTTATAAATCATGTATTTTTTGTCCAGCTCTCAGTTAAAAAAATAAATAAAATTATAAATTTAATATCGATTATATAATTTAATATAATAAATACCAAACACACTAATGTTTTTTGTTTAAAATTTAAAATTTATTAAATTTTTAAACAGTTAATTTACATAATAATATCAATTTAATTTAAACTTTAATTGTTTAATTTAAAAAATTATTTTTATATATATACATTTACCTCCAACTATTAGATACTTCTTTTTAACTTATTTAATTAATAACAATATATATCAAATATCAATTATAAAATAATACAAAATATTAAATAAATTTTATATTAATCCATTTACAAAATAAAATTTCACAAAAAAATGTTATTGTTGCAATTATTAACCCAATTATTAAAATATTAAATGCAATTTTTAAATTATTTAATTCTAATTTTATGTTAAAATTTTCAAAATTTTTATGATAATTTTTAAAAAATTCTGATTGATATTTTTTAGCATAAATTTCGGCCATATTTTTCCAATGATTATGCAAACCATTTTCACGTGTTATTCTTAAAAGAAAATCAAAATATGTTTTCAAGGTGTAACTTTTAATGAAATAATAGCCTCGCATTGATGGAAAAATACATTTTCTCATTTGATAAAAAATCGGTTTATTTTGTGAAAAATTAATTTAACTTTTAACAATCATATCTAGAACTGATTTACTTTCAATATAACCCAAATTATTATTATAAGATAATAAGTATTTAAAGAATTGATCAGATTCTTCAATTTTGATAAATTTCCGTGAAATTGCATTTTCTAAAGAATTTTTATTTGTTTTTTTACCAAGAGAATCATGAAAAAATGTTAAATGTGGTTTATTATGACCATTAAATATTATCAAATTATAACTTGAATTTACCAATTCGGTTATGGTTTCAATAAGTTTTGGCTGTATGGGATTTAATAAATTATGAAATAATTTACCTTTAAAACAATTCGTTAATATTAATATTAAAATTAACCAATTTGTTAAAAATATTTTTATATATTTTGATTTATTATATAATATTTTTGATATTGATATTTCAATACTTGTTCAGAACAATGTCATAAGAATATTTTTTTCATTAAAATTTTTAAAAATTATATACAAAATTAATGCAAATATAATTGTTAGAATCCATATTTGATTTTGAAATATATTTATGAAATTATGTATTTGCGAATATTCTGGCATTAGTAACAATACACATAAATCATCATGTTCAATTAATATTGAATATTCGAATATATTTCTTGATTTCGGATATAATGGTACTACCGGTAATGGTTGTAATAAACGTCCACATAATTTTTCAAAATTTTTACTTACATTGATTCTTTCAATTAAAAGTTCTAACAGTTCACCATCAGTACCATATAAACGTGAATTAATATTTTTTGAATCACTTAAAATCAATTTACCTGGTTCTGGTTCAATACATCCCGACAGTATTTGTTGTTTATTATTAATTTTTATTTTTGGAAAAATTTCATTTTGTGTAAAATTTTTTATTTTAATATATTCATAAGAACCATTTTGAAATGGTTTATAACGTATATTATAGATTTTATTATCTTTATAAAAAATTACCAATAAATTAAAAATTTTTTTTTTTAATACATATTATAAAAAAAATTTTTTAAAATAATTTTCTTTTAATAGATTATTAGTATTTAGAAAAACAATTAAAATAAATACATTATTTGTTTCAAATATAATTTTTCGAGGAATTAAAATATTTTGAAATTCACTAATGAAATTATTTGCCAATATTAAGGTATAACGATTTTCAATTACTTCTACTAATTCATCAAATTTATTTGAACTGTGAAGTATAGAAATAAAATATAAATAAATTAAATATTATTTATATAATGTATTTAATGTATATATAATATAATATATATAATAATACATAATATATATATATATATATATAAATTAATTTTATGATAATAATATAATTATTTCAAAATTACCTATTTTAGATCATCTACTTTTGATATAAATCTAATTAGATAAAACAATTCTTTAATAAATTATACTTTTATACCTTTGCCAATTTTATTTGAATTAGATTTTAGATATTGTATTGATTAAATTAAAATATTTTTTTGTTCTATATTACAAAATTGAATTAGCTTTTAATGGAGGTTTTATTAAAAATAATCATCAAGATAAAAATATGGAAATTTTGGGGGGGTATTCATGGTGTTTAGACACGTGGTTTTTGTTTCATTTTAAATGGAAATAGATCTATAAAATAAATTTTGGGATTTATTTCCTTTTTACATTTTAACATTTTGAGAAGGTCCTCTTATTGTAAAATTTTGAAGATTTTAATTAAAAAGACTCATCAATGTTACCAAATCAGGATTGCCAACTTTTTCGGATTATTAATCGGATATGTAAATTAACATGTAAACTTATTTATGGACTAAATAGATGTAAATTGGGTGATTAGAGCCCCGATCGTCCTTTCAAAAGAACTGATATAAACAAATTTAATTAAATGCGGTCGATATATATATACGGTATATACTAAACTGTATATGTATATAAAAGCTAAAGAATGTATGTCTCTCTGTTTGTTATATGTTACTTGTTATTATGCATTACTACTGCATTCATCCGATGATCATGAAGCTTTCAGAAGCTCTTGAGTGTACTCTTGCTAATGTTTCTTGCATTTTTTTTAAATATCGACACCAGAGGTCCATCATAATTATTGGAATGCTGAATTGTGTTAAATAAAGTTTGTTTTATTGTTGTTATCATATTGTTTTATGTATATATTATTATATGAATGTATATTGTATTATGGACAATTAATCATTAATTATCCGAACCCACTGTTTATTGGCAAAATTTGGCAAAATTTAAAACATTCAGCTTTATTAGGTGTAGAGTAATGCTCATATAAAAGAAGGAGTTGTATGGCAGCTACTCGAACCCTCTGCAGTAGACCAACCAAATTTTGCAGTAAATTTGGGCATTATACTAAACTATTTTTGGCAAAATTTCAGACACGCAGCTGTAATAGGTATAGAGTAATGCTCATATAAATTTAGAAGTTGTATGGCAGGTACTCGAACCCGTGAACCAAAATGGCTGGATTTAAATAGCGATTCCGGTTTTTGCATAAAAACGAATTTGTGAAAATTTCATAATCCTAGCTCCTTTACTTTTTGAGTTATCGTGATGACGGACGGACGGACGGACATACATAGCTAAATCGATTTATTTTTCGATTCTGATCCGATCCATACACTTGAGTCTATATCTACCCCCCTCCTTCTCTGCGTCACAATCGTAATGGCAAATTTATTATACCCTTGGACTATATAGTCATACGGGTATAATAATCAAAATCTTAATTATTTTACTATTTTTTAGATTTTCTTTAATGCAGTTAAGTTAAGGAAATTAAATAATGGTTTATTTTATTTTATACATCATAGTGGGTATGCACGGATATCTAAAAGTTGACAAGGGAAAATATAATATTCTCCTTTTAAGTAAAAAATAAAAAAGAAATTAAGGAATTTGAATAAAATGTGTCTAAGTGAAATATTTTAAAGTTAAATAATGCGATCTTTGAAATGGTAAACATTTTGCTTATTAACCGAGGCGGTCCGGTTTCAATCCCCGGTCATGTCTTAAAATATTTAATTAAAAAAATTAATTTTTCTTTTCAAATCCCCATGGTTACCAATTATTAGTAAAATATAAAATCTATGATAATTATAAACAAAATAAATAATATTATTCATAAAATACTATTACCGAAAGGAAAAGGTTTCGTCAATTTCCACAGGCATTTTATGCACTTGGAAATACTTAATAAATAAATAAATAATTTTTCAATAAAAAATTTTAAATATTTATATATAATACAAATTTTAATTTATAATATATATTTAAATGTAAAAAGGTTCACAAAATGTTATTTACCCGTAACGCTAGTATGTACCTAAGCGAGTATATTTGCATTACCAAGAATATTTTTACTAAACGATTTTTTTAACGCTCAATTGAATCGTTTGAGTTTTGACAGAAAACCGATGACTCATTCTAAACGAGGAAATTATGTTCAGGGCTTTGATAGAAATTTTTTTTTGCTTAAATAAATATAATTTTGTAGTGAAATATAAATAAAAAAAATTAAAAATATTTATATATTATATTACAATTATTTATTAAATTTTTTTTTTTTTTAATTTTTAAAAGTTACACCATAGAATTAAAGAATTGAATCTCTTTTAAGGAACACCATATAAAATAATATTTCTCCAATTAAAGTTAATATTGAAAAACTTAAACCAAAAATAAAAATATAAAAAGCAATAATTAAGTGATTAAAATTCAAAGAAATTTTATAATTTTTAAAAGTTCTTTCATCAGGTTTAAAATATTTTGATTGATGTCTTTTAGCATAAATCTCTGCTAAATTTTCCCAATGTTTGTTGAAACCATGTTCTCGACTTCTTCTTAAAAGTAAATCAATTTCAATTTTTATTCTAGAATTTATTGGTAAAAAATAACCACGTAATGATGGTAAAATACATAATTTCATTTGATAATAAAATTGTTTATAATTTAAAAAATTTATTTCACTTTTTAATATAATATTAATTACGGATTTAGATTCAATGAAACCCAAATTATTTTTATAGGATAACAAATATTTGAAAAAATCTTCAGTATTATCTATTTCAATCATTCTTTTTAATAATGCATATTCTGATGAATTTTTTGATACTGTGTTCATTGTAAATTCACGTAAGAATGTATAATGTGGTTTAATCATACTATCAATTATTATAAAATTATAATTTAAATTAATCAAATCGTTAAATGAATTAACACGTTCGGTTTCTATTGGATTTAATAAATTATAAAATAATTTTGCCTTAAAACAATTTGTTAATATTAATGTTAAAATTAACCAATATGTTAATAAAATTTTTACATACTTTGATTTTTTATTTAATATATTTGGCATTGATATTTCAATACTTGTTCCGAACAATGTCAATAGAATATTCTTTTCATTAAAATACTTGAAAATTATAAAAAAAATTATTGTAAAAATAATTGTTATAATCCATGTATGAATTTGAAATATTTTTAAAAAATTTTGTATTGGAGAATATTCTGGTATGGGTAATAAAATACATAAATCATCATGTTCAACTGATATTGAATATTCAAAAATATCTCTTGTGGTCGGAGATAATGGCCCAGTTGGTAAAGGTTGTAAATTCATTGCGCAATCCTCTTTAAAATCTTTTGTTGCGTTTATTTTTTCTATTAAAAGTTCTACAAATTCACCATCCGTACCATATAATCGTGAATTGGTATCATGTGGATCGCTTAAAATAATTTTTCCAGGTTCTACTGGAACACATCCTTCCAGTTTCCCTTTTTGCATATTCAGTATTGGATTTGAAAATATTTCTTTTTGTGTGAAGTTTTTTAATATTAAATATTCATGGGTGTCATTTTGATATGGCTTATATCGTATAGTGTTTATTTCATCGTTATTATAAAATATTATTATTAAATGTTTAACTTGTTTTTGTTTCGCTTGAAAAAATATTTTTTTAAAATAGTTTTCTTTTAACCTTTTGCTGTCTTCGAAGGCTAAAAATAAAAATGCCTTTTCTGATTGTAATATCTTTTCACCAAAAAATATTAAATCTTGCCATTCACTAACGAATTTATTTGACAAAATTAATACAAAGCGCAATTGAATTACTTTTCTAAGCTCTTCAAGATTGAGAGAACTGGAAAAAAAAATATTTGATAAAATAAGTATTATTATTATTTTTATTTTATTTTATTAATATATTTGTCTAGAATGTGGTATTTTGTTTAATTAAATGTGTTTTCGTGGATGTGTTTAATTATAAAATATTAATGTTTTGTTGAATTTGTTTTATTTTAGGAAATAAAATGTCCAAAATTATCATAAGCAGGCCAAAAAATATTTTATTTATTTTTAATAAAAAAAACAAAAACAAAGTAAAAAACAAAAATTTTAATGTAATTAAATTCATTTATTAGTTTATGAATTAGTTCATTTCAGTTTAAAAAATCATAGATGATTTTCGGGAAATTTTATATAAATAGTAAAACATTTTGTAATTAAAAATTAAGAAAAATATGCTGAACAGGAACATTTGTGTAGTAAGTCTTAATTATTTTCAGTGAAAATATGAAATAACGGCGAATGCCCGATGTACGCTTTGATGCATTGCTTGGTTTGCTTAAGCAAATAAACCAAGCAATGTAATCAAAGTAATTTGAAAGTTCCCTCATATCTCCCTCATCTAACCCAATTCCCAACAATTATTTCGATTTGAATTTAAACAAAGGAAACAATATAGAATGTGTAGCAACATTTTTAAAACGATATATACAAAACATTAATAGATGGAGAGAAATAGATCATTACTGAAACAAAATAAACGCAAGTACGCACTTAAATAAAAAATAAATATTAATTGAAAATAAAAAAAATTATACCAAGAAGGGATTTTAATTAACAGCCCCAACAGTTTAAAAAAATACGAAATATACAAAAAGTAGACTACCTAACTACCTAACTTATTCATCTTCAAGTTTTTAAAATACAACAAGAAATTGTATGAGTCATTTATTTATTTATTGTGTATCTATTACGAGAATCGAAGCATAATCTGCGTTACACAAAATGTAACGTTTGCAATTTTATTTAATATACTTTTAACATAATGTGAATAATGAAATTAGAAGTAGTTCTTAATTAGAAAAAGTTCTTCCTTCAATTGACCTTCCATCATTCTGTGACAAGCCAACAGCTAGTAGATATAATAAAGACATAATAATTCTTAAAAATAATTGATTGTGTTGAAAAGTTAACTGTATATACTAAGACTGATTTGATTTTAAAGTAGTAAAATTAGGCTGAAAACTTAAAAAGGCCGACGGTTCTTAAGACATAAATTAATACCTGTTGCCATGTAAACATGTTCGCGTACCAAGTTAAAAACCTGATTTACCGTCTATGTGATGCATAACGTAATTCATAGCGCTTTTTAAATAAATATAGAAGTCATAACTAAAGAAAAATTCCTCAAACATATAATGTTATAGTTTTAGCATGTGATGTTTTAAATGTATAAGTAAATAATAATTTGTGCAATAAATTTAATAAATATAATATAATAAATTCTTAAAAATATAAATAATTCTTACCTTGTTATTACATGTACTATTATATCGCACCGATATAAGCTGCTTAAAATTTGAGTTACAAAATCAGGTGTAATTTTTTCTCGGGAATTAAAATATAAATAAATAAATTTTGGCTTGATTGTACAGAATATTTTTTCTAAATGTTTTTGAATTAAACTAAGGTGAGTTGGTAACTCTATGTTTTTTCGATTTAATTCACATATTGTTATACAATTAGAATATTTTGCATTAATTATTATTAAAATAATCAAAAAAATTAGAACACTAATAAAATTTCGTTTATTCATTTTAATATTCTAAAATATCAAAAATTGTAAAATACAACCATTAAGTTTGACTTCTAACATTATTTTGTTAAGTTTTTGTAATGCAAGGAAGGGTGTAATATAATTTTTTTAAATTTTGTAAATATTTTTATATTATAGAAATAATAGGAAACTATTAATAATTAATGAAAGAAGGCAAGTTTTAAAAATTAATTTAATTAATTTCGTAATTTAATTTTTGTCTTTTCGTCCGAAATGGTGGAAGGGTTTAATTCTTTTTATACCCGTATGACTATATAGTCAAAAGGTATAATAAATTTGCCATTACGTTTGTAACGCAGAGAAGGAGGGGGGGTAGATATAGACTCAAGTATATAGATCGGATCAGAATCGAAAGAAAAATCGATTTAGCTATGTATGTCCGTCCGTCCGTCCGTCCGTCCGTCACCACGATAACTCAAAAACTAAAGGAGCTAGGATGTTGAAATTTTCGCAAATTCGTTTTTTTGCAATAGCCGTCATCGCTATTTAAATCCAGCCATTTTGGTCCATGGGTTCGGGTGGCTGCCATACAACTTCTTTTTTTATATGAGTATTTCTTTGTACCAATTACAGCTACGTGTCTGAAATTTTGGCAAAAGTAGTTTAGTTCTATTGCCAAAGTTTCTGCAAAATTTGGTTGGTCTGTTGCAGTGAGTTCGAATAGGTGCCCTTCAACTCCTTCTTTTATATGAGCATTTCTCTATACCTATTAAAGCTGGGTGTCTGAAATTTTGCGAAAAATAGTTTAGTGTAATGGCCAAAGTTACTGCAAAATTTGGTTGGT
The DNA here is from genome assembly GCA_963082915.1 of Dolichopus griseipennis. Taxonomy (NCBI): domain Eukaryota; kingdom Metazoa; phylum Arthropoda; class Insecta; order Diptera; family Dolichopodidae; genus Dolichopus; species Dolichopus griseipennis. Next base: position 118,132,968 of record OY720442.1, on the reverse strand, counting down.
CTACTGCAAAGGGTTCGAGTAGCTGCCAAACAACTTCTTATTTTATATGAGCATTACTCTATACCTATTGAATTTGGGTGTCTGAAATTTTTCCAAAAATAGTTTAGTGTAATGGGCCAAAGTTACTGCAAAATTTCGTTGGTCTACTGCAGAGGGTTCGAGTAGCTGCCATACAACTCCTTCTTTTATATGAGCATTATATTTCACCTAATAAAGCTGGTATGTTTGAAATTTTGCCAAAAGTAATTAATGTTTATAATAATAATGATATAATGTTTATATAACGGTCATACGGGTATCCCAGAGTTGACACAGTCTACTCTACTACATTCTTCCTCGTTTTTTTTTAATTTTACACACAAATATTTTGAGACTTATTAAATGACGTATTAGTTTAGTTTCCGGGTGCTTCAAATGTTATTTAAATTACCTGGTCATACTTTAAAGGCATAGATAATCTCTTGTGTTCGAAAAAAAATTTTTATAGAACCAATATTAAAGAATTTAGAGATTTGTTAGGATAAGTAAATACACCTATTACTCTTCGGAAATGTGGAGAATGTTTTAAATTTAATTTACATTGGTACGGTTTTTGTATCCACCAAAAGGAAGCTAGTAAGATTTCTGAGTCGATTTACCGATGCTCGTCAGACCGTCCTTTCACACGATAACACAAAAACAATAATGAAGTTTGAAATTGCTGAAATTTATACCCTACAAAGGATGACTCAAGCCCGCTTGAGAAAGGAGGAGGGAAGAATAGTTCAACCTGAATGGCCACATACATCGGCGTCTCAGGAAGTAGGAAAACGCTATACAATGCAGTTGAACTCGTAACATAGTTATGGGAACTTCAACGCATTATATGGCAAATTCTGAAGCAACTCTTCAAACCCAAAGGCCCTCCAAAGATAGGGGTTTGGCATACGGTTAACAGCCCTATCCAGTAAAAATATTGTTACGAAACCTATCAAGAGGCCAAGGTTCGACAACGGACTGTAGGGCCATAGCAGAAGAAGAAGAATGATGAAAGAAAGACGGGAATTGAAGAATTTTGTAATATTATGGTTGATTTCTTTTAGCATAAATCTCTGTCATATTTTTCAAATATATATTGAAACCATGTTCTTTGCTTTGTCTTAAAAGAATATCTATTTAAACATTTAATATAAAAACTTATTAGTAAATAGTATAATATAATAATATAATAGTATAAAGTAAAATTAATTAATAGTTGGTTATAAAAACTATAGTTCAGAGCCAATTAACTATATTAAGTTAATTTTGCAAAACAATGTTAAAAAAAAATTTTTTTTAACATTTCCATGACATTTTTTGACATTTAAAAAAATATGTTTCAAGTGTGAGCTTATCAAAATTTAAATTCAAGAAATTAAATTAATTCTTACGTACTTGTAGTTTGAATTTGTATATCACAATAATATAAACCACTTAAAATAAGATTAATAAAATTGAGTGCACATTTTAACTGAGGATGAAATGAAAGTGAATAAATTTTGGTTTGATTGTGCAGAATATTTTCTCTAAATAATTATGAGGATCAAATTAAGATGATTTGGCAATTCTTGATTTTGCCTATTAATTAAAAAAACGTTCCTCCATTTGAGTTATCACTGATTTTAAATAAAATATATAAAATAAAAAGAAATTTAATATAATTTCTCAGGAATTTTATGAAAATTGAACCGGCTTACAAAAGAAAATCAAGACACACCCGTTCAATTTAATCACAAATTTTATTTTATTTTTTTTAACGTTTTTATTTTTAATATTTATTCGTTCTAAGAATTTAATTTCACATAATGTACCCAAGTACCTAATGCAGTCTTCTATGGTTTTATCGATTTAATTTATTAATTTCTTAAGAAAAAGTTATTTTTAATAAATTTGAATATTATTTAGTAATAATTAAATTAAATAATATCATTTGAACCCCTGATCGGATTATATCTAACAAAAGAAATATAATTTATAATTTATATCAGTAATAGTTTATATCATAATATAAATTTGGTGGATGTGGTGGATACTGTTTATAAATAAATAAATTGTATAACATGAATGAGGGTAGATATTTGTAATTTTCCAAAGGGAAAATATTTTGAAGTTTCAAAATGTTAGGACTTTTTGCATACCTCTTTTTGAACCCGGCTTTTATATGTTGAAATCTAATTATATTTAATAAACGTGAAATTAAAAATTATACATGTTGGGGAAAAATAAAAAGCAACGTCACAAAGGAAACACCGCTAGTTTAATTTTATTCAACGTTATTAGAGAATCTAGAGCCTTCTTTTTTCAGTGTCAAGAGTTTATATCTTCTCAAAAGAAGGTGATTTTTAGTGCATTTCCAAAAAATTTTGTAAAAATGTACCTATATAGTTTCACTCTGTCCGTTCGTCCGTCTCTTTTTACCTACGGTTGACTAAAAAATATCAGCAACGGGTAGGTATTGCAATAAAAATAATTTAATGTTAAAACTTTTTTCTGTAACCTCTCCCGTTACGGAGCTACAGCCCCTCAAATTTGGAAGAAACTCTATATTTAAAACGTTATAACAAATGTTCTATGAGGTATTTTTTCAATCTGAAAACGTCGAAAGATAGCTGCTTTTATAAGCTTTACAAAATTTTAAAGAACTAATTCATCCGGTTACCATACGGTACTAAAATTTACAGTTATCCAAAACTCCATTTTCGCAAAATTTTTGGCCCCACATTCTTCTAAACGGTTCAAGCTAGGGTCTTGAAATTTCGGGAAATGTTAGATCCTCAGAAATTAGTAGTAATTTTTTTTAAGCATCTGTAACTTGGATACCTGTCCAATTTTTGTTTTATTAATATACAAAAATTAAAGGTTTTACCCATTTTTCCTTACATAGTAAAAATCTAAGTAAAATTCCAAATTTTGGTTTAATTCCTAGAACCTAAAAAAATTAAGGGGGGGGGGGTGTAATTAGATTCTTGAGAAATTTGGTAACCTACCCCATTGAAGAGCTATTAGGTCTTAAAAATTAAAAATTTACTGTTCTTACAAGTAAGCAGTGACTTAGGGTGCGTTTATGTTGGAGCTGCGATAATGCGATAAGTGATTAGAGCGTCGATAAGAACATAGCCTAGAAAACTTAATACATAATTTAAATAGAGATGTTAATGTTGGAGCATCGCTTTGATCATCGATAAATGATAAGAGCGTAGAAAACTCTTTATTCAGTTTTCTACGCTCTTATCGATGATCAAAATGTTTGAATAATTGTTTTGCTCTCATTTGTTACTTTAATTTTTTTATATAAATTTTTTGTTATTTTTGTTTGTTAATTTTTTTTTAATACAAAATCTCAAGCCGGTGCAATTATACATTTTATAATATTATAAAATAAAAATTCTTTTAATTCTTGATAAAATAATTTTGTGTTTTATTTTTTGGTTTAATTTCTAGGACCTATAAAAATTAAGGCGGGGGGGGGGGGAGTGCGATTACATTCTTGAGAAAATTGATAACCTACCCCATTGAAGAGCTATTAGGACTTAAAAATTAAAAATTTACTGTTTTTACAAGTAAGCAGTGACTTAGTCACTAGTGTATGTATTTCCTAAATTAAACTTAGTATGTAAGACAATATAATTTTTAAAATGTGCTTTTTTAAAAACCCTTGGTTTTTTTCATCACTTGTTTAAATAAGTTTCCTCACATAATTATTAAGCCCTTAACGTCCCTGTCGATAGCTCATATAGCATTTTTTCACGTGACTTTAAGTATCTCACAGAAAAGTTTAAAAAGATTGAAAAATGTACCTAAAAGGTACATCTTAGGACTTGATTTTTTGATTTTCTAATATATAAAGAAGAAATTTTGTTTGTTTGTTTGCTTACGATCTACGTGAAAACCACTGGTTTGATTTCCAAGGAAGTCCACAAGCCAAAACGGTTTGACCGATTGACTTCAAAATTTTTGGGCAGTACTTTGAAATTTTACCTAATTCGTTTCTAAATTTTTTTTTGATGAATCGTCGTTCCGATATGAGTTAATAAATTATAAGTCTGTAAAAGAATCAATTCCATTGTTGTTTATATTTAAGAAATAAAAAGTTACAAAACTTGCACCACAGCCCTCAATTGGTAATCTGTTAGACAAATTGATTATCCCAGAAAAATGTGTATAAACGCAAAACCTGTTTATACATATTTTCATGATAATCAGAATGAAGTTTAGGAATCTATAAGTTACAAATAATGAACCTTCGCTTTTAGGTTCGCCTGGTCATTCTGCTGAAATGAAAGTATCAAACATACATTAATTGTTTATTCTTTATTTTTTGATATAGTTTAAAACAGTTTTTATTCAATTTTAATAATATTAATTCATTTAAAAAAAAATTTATTAAATATGACTAAAATTTGTGGTGAATTAAAACTTGAAAAACCTTTAAAAAACGTTTAAAACCTTTAAAAACTACTAATTTATTATTACAGCAGTTTATACATAAATAATCCATTTGAATGCTAAAATTACGTTTAAATTGACATGAACGTCGAACGAACGAATATGCGCGTTGATATTATGCGTTGGCATTAGCAAATTTCGACTAAGAAAATGCATCAGAGTTAATTGAAGTGGATTGTAAATATTGAAAAACAGTTTTAATTTTGTTGAAATTTATATTTATTATTTCAATTATTTTTAAATTTACAATCTAACATTAAATTTATGTAATAATTAACTAAAATTTAGTCAATAATAATATAAATAAATTAATTAAAAAATAATTGCATTTTTTTTAAAAACAAAAACTTACAAGTAAATATTTCTACTATTAATATCAGTGTTGCCAAAATTAATCCAAATAACAGGATATTAAATGCAATCATTAAATTTTCTAAATCCAATGATGTTTCATTATTTTCTAAATTTTGATAATCTGTTTTAAAATATTCTGATTGATATTTTTTAGCATACACTTCTGCCATATTTTCCCAATGTATGTTGAAGCCATGCTCACGAGTTTTTCTTAAAAGTGAGTTTATAAAAGATTTTAATATGTAACTTTTTGGAAAATAATAACCACGATATGCTGGAAAAATACATGTTTCCATTTGATAATAAAATTGTTTATCATTCAAAAAATTAATTTGACTTTTCAAGATCATTTCAGTTACAGATTTCGATTCAATAAATCCTAAATTTGTTTTATATGATAATAAATGTTTGAAAAATTCATCAGGGCTTTCTATTCGAATAATTTTTCGTAATAATTTATTTTCCGTTGAATTATTTGGTGTTGTATTTTTTATCAAGTGAAATAAAAAACTATAATGTGGTTTATTATTTCCATCAAATGTAACTAAATTATAATTTGATTTAATTAATTCAGTAAATGAATTTATACGCTCAGTTGCTATTGGATTCAATAAATTATATAATAATTTCCCTTTAAAACAGTTTGTCAATATTAAGGTTAAAAATAACCAATATGCGAGTAAAACTTTTACATATTTAGATTTTTTATTTAAAATATTTGATATTGAAATTTCAATTATTGATCCGTATAAAGTCATAAAAACATTTGTTTCATTTAAATATTTTAAATTTAAATAAAAAAATAATATAAAAATAATTGTTATAATCCATATTTGAATTTGAAATATATTTAAAAAATTAAAGAGTGATGAATATTTTGGTATTGGTAGTAAGACACATAAATCATCACGTTCAATTAATATTGAATATTCAAAATAACCTTTTAAATCTCCAATTATACTAACAATTGGTAAAGGTAAAAACAAATATCCACATTCTTCTATAAAATTTTTAGTTGCATTTAATTTTTCAATTAAAAGTTCTAAAAATTCACCATATACACCATATAAATGTGAATTAATATCTTTTGAATTTGTTAAAATTAATTTTCCTGGGTCTGTTTCAACGCTTCCAAGCAAACTTTGTTTTTCCATATTAATTATTTGATTCGGAAAAATTTCACTGTTAGAAAAATTTTGTAATTCTAAATTTTCATAATATGAAATATTTTTAAAAACTTCACTGTTAGATAATTTTTGTAATTCTAAATTTTCATAATATGAAAAATTTTTGAAGGGTTTAAAAAGAAGAGTATTTATTTTATTATTATTATAAAAAATTAATAATAAATTTTGAAGTTTTGATTTTTTAGCTAAAAGAAATTTCATTTCTATATAATTGTCTGTTAACTTTGTTTTGTTTTCAAATGCTAAAATAATATAAACATTTTCTGGTTCTGAAAATGGTCGACTTAACAATAACTGACAATCTTCATTAGAATTTACATTATTTAAGCATAGTATATAACGTAATTCATTTGTGTTTCTTAAATCTTCAAGGCCAGATATTCTAAAAAAAAAAAAATAAATAGTTTTCTTTAAAATATAATTAACATTTAATTTGTAATTAGATTGTATACTAAAAATATGTGATATTAAATAAGCGTTCATTGCAGGTGCGATAAGTGATAAGAACATTGATAAGAGAGTTGCGTCGAAAATTATGTACATGATTTAGGTGTTTATTCTGGAGCATGGCTTAGATCACCGAAACCCAATATATAATTATCTACGTTATGCTCTTACAGACTCCTTTAACACTTATTCTTATTCTATATATTATGGAGATTAGATGCATGGATATAAGAAGATTATTTAGGTTGTTCATTAAGTTTGTTATAAATAAGAAACCATATATTTCAAAAAAATATAAATCAACGCTAGTCATAATTATTTATTCAATGTCAGATGTCAAAAATGTCGGAGATGTAAAAAATTGATCAAAATTACTTGCTAAACAAAATAAGCGTAGCCAATAACGTTAAATTCCTGCTCCAAAAGTAAAACATATGGAAAACAATATAAATTCACACAATGAAAGTAATAACAAAGTTTGAACGCAGAAATTAGCTGTCAAAGTAGCGCAGTTCAAAGTTGATTAATTTTTGTGCTACTTTGACAGCTAATTGTTTATCTTTTGTCAGTCATTTATATTTATTATTAATTTTTGTTTGAAATTGGAGAATATAGAATTATAAAATTCAAAAAATTAAATTTACTTATTATATAAATATTAAAAAATTTTGAAATAAAATAAAATTTTTACTTAAATTTCAGTTCACTAATTGAAAAATTAATTTAAATATCACTTTAACTTAAATAAAGTGGTAACTTTTTGAAGTAATTTGTTGTAGAAATATAATATCAAAAGAAAAATTATGTATTGATATAATATTGTATAATGTATATTATATACGAACTTAAATATACGATTATATAAAATAATATATTTTGATGAATATCTGTGATTATGTTAAATATTAAGATTTTAAATAGGTTGCACTGTCTTTTTTTTTAAATTACAAAATTTAATTATAAATAATAAAATAATCTTACCTTATTATTTCTATTAATATATTACAATTATGCAAACTACTCAAAACTTTATTTATAAATTCGGGTGTAATTTCTTCATAAGAAGTTAAATAAAAAAATATATATTTTGGTTGAATAGTACAAAATATTCTTTCCAAATAATTGTCAATTAAAATTAAATGAGTTGATAATTTAACATTTTCTTGATTTAGATGGAAAATTGTTAAATTAGTATTAGAATTTGCTAAAATACTTTTAATAATTAAAAAATATATGAAATAAATTTTCCAAATTTTTTTCATTTTATTTAAATAAATTTATGAAGCTGTAGGTCTAGAACAAAGCTCTAAACTATTATAATTAAAATAAAAAGTGTTGATATGATATTTATGTAATACAATTTTTAGTTTAGATTTAATTAAATCAATTAACTTTTGATTCGAAATAATTAAATTATTATGTTAATTGTTTAAATTATATATTCTTTAATTAATAATTCTATTAAAAATTTTCTATTAAAAGATTATATTCAGTTTTGTTATGGTTATATAAGTAACAACAATGAAATGGAAATATAAATAAATTAAACTTATACAATGATTCAATTAAGTAATTAAGTTTAATGTTATTTTAATTCCGTTGCAAAACATATTTTTCTCCCGAGGATCTCTGTCTAATATTTATAAAGCCTATATTTGATCTAAGGTAAGGTACAACCCTCACATTCAGCTGGTGCAATCTTTTAGTTACTATGACTAAATTGAAAATCACGCCTGATGCCTAATAGATGATTCTGCCGAACAAGTAATATACACTCCATTTAACTCTTGTCGAAATATTGGAATGATTTCTCTGTTCTTCTCTGAGCAGCGAGGACTCATTTATACACCATGGAAATTCCAAGATGGTTTAAAACTGGCTATGGAAACTCTTTTGTTGTTAGGACTGCTAAGATGTGGAACATGCTTCCGTATAATGTGTTCGCCGCTGTTTATAACCTTCCATACTACAAATTGTAAAAATTCAAAATAAATCTTTTTGATTTTTGACTCCTGAACTTTTCGCCATCTGTCAAAGTAACGTAATTTCTTTAAAGTTTTTCAAATATGTATAAACAACTTCACCCCTATTTTTAGGAAAAGTACTATCTTTATTAATTCTTTTATTTGTCACAAAATGGGGGTTAAATTTGTCAACTTATTTATTTAATTTTTTTTAATTAATTACCCTATACTACATTAAAATAAACTAATTAAAAATAATTAAATAATTACATAATAATAATCATTATTAATCAGTTTGATCAAAAATGCAATGATTGTAACCTAACTATGAAAGGAAATCAACTGGAACAGAATATAATAACTTAATTAAACAATGGATTACTAATTAATAATTAAATATTTTTTTAATAGTTTTTCCAATAAAATTTTTAATAACAACTTTATATATAGTAAGAAGAGGCCTGGGTGGGTTAGATAATAATTTGGCCTGCTAACCGAGGGAATGTGGGTTCGTTCTCGTACGGCTCATGATTTTTTTAATTGAAAAAAATTATTGAAAAATTTTTCTTTGCAAATCCACATGGTGACCAAGATAATTTAAATATTCATATATATAATATAAACAAAATAATTAATATTGTAATTATAAATAAGTAGTAAGTATTTAATTTAATAATGCCAAATAGACAGGGGACTACAATAATATCAGGCATATTTATTATAAAACAATCTTTACAAGTGTATGAATTACAAAACAATGAACTTTCTTTTTGACGGTAATGAAAATGCTTCCATGTATCAAATATATCTTTGGCATTCAAAACCAATTCACAATTATTTTTTATTTTATGACATTTGGAAAAAATTCACAATAATCAGATGTGCAAGTCTCCAACACTGAATATATGAATAAAAAAAACTCTAAATAATTGAAGCATATACCTAGCAGTTTTCAACCAACTTTTATGTATATAGATATGTTTTTTATTCCTTTTCCACTCCTTTAAGGAGTATAGGGCATTGTATAAGGTTATGAAATATGAATGCACAAATGTTAACTTTGTGCGCCATCTATAATCTTACACAAGAATTATTTATATATTTTTATTAAATCTTATTTTATATTATGATATAAACTATTACGATGTAATAAAACAATTTTACGATATTTTTTTATTGGATATGATCTGACCGGGGTTTGAACCCGAGAACTTCCACATGAAAGGCGGCATCTTTACCACTACGCCATTGGTCAGATGGATAATATATAGACATATGTATATATTTGCAATCCATCATTATACTTAAAGTATAAATATTTAAAAACAAAAATTTAAAAGAACATTTTAAGATAATAAAAGATTTTTTATTTCCAATTTATTTGCTTTAACAATTTAAAATTAATAAATTCACAAATGAAACAGATTAATGATAATATTAATCCCCAAAAAAGTAAATTAAATGCAACAATTAAATGATGCAAATCTAAAGCAACATTATTATCATCATTATTATTTTTATTATAAATTTTTAAATAATTATCATATTTTTTTGTATAGAACATTCCTAAACGATCCCAGTATATGTCCAAACCATGTTCACGTGTTCTTCTTAATAATTCATTAATCTGTTTTAATAAAACTGAACCTCTTTGTAATAAATACCCTCTAAATGATGGAAAAATACATTTTTCCATTAGATAATAATATGATTTACCATTTTGATAATTTAAATCACTATTCAATAACATATTACAAAATGATTTTGATTCAATAAATGCTAAACTTTTATTAAAAGAAAATAATTGTGATAAGAAAAATGTTTGATTTTCAGTATTAATTATTTTTCTACGTAATGTTCTTTCAATTGAATTTTGTGGAAATTCAAGTAGAAAATTACTTAATACTGTATAATACGGTTTATAATTATTATCCATACTAATTAATGTTAAATTTGAATTAGCCAATTCTTCAAAAGTATTAATTTCATTTGATTGAAATTGATTTAATATACAATTAAATAATTTACCTTTAAATAAATTCGATAATATCAAACAATATAAAAACCATAAACTTGAATAAATTTTTAAATCAAATCTTCTAATATATCTTAATATTGATATTTCTAATAATGAACCATAAATTTTCAATAGAATATCATTATCATTACTAAATTTTAATTTTTTAAATATAAAATATATTAAAATAATTGTTATTAATATTAAATACCATAATTCATTCGTAAATATATTTGAATGTATTTGAAAATTTATATTATCTGATTTTCCAACCAATACACATAAATCATTTCTTTCAACAAATATTGATTGTTCTAATAATAGTCCTTCCATTAAAACAAAACTAGGATATGGTTGTAATACATTGCCATAAAGTTCCAATGTAAAATTTTTAGTTGCATTTAATTTTTCTATTAATATTTCAAGGAATTCAGCATCACTACCATAAGTTTTCGAATAAATATCATTTGGATTTGAAAATATAAATTTTCCAGGATCTGAATAAAGGCTTCCGAATAAAGGTTTTTTATTCATATTAACTTTAATATTTGGAAATAAATCTTTAAAATTTGTTTGATTTATATATAAATTTTTCATAATATTATTTTCATATGGTGTATATGTTAAAATATTTAAAACATCATTCCATACAAATATTATTAAAACATTAATTAAATGCCTAAATAATTTATTAAAATAAGTGACTAACCAAAGTTCAGTTGCAATATTATAATATTCAATTACAATGATTACATAAACTTTATCTGATTCTGGATAATTTTTTGAAAGTGGTGCAATTACACGTTTTTCTGGAAAACGTTGAAGTATAACAATAATATAACGTATCCCAGTAAAGTCTCCATCAGTAATTGATTGCTTTAAAAGTTGTCTGAAATTGATTATTCAATAATAAAACTTATACTAGTTAATAGGTATTTTAGTTAAAAAACTCACCTCATTATGACAACATTTATGTCATAATTATATAAAGTTTTTAAAATTTTATGTAAAAATTCCAGATTATTGACTTCTCTTGGATCCAAATGCAAATAAATTAATTTTGATTGAACTTTACAAAAAACTTTCTCTAAATAATTATGAATTAAATTTAAATGAAATGGTAATTTTAAATTTTCTTGATTTATATTTAAAATTGTCATATTATTTGAATTACCAATTGATTTATTTGGTATTAATAAAATACTAAAAAATACCAGTAAATATTTATTCATTTTTATGAAAGAATTTTATTATGGAATTCAAATAGAATTAATTTTATATATTTAAATATCTAATGCTTAATTCGAAATACCAATATGTAAATAAAAAAATTTAGTTTAGTTTTTAATTCAATTTAAATAAAATAATTTATTAACTCATTTAATTAGTTATGTAATTAATTATTTAATAATTAATTTCATTACTGTTAATTGTTTAAAAAATATGCAATTAAAATGATTAAATTTATAATATGATATTTTCTAAAAAGGGAAAATCAAATGTCACATAATAAATCTATTGGTAAAATATTACATTCTTTCTTTGAGTAGCAGTTGCCAGGTTGAACAAATACATAATGGTCTTTAAATTACAGAATAAAATTACTGTTATAACTGTGGAAAGAAGAAGGATAAAAGGCATTTGTATGAAGTCTCGCGTTTTTAAACTTCGCGTATAAAAATCTCGTGTATACAAATCACTTTATAATATACAATATACAAAATTTCCTTGAGAATCAGCATAGTCTTCACTGTTCAAGAGATTAAGACTTAAAAACTTTCAAGTTTTAAAAACTTGTCAGGACAGAACAGAACAGAACAAGCCATTAAACGTCAAAAACTTTTGGACTACGTAGAACAACTTAGAACACAAAAACTAATAAACGCTTCTTTGTACTTTTCTGTTCTACATTTTCAGTTTTAAAAATTGACAAATTTTTATTTTAAATTAAATTTATTTTTATATTAAATTTCCAGATTTTTATTTGTTTTTTTGTTTAGTACTTTTTTTTTTATATTATGTAAAAAAACCTGTACTGGGTTGTTCTAGGTAGTTCTAGAACTCACAAATGAACACACCTAATGGCGCTGATTAGATGTTCAGCTTGTCAGTCAGTGCTTCAGTACTGAATTAATGTGAAATGATTATTCTATCAGTTTTAACTGCTACTTTTTAAATAAGGCAGAAACTAACAAATGTCTTATGTTAGCTACAAGTGGAAATGAAACATAAAATTTTTCAAATATAAATCTGGATTCAGGCAATTCATATAAATAAAACTTGTTATACATAGGTTATCAGTTAAAAATGACTGATTCACTGAACGTTTGATCAGCGCCTTTAAATAAAATAAGACTTTTACCCGTTTTAACAGAAAAAAAATATTTAAATATATGTTAAGACATTTGGTGTTTAAAACAATGACAAAAAAATTTGAAACGAATAAATTCGAAAAAACTAAAAAAAAGGTAAAGTCAATTTTTTTTTTTTTTTTTTACACGCTAGTCAAACTCTAGGAAAACGAATTCCTTTATACATAGCTAAAATATGTAAGCTTGGCTAAAAGTCTAAGGAGTTCGAAGGAAATTAGGATAGAGGAGGAGAGTTGGATGGTAGACTAGAAACGAACTTATTTAAGTTCTTTTTAAAACGCTAGAAATTGTATAAAGGTCTATTCCTATCAGAGGAAAACACATTGGATGGAAGCATGTTCCATATTCTAGCAGTTCTCATAATAAATGAGTTTCCATAACCAGTTTTGAGCCACCTAGGTATTTCCACTGTGTAGAAGTGAGCATTTGAGCTCCCTGGTGTTGTGTTGAAATTGCTTAAAGGGAGGCATTATTGATTTGAATTCAATAGAGCAAATGTCATTACCTACAAGATAGGACGAGTGAAAGTAACCTGGACGGAAGGGCCGCCAATTAGGCGTAAAGCGCGATTTTGGATTTTGTCCAGGTAGCTTAGTGAAGTTTGGGGAGCGCCAGCCCAAATGTGAGAGTTATACTTCATCTTAGTCGTATGTAGGCTTTATAGATATTGGACATATCTCTGGGAGAAAAATATGCTTTACAGCGAGAGAAACTCAAACATTTGGCAACGTTATTAGCTACATCAAAAATATGTTCTTTCCATACCATTTTTTGTTTAAGCTGCATACCTAGGATGTTTAAACTTTCAGACCGCTGTATGACTTCTCCCTGGAATCTCAGAATAGGGGTTATTTGTTCTCTTTTGCAAGAGATGCGACAGTTTTGAGTCTTGGAAGTGTTAAACTCAACTCTGCTAGCTTTACCTCAATCAGATATTTTTGCTAGATCATGATTGGCTGAGCTAGCCATAAGATTTTTCTAAACTGATTGCGGCAGAAGTGGCATTTGATTTTTTTAGAAAGTCGTAGAATGCCACCAGAGTACTGTCATCGGCGAAACTGTGGATTTTAACTTATTTGATTTTTTTTTTGCAACAACAAAATATATAGACTTTCAGTTGAAACTGACTAATTTACTGATCGTCTATTGAGCGCCATTGTGTAGTTTTGTAAATGTATTTTTTAAAAACCATTTCCATGACAATAAAGGTAAAACTAACATTTAGATAAGCACAGTATATTTTAAATTAACAGTACAAAGTTTTTTAATATAATTTTTTTTCAAGCAAATTCTGAAGTATAATATTTTATATTTACACATTTATGCTTTTTATATAATATTTCTGCAATTAAACTTAAAAAAGCACTTAATAATCCATAAAAATATAAAACAAAAGCAAATTGAAAATGTTCAATTTTTAGAACTATATTGTGGTCAGCATTCGAAACTTTAACGTTATTTGAAATATCATAAAATAAATCTGTGGAAAACTTTTTAAAATAATAAGGTGCTAAAAAATTCCAATGTTTTTGAAAACCATGTTCAAAAGTTCTTCTTAATAACAAATTTAGATCTTTAATAAATATTGTTCCTCGTGGTAGCATATAACATTTAAAAGATGGTTGAATAAATTTTTTCATTTGATGATAAAATGGTTTTCCATTACGATAATTTATCAAACTATTTAAAATGACATTTATAGTTGATTTTGTTTCAATAAAACCCAAAGATCTATTATAGCTGTTTAATAAATTATAGTATTCATTGTCAGTTTCTACCCCTTTTAATCTCCTACTCAATTCATAATTTGTTGAATTTTCTGGTGATTGTTTTAAATAGTGGCTTATCAAAATTAAATATGGTTGATTCGAACTAAACAATACAATTAATTCTAAATTTGAATCCAGAAGTTCTCTTAATGAATTAATATCATTTTTGTATTGCGGATGTAATATTATATCAAATAATTTAGCTTTAAATAAGTTCGATAGTGTCATACTAATTAACAACCAAATAGATAAAACAAATCTTAAATCAAATCTTGGAATAAATTTATTAAAAGTTGAAATTTCTAGTAAAGACCCCACAATTCTTCCTAATATATTTGAATAATTTTTTATTAATAATTTGAATAATAATGACAAAAATAAAATTGTAATAATTATTAATAGCCATACAGTAAAATGAAAAATCGTTAAAATATTTGTGAATAATGTGGTTTCAGCTTTTGGTACCACAACATAAAAATCATCAAATTCCAAAAATATTGAAAACTCGAAGATTAAGTCTGTTCTAAAACTAGGAAAAATATTCCAATTATATCGATTATCATTTTCTTCAAAATGTTTTGTTGCATTTAATTTTTCAATAAACAGTTCCAAAAATTCACCTTCAGCACCATAAGCTCTTGAGTTTGCATTATTTGGATCAGATAATATAAATTTTCCGGGTTTATTTACTACAGTTCCAGTAAATGGTTTGCGTTCCATATTTAAAAATGCATTGGGAAATAAATCATCTGTTTTGAGTGATGAATTTAATTTCATACGTTGTCGGTGAGTTCCGTGGTATGGTTCCAATTTTACGATATTCCATATTTCTTCTTGATTGTATATTATAATCAAATGTCAAATTTTTTTGAAAGAAGCTCTTTGTAGTTGTAATGAAAGCCATGGTTCAATAGATTTTATTGGATTTTGATAAACAATTATAATAAAAACACGTGAAGTTTCAAAATAATAGTTTGTTAAAATGTTTACTATTGTTAAACTTTTATAGTCAGGTTCATATTGAATATCTAGAATATAACGTGTTTCAACTGGAGCTTCAAAAATATTTGAATGTGGTGCATAAAAATTTGTATTACTGGAAGAAACAATAATAATTTTTTTATCAATTTTTTTTTTAATTTTTGACTTTTCATATTGACCCGTACCACTAACTTTTTACTATGTCGTTAATTAAAACTTAGTATTCTGTTAAAAAAGAAGTATTACCAATGGCACATTTAAAGTCGATATTTTTGTTGATTATAATTACGATTTAATAAACTAAAGAGATATTGACGTCACAAGTTCTACATCTCGTGATGCTGTATCTTAAGCATTCAGATTTTCAATGCCATTGGAAAACTATTTTTGTAAAAGAAATTTATTTCTTCATCTCCTTTGATTTGGAAGCCATAAGAATTTTTTTTTATACTCTAGGTATAGGGGTATATTAACTTTGGTGTGGTGTTTGTAACCACTGATAGAATGCATGATAGATATGAAAAATTATGTATACTTTATACGATCAACATCACCTTCTGAGTCGAGTTCGCGATGTCCGTAAACACGATAACTCAAAAAATTATGATGTTAATAATGGAGCTAATCCCACCTATTGCCTTCAACAATTTTTTCCTAAACAATCCCTTTCAAGATTTTAGGAATTAAATTGTAACTTAATTTTGAAATTTTTCTTGGAATTTTATTATTTAAGGAAAAATGGTTAAAAACAACAGAAACTTTCTTCAATTTTAAGGAACTTTTAATTTAAACTTAAGAAAAACCTTTAACACAGATGTTGAGATATAATGTTGGAGCTTTAAATTTTATATAGTACTAAAAAAAAGTTTTGACGGGTATTAAAGTTACAGGCGCTGAAAAATAGGAAAAATATATTTAATTGCTTACAGCTCCTAAATGGGGGGTGAAGTATAAAAATATTTTCTTAGAACACTCCTGATAGTTTCTGACAATCTAACTTCTCCAAAAATTTCAAGTCTCTAGCAAGCATAAAGGTAAATTTTAGTATCGTATGACAATCCTCTAAATTTAGATAGAAAGTGTACTTTAAAGAACTCCTCTTATACTAATTTAAATGTAGGGTTTTTTTTTGGAATTTGGAGGTCTGTAGCTTCATCACTCTTTAAAATTGCGAAAAATCTTTGATGTACCTATTAAATTAGTGTCAGAATTCAGAGAATTGTCATTGGTACGGGCCATTATAATTATTATAGATCTAATATTAATTTGAAAATTTTGAAATATTAAAATCAATTGTAATATCCATAATGAACTTGTACCAATATATTGAAATTGATAACTTTTAAAACCAACAAAGTAATAAATTTAAATAATTTTAGAAAACAGCCAGAAAATTCTATGTTTGTGTTTTTCAAACATTGTTTAAATTTAAAAAAATTTATTAATATTATAGAATTACAAGTTTAAATACTCACATGGGAAAATATGGTGATTAATTAAAAAATTTTATAATAAAATTATTTAATTATATTATTCAATAAATTCCTTACCTCATAAAATGTACTTTTATATAGCAGTTGTATAGACTATACAAAAGTTTGTTAGTAAATTCTGTTTGATGGTTACGATTTTCTTCATTTAAATAAAAATATACAAATTTTGGTGGAATTGTACAGAATATTCTTTCCAAAAAATTATGAATTTCAATTAAATAAGATGGTATTATTGTGTTGTTTTTGTTTATTTTAAAAATTGTACTTTCTGAAGAAATTACATCAATTCCATTTATTAAAGGAATATAATATAAAATTAAATATAATTTAGATATTTTCATTACAAAAAAATTAAATTTAAACTTTTTAATTTCAGAAAATGAAAAGTCGAAAGTTAGTGGTTATATAAATTTAAAAAATATCTAAATGTATAACTAATTAAATATTTTAATTTAATAACCTCTTTTCAGTTATTAATTAAACTTTATTTTCCAAAATGATTAATTTAATTGAATTTCTAAATAATATATAATTAATATAATTTAATTTATTATCATTTAGCATATAATATATAAATAATAAAATATAATGAAAATAAATATTTAGTAAAATACATAGATATGTTAAATTCTATAAGGTGTTCTGAACTCGAATGTGAAAGGACGTTGTCGACAAAAAAAAAAATTAAGGAAAAAATTCATAAAATAAAAAAAATAAAAAAATATTAAATAAAAATAAATAAAATATATTATATCTTTTTTTTTGGTTATTATAAAAACTAACCCTTGTGTTATATAAGTGCTTTCTATTTAATTGGATTCCCTTAAAAAGGGATCTCAATTATGGAAAACAATATTCTAAAAAAATTAAGTGATAACTCACTAAAAAACAATATTAACGTTAAAATGAATCAAATTTTAAATAAAACAATAACTAAACCATGCACTAAAATGAAGCTTGATAAAGAAAATCGTGAGTTAAAATTAATAATCGAAAAACTACAAAATTATAATGCAAAACTGTTAAAAATGTTAAAAATTGATAACAATGGTGAAGGAACAAGCACGGATAATAATTTCTTTTCACCATTAATGGATGTTACCGATGAGGAGGAAAGCAGCGCCTCAATTAATGAAAACCAAGTTAGTAAAAATTCCACTAGTGTTCAGCCAATGGATAATATCGAAGAACCCGAAGCTAACACCTTAGAACTAGGAATTCTAGAGTTGGCTAAAAAAACAAAAGAAAAAAAAAAAATTATAGAAAAAAAACTTACGGAAAAAAATCCACGTGTCTCGTCCAACCAAAAGGAAGCTACGAAAAATGGCAGTAAACGGATGCCACCAATTAATTTTGGTAAAACCGACATCAAATTGTTAAAAGGATTACTTTCCAAAAATTTAAAAATAAACGATTATTTAATAAAAGAAGTAGGTGATAACAATGTCCTTTACACTTACAACATTGAGGATTTTAAAAAAGCACGTGGTTTACTTGAAAAATCTGGCATAAATTATTACACGTTCACTCCAAAAGAAGATAAAAAAATCTCCCTGGTGCTTAAGGGTTTGAACAGCTCGTATACATGCGATGAGGTTTTATCATTACTAAAAGAATGTGATAATGATGATGTTAAATATGAAAAGGTGTCGAGACTCACCACAAAAAATGCAGCCAAAAAAGGTATAACATTACCTCACTTCATTGTGCAGGCATCATCGAGTAGCTCAATCAATGAAATTCATAAATTAAAAGCACTTGACCACCAAATCATCAAGTGGGAACGTCTCCATAAACCAAATGTTTTGCAATGCTTACGATGTCAGCGTTTTGGCCACTCTGCATCAAATTGCAACATGGATTATAGATGTGTCAAATGTGGAGAGAGCCATCCACCAGGTCAATGCATCATCAAGCCAGAGGATCCAAGAGAGAAACTCTTTTGTATAGTTTGTAAAAATTTTGGGCACCCAGCATCTTATACAAAATGTCCAATTTATGAAGAAAAAATCAAGAAACGCGTGGAGAACAAAGATCAGCTCAAAAGACGAATTGAAACTAGACACATGGCTAATAGTCTCATACAGCCAAACGTATCATATGCCAATGTAGTAAGTAAAACTAACAATAGTAATAAGACTAATAAGAAAACTAACCCTAGTAGTAGTAATGAAAGTAATACTGATATTTTATTAGAAATACGTAATAGTATTGTAGATTTAAACAAAAGAATGAGCGGGATAGAAAAAAATATGAGTAATTTACAAAAACAAAATAGTACTAACACTAGTAATATAAAAATTTTATTCAATCATTTGAAAATTGAAACCAACCAACAATATGAATATTAGCACAAATACATATAAATTAATCTCAGTGAATGTTAATTCATTACTCTCCTACAATAAAAAATTTGCACTTATGCACTTTCTAGAAAGCAATAGGCCGGACATAATATGCATGAGTGAAACAAAACTAAAGTCAGATGACCATATGGTTATTGACAATTACCACTTAATTAGAAGAGATCGCAAAATTAATATTGATGGGGGAGGTGTTGCCATAGGCATTAAAAAACATCTTCAATTTAATATTGTAAATAATAAAGCGTTCGACGAATTTTTATGTATCGAACCATGTATAATTTCTTTACAATTAAAGCAAAACAAAAAGTTATTTATTATTTCTATTTATGCTTCAAATAGGAATACACATAACTTTATAACAGAACTAGATAAAATATTTCAAATTCTAAATTTAAGTAATCTTAATAATTATTATATTCTAACTGGTGATTTTAACGCTAAACATACTACATGGCTTAATACCGTCAACAATTCTAGAGGTACACAACTACACAAATGGTTGCAAAAAAATAAAATTACATATAAGTGCGATTTGCTTCTGACAGATGCTCCAACACTACCACGCGCTAATTCGTATATAGACCTTACAATTGTAGATGTCAGAATAAATGTAGGGTTCTCCCAATTTTCAAATAAACTCACCACACTACCATACGATAGTGACCACAATGCTATTTGCTGTCCCTTCACAATTAATAATAATGAAATTCAATTAGAAATGTTGCCAGATAGTTATAATTTTATATTTTCAAAAACTAACTGGAATAGATTCAGAAATAAACTAGATCAGAATTATGCTTTAAAATATACCTCTAACAATAACAAAATCGTAGATAATAGTAATATTTCAAATCAAAACATAAATTATCACCTACTCCAGTTAAATGAAATAATTTTAGAAACCATGAATGAAATTATACCTAAGAAAAAAAATTCAAACAATTTAAATAAATTTTATTCTGCAAAATTAAAAATTCTTTTAAACAAAAAAAAAATCTTAATGAAAGACATTCATAAAATCCATAGACAAAACCTAAATTTTACATCTCAAAACACACAAATTCTCAAAAGCCTTTTAAATAATATAAATACTCTTATTAAACAACAAATAAAAATAGAAATAAACAATTACTGGCAACACCGTCTCCAAAGCATCACACCTAATAATAATTCCAATATGTTCTCAGAAATAAAAAAAATATTTCGAAGTAATAAAAACAATCAAATCTCTACCTTACACATAGAACCGAATGACACTTCACTTCTCTTTGAAAATAACATTAATATTAATAACTTAAAAAAAACAAATACAAACAAATATATTCTTCACAACCAAAAAGATATTTACAATGTATTAGGTTCTTATCTAAAAAAAACTCACACCATTATTATACCAGCAAATAATAGATTTCACATCAATATATCAAATAAAATTAATCTATTTCACCAAAATATTCAAAATATGCATACAAATAACATTACTCTCAGCATTTTTAAAAATACAAACAAGTCATCTGAGCAACGTGGTGAAAATAGCCAGTACACAAACCATCACGAGCTTTGTTCGAAATTTAAAGCTTTAAAAAATAAAACTTCTTCTGGTATTGATAATATACCAAATATAGTTTTAAAAAAGTTGAGTAACTTAATTATTTCGAAATATGTCATTTTATTTAACAATGCAATTAATAACTCGTATTTTCCAAATATATGGAAAACTTCGAAAACAATATTGCTAAAAAAACCAGGCAAAGATCCAACTAATCCTAGTAATTATAGGCCAATTAGTTTAATGCCAAACATAAGTAAAGTTTTTGAAACCCTTTTAAATGATAAAATTCAAAACTTCTCTAATTTAAATAAATTAATACCTGATAATCAATTTGGGTTTAGGTATAAACATGGAACTATTCACACCATAACCAAACTCACATCTGATATTTGTTGGTATATTAATAAGAATTACGGTGTTGGTGCTTGTCTTGTTGATCTTGAAAAAGCATTTAATTCTGTCTGGCTCGATGGCTTAATGTATAAGTTAATATATAAATATAAATTCCCATCTAATTTGAGTGCTCTCATTTATAACATGTTATACAACAACAATTTTGTTGTGTATAACTCACGAAATGCATCAAGTATGACCTTCCCAATTGAAAACGGTCTGCTACAGGGAACAGTCAACGCACCAATCCTCTTTTCACTGTATATAGCAGATCTATTAAAATTATTAGAGCGTGTTAAAGGATATACCTACACATTAGCTTTTGCTGACGATATTATAGTCTATTCTGCGAATGACTCAGTAAGTAGCATACAGTCCAAAGTGCAAAAAATGTTTAATATCATTTTGGACTACTGCAAAATCTGGATATTAAAAGTGAACTTCAACAAATGCGAAACTATATTATTTCGTAATACGGTTGACAAAACAAGTTCAGATATAAAAAAAAATTGGAAAAGCTATATTATAAAATCACCAGATAATTCACCTCTTGCAAACAAAAAAAGTGTTAAATACCTCGGAGTTTTTCTACATCGTAATTTGAACTACTCCGAACATATTAAATACACAATTTCAAAAGGAAATAAATCCTTTATGGCAGCAAAAAAACTCTTTTACAATAAAAATATAAGTAATAGAGTAAAAATAATATGCTATCAAACATTAGTTAGGCCAACACTTGTGTATGGTGTACCCATATGGTACAACATTAGCGCAAGTTTAATGGAAAAACTACGTAAGCTAGAAAGAAAGTGCATAAGAATTTGTACTAATATAAACAAAAAGCCCGACTCCGATTACAAACATTTCTACTCAAACAAATATTTGTATAAGGCATCAAACATACACAGAATTGACGGTTTTATTATAAAACTTGTCAGAAAACACTATGAGAGAGCACAAAACACTCCAGAAAATGGTCT
The DNA here is from genome assembly GCA_963082915.1 of Dolichopus griseipennis. Lineage (NCBI taxonomy): Eukaryota > Metazoa > Arthropoda > Insecta > Diptera > Dolichopodidae > Dolichopus > Dolichopus griseipennis. The sequence goes on along the minus strand of OY720442.1, from coordinate 118,110,626 downwards.
TATATCACATATATACTACCACAATGAGGAGTACATAAGAAAAACCTTGCTCACGGGTTTTATAGCCCCTGAGCATTTCATTTTTCTTGATAAAAATGGTTATATCCAAAACCAAGATCATGTCCCACTACTATACCACTATAGTAGACGGGCCACATGCAAGGCAATAGAGTATAACCCGGGCAATATTAATGGAGAAAGTTTGATATACGACATGTCTATTACGAATAAAGATAAAAAAATTAAAAAAGAATATTGGTGGTTGGTTAACTCATAATTATCATAATTAAGTATTATAATTACAAATTAGGTTTAGTTTAGGCTTAGTATATTTTTAAGATAGATTAAGTATAGAATAAGGAATAGGTTAGGTTGTTTTTTAATAATAAGTAAGATTTAATATTGATTTTTTTTTTCGCCATAATTTTTTACAATACTACATAAAAAAATGGAATAAATAGAGTTTTTACTCTAAATAATAAGAAAATTAAAATAAAAATTAGAATATAAATTAACGTAAAAATTAAATATTAATTTAAATGTTAATAATTTGTTAATAATTACTAATAAGTCAATTTTTATAAACTTTTTATAGGCTAAGTTAAAATAAGAATGTAATAAAGGCAATAATAAAAGTTTAAAAAAAAAAAAAAAAAAAAAAAAGTTAAATTCTATAATTTATTATTTATTTATTAGTAAAAATAAATAATTAAGTGTTTTATTAATTCATTATTTAATTGTTTTTTTTAATTGGTCATTCACGTGAACTTTGCCGTTTCCTACGGTGATATGTGTATGGTAAAATTCCCAGAATTAAAAGTCTTTGGAGAACTAAACTAGATAAATTATAATTAGTACAAAATATTTGAAGTGGAATACATAAGAGGCCGCAGGGTCTAGGTGTAAGGATGGTACATACTATCTTCCCATATCAAGCTAAAACAACAACAGTAACAACAATACATTTATATTGAAAATCGGGAGTTTTCCGTTTTTCCAAAACTCAAATTTCGTAGTCAGTTTAAAAATCGCTGTTAATAATATTATTTTTTTTGTTTATATTATCTAAATATAATAAAAGACAAACTGCTGCAATTGCGGTTGATTAGCGTGGTCTATGTTATGTTAAGTTTTATTTATATACGTATACTTCTAATTCCTAATACTTACGAACCAACTTTATTTATACATTTTCAATTTTAACTATGTAGCTTAATTAGATTCACGGTAATCGAATTGAGAGCTTTGTATAGTAGCTTCCTAAAAATAGGGTAAAATTTTAAATATTTACAAATAATTTATTACTTTTGGATATCCAAAAGATCTTCGTAATTTAGCTGTAAGCAGTTAAATATATTATTCTAAACTTCAAATAATTGTTTGCGATATTATATTAAATACGGATTTTAATTTTCAACTTTCTAGCGTTATTAGTTGGACAGACGTATTCTCTGGTTTCAGCAGTCTCTATAGCAGCTATTTCTAGTTTTGTCCCAAAATTTTAACGCTGATTTTTAAATATCGCATTGGACAAGATTACATTAGTTTTCATTATGTTCAATAATATTTGAACGTTGAAGTGATACACCAATTTGTGAATCGACTATAATAAAAATAACATTTAAGCAATGTATATTATATAATAATATAATTTTTTTGAATAATAATATAATTTTTATACCCGTATGACTATATAGTCATTATACCCGTATGACTATATAGTCAAAGGGTATAATAAATTTGCCATTACGTTTGTGACGCAGAGAAGGAGGGGGGGTAGATATAGATTCAAGTGTATGGATCGGATCAGAATCGAAAAAAAAATCGATTTAGCTATGTATGTCCGTCCGTCTGTCCGTCCGTCCGCACGATAACTCAAAAACTAAAGGAGCTAGGATCTTGAAATTTTCGCAAATTCGTTTTTTTGCAATAGCCGTCATCGCTATTTAAATCCAGCCATTTTGGTCCATGTTTCGGTTGGCTGCCATACAACTTCTTTTTTTATATGAGTATTTCTCTGTACATATTACAGCTACGTGTCTGAAATTTTGGCAAAAATAGTTTAGTTTTATGGCCAAAGTTTCTGCAAAATTTGGTTGGTCTGTTGCAGTGAGTTCGAGTAGCTGCCATAAAACTCCTTCTTTTATATGAGCATTACTCTATACCTATTAAAGCTGGGTGTCTGAAATTTTGCCAAAAACAGTTTAGTGTAATGACCAAAGTTACTGCAAAATTTGGTTGGTCTACTGCAAAGGGTTCGAGTAGCTGCCATACAACTTCTTATTTTATATGAACATTGCTCTATACCTATTAAAGCTGGGTGTCTGAAATTTTGCCAAAAATAGTTTAGTTTAATGGCCAAAGTTACTGCAAAATTTGGTTGGTCTACTGCAAAGGGTTTGAGTAGCTGCCATACAACTCCTTCTTTTATATGAGCGTAACACTACATCTAATAAAGCTGGTATGTTTAAAATTTTGCCAAAAGTAATTAATGTTTATAATAATAATGATATAATGTTTGTATAACGGTCATACGGGTATCCCAGAGTTGACACAGTCTACTCTACTACACTCTTCCTCGTTTTAATCTATTATTAGTACAATCAGTTATGCAACGAAAAGTATATAAGCTTTTCTAGTATTTGTAAAATTTAAACCGCTTACAAAAAATAATTGTCTATTTACCGAACTACCGAGTAGTATAAAAAATATAATACACATAAACGTCTTTAAAAATGAAATTACGAAGATCTTATGGATATCCAGAATAATAGATTATTTGAAAATATTTAAAATTTAATATTTTTGCCCAAGAAATGTGGTGTAACAAATGCAGTTAATAAAATGTGTTTTCTTGGTTGTTTTCAAATATAAAAAAATAAAATATTAATGTTTTGTTGGATGTGTTTTAATTTAGAAAATAAAATATCATAAAAGCAGGCCAAAAAAATTTTTATTTATTTTTACTAAAAAAAAAAATATATATATATATAAAATTTTTTTATGAATTTTAATTATTTAAATGTTTATGAATTAGTTCATTTACGTTTTTAAAACTCACAGAACATTTTCTGGAAAACTTTATATAAATAGTAAAACATTGTGATACTAAAAATTATGCTGAACACAAGAATATTTCTGTAGTAAGTCTTAATTTTTTTCAGTGAAAATCTGTAATAACGGCAAAGGCCCAATGTACGCTTTGTAAAGCAAATAAACCAAGCAATGTTATCCATTTTATTTCAAATTTTCTCTCATCTTTCCATCATAACTGTATCTTTCCCTCATAATTCCTTTTAATTATTTTTTCTACTTAAAAAAAAGAAAGGTGTAGAGGTTGGCAAAGTGGCTTCGGGTGTACAATACGATGCACCATAGAAGTCAAACAAAATATTGTTTTTTAACTTAATTCCGTATATTAAAAAAATTTATAATTTGCATGTGCTAATGCAAAACTCAATTCAAAAATCAACATTTATTCAATACAATTTTACATACATATAAAAAGGTACATTATTTAGTATGTTAATGAGTAGGTGCATCGTAGAATGTTAGGAACAAACAAACATTTCGAATTGAATTTACACATAGGTTGTGAAACAATATAGCTATGTATAGCAACATTTTTTAAACATTTGTATACAAAACTTTAATAGATGGAGAAATAGATCATTATTGAAACAAAATTAAATTAAAAAAAAAATTTTACCAGGAAGGGATTTGAACTAACGGCTCCAACATTTTATCAAATTCAAAACATACAAAAGGTAGACTACATAACTTATTCATCTTCAAGTTTTTAAGATACAAGAAGAAATTATATGAGTCATTTGTTTTTTTTTTTTTTGTGTATCTATTACTAGAGACGAAGCATAATCTGCGTTATACACAATGTAACAGTTGTGATTTGTTTTAATAATATGTAAGTGATATACAATATATGTATATGTAAATAATGAAATTAGAAATACCTAGTTCTTAATTAAAAAAAAACTTTTCTTTCAATTGACCTTCGGCCATTCTGTGACGAGCCAACAGCTAATATAAATATAAATAATAAATAGTAGATTATTTAAATTATAAAACCAGACAATTGAGGCTAAAGTATAGAAAAATTTATTTAAATTGTCTAATTATCTAACTAATAAAGAAAAAAAAAATAAATAAATAAAAGACGAGTAGTTTCCTTTTAATTTCACTAAAATTATTTATTTTTACAAATACCAGTATTTCGTCTACGACATGTAGACTTCTTTAGTAATCAATTACTCGATAAACAATTTTTTTTAATTTCAAGCTAATTCTGAGTTAGAGTGTGCTATATTTGCAGTTTTAAGCTTTTTGTGCAATATTTCTGCAATTAAACTTAAAAGACCACTTAATAATCCATAAAAATATAAAAGAAAAGCAAATTTAAAATGTTCCATTTTTAGAATTGTATTTTGGTTATCATTCGAAACTTTAACATCATTTGAAATATCATAAAATAAATCAGTAGAAAACTTTTTAAAATAATAAGGTGCTAAAAAATTCCAATGTTTTTGAAAACCATGTTCAAAAGTTCTTCTTAATAACAAATTTAGATCTTTAATAAATATTGTTCCTCGTGGTAGCATATAACCTTTAAAAGATGGTTGAATAAATTTTTTCATTTGATGATAAAATGGTTTTCCATTGCGATAATTTATCAAACTATTTAAAATGACATTTATAGATGATTTTGTTTCAATAAAACCCAATGATCTATTATAGCTGTTTAGTAAATTATAGTATTCACTGTCAGTTTCTACTCCTTTCAATCTCTTACTCAATTCATATTTTGTTGAATTTTGTGGTGATTTTTTTAAATTGTCGTTTATCAATAAGAAGTATGGGTTATCCCAACTATACAATATAATTAATTCTAAATTTGAATCCAGAAGTTCTCTAAATGAATTAATATTATTTGTGTATTGCGGATGTAATATTATATCAAATAATTTAGCTTTAAATAAATTCGATAGTGTCATACTAGTTAACAACCAAATAGATAAAAAAAATCTTAAATCAAATCTCGAAATAAATTTGTTAAATGTCGAAATTTCTAGAAAAGATCCAAAAACTGTTCCTAATATATTTGAATAATTTTTTATTAATAATTTGAATAATAATGCAAAAAATAAAATTGTAATAATTATTAATAGCCATACAGTAAGATGAAAAATCGTTAAAATATTTTTAAATAATGTGGTTTCAGCTTTTGGTACCACAACATAAAAATCATCAAATTCCAAAAATATTGAAAACTCGAAGAACAATTCTTTTCTAGAACTAGGAAAAATATTCCAATTATATCGATTATCATTTTCTTCAAAATGTTTTGTTGCATTTAATTTTTCAATAAATAGTTCCAAAAATTCACCTTCAACACCATAAGCTTTTGAGTTTGCATTATTTGGATCAGATAATATAAATTTTCCAGGTTTATTTACTACAGTTCCAGTAAATGGTCTATGCTCCATATTTAAAAATGCATTGGGAAATAAATCATATGACTTAAATGATGAATTTATGCTCAAAATATTTCGTTTGGTTTCTTTGTATGGTTCATATTTGAGAATATTCCAATTTTCATTAAGATTATAAATAATAATAAAATTTAAAAAATGTTTGTTAGAAGTCAAATTAAGTTGATAGGAAAGCCATGGTTCAATAAACTTCAAAGGACTTTCATATACCATAAATACGAAGGTACGATGAGATTCGATGTAATTATTAATATGTCTAATTGGCAAATTATTAAACGTAGGCTCATATTCTATATCTAGAACGTAACGATTTTCTAATGGTGTTTGAAAAATTTGTAAAGGCCCTGAAATTTTACCTTTCCTGTAAAATAAAAAGAAAAAATATTCGTTAGTATAAAATAGTTTAAATTAAAAAAGAGAAATATAATACTTTTGGCAAAATTTCCCATACACAACTTATGATACTCATATTTATGTATATAACAACTAATATACAATTTGTATAGTAGCTATTTGAATCTCTTGCTTAAACTAAATATTGTGGAGATGTTTACAACCAAACAACCACTTCTAAAAAAATTTCAGATAAACAGCTTCAATAGATATTTTTATTATGTTAAATTTTATTTCAAAATCATTACCTTCTCTGTATTTTAACTATACGAGAACTTTGCTTGCTAAATAACTTTGCAAGTTATAAAGCTTATCTATAATTTTGTTATATCTAAATAAAAATAAATTATGGTTGAAAAATAGTTCCCCCTTACACAATTTTCGCACATTTCTAAAAAGAATTATTAAATTAGAAACACCCTGTATAAAAAAATTCACCCTATCTTATGCCTTAAAATTCCAAGGAGACACAGCGATTATGTAAGAGATTTAAGAGTTTTAAGATTAAGAGAATTTTTTTATTGAGATTGAAACGTAACAATTACTGGTAACATTAAAAATTACTCAGAATTATACTATAAATAACTAAAAATATAATTTAAAATTTATTAAAGCTTTTATTTTACAGTATTTTTTTAATACTACATAGTTTTTATATTTACTGAATATAAATCAAATAAAGTAAAAAATTTTAAATGAGGAAATGACATATTCAACATTTGTCACCGTCAAGAACAAATAACTTTCACATCGTTCATAACTCATATATTCAAAAATTTTTGATTTTCTTCATTTTGAATGACGCTGAATCATTCAGATGTATAATATATCAGTTCAGTCAAGGAATGACAAGCATGAATGATATTGTGTATTCTACTAAAAGTAGTTAATAATGTAATTTTTATCTTAATGAAAATTGCATTCAATAAATTATAAAAATTAATTGGTTTATTAAAGAATTTAGTATCTACTTACACATTGATTATTTCTAATTTTATATTACAACGAAATAAATTTTCTAAAATATTTCTTATAAATAGTTCGGTATTATTCTGTCGGTTATCCATAAAAAAATACAAAAATTTTGGTTTAATTCCACAAAAAATATAATCTAAGTAACGGTTCATTATTTGTAAATAATTTGGTAAAATTGTTAAATTTAAATTTATTGAAGATAGAGTACTTGAATTTGATATTAACCATATTGAAATTACTAAAAATTTTTTTAACATTTTAATATTAAATTTATGACAATTACTTTGGAAATTTAAAGGACTACTAAATGTACTGAACTGATAAAGTGTCTTTTAAAAGTAATCAATTTAAAAGTTTGTTTGACGTTTTATTTAAATTAATGTAAAAGCAAAGATGTATGTATTGATAAGTAAAGTAGGTAGTAGAGGTATGTATAAGTAAGTATATCTATATATATAAAAGGGAAAGTTTGTTTGTATGTTTGTTTGTTTGTTTGTTTGTTTGTATGTAGCGAATAGACTCCTAAACTGCCCAGCCGATTTTCATGAAAATTTGTATATAGGGGTTTTTGGGTACGGAAAGAAATCGTGGCCCAAAAATTTTGCTCTAACGGACCCACAAGTTGGGGCTGTGATGCAAGTATTTAAACTTCTTTGTTCTAAAATGAAAACGGTTTGACCGATTGACTTCAAATTTTGTATACGTGATGCTCTTTGAGAATTGAGTAGACACTATTAACAGTTTTGGAATTTGTTAACCCATGTCGGGCCGACGGGTGGTCAAAAAAAATTTTGGGTCCAACTTTTGTCCGATTTTACGAAATTCTGCTTTGGTTTAAAAGAAAGCCCCAAAAAAATTTTTGTTGAGTTCCATTAACCCATTGCGGTCCAACAGCTTTTTATAGGTTTTTTCAATATTTTACTCTAAATTCGAAACGGTTTGACCGATTGACTTCAAATTTTGTATATGTGATGCTCTTTGAGAATTGAGTAGACGCTATTGACATTTTTGGAATTTTTTAACCCATGTCGGGCCGACAGGTGGTCAAAAAAATTTTGGGTCCAACTTTTGTCCGATTTTACGAAATTTTGCTTTGGCTTAAAAAAAAGCCCCAAAAAAAATTTTGTTGAGTTCCATTAACCCATTGCGGCCCAACAGCTTTTTATAGGTTTTTTCAATATTTTACTCTAAATTCGAATCGGTTTGACCGATTGACTTCAAATTTTGTATACGTGATTCTCCTTGAGAATTGAGTTGACACTATTAACAGTTTTGGAATTTGTTAACCCATGTCGGGCCGACGGGTGATCAAAAAAAATTTTTGGGTCCAAATTTTGTCCGATCTTACGAAATTCTGCTTTAGCTTTAAAGAAATCCCCAAAAAAAATTTTGTTGAGTTCCATTAACCTATTGCGGCCCAAAAGCTTTTTATAGGTTTTTTCAATACTTAACTCTAAATTAAAAACGGTTTAACCGATTTTCTTTAAATTTTGTATACGTGCTCGCCTGTGAGAATTGAGTTGACACTATTAACAGATTTGGAATTTGTTAACCCATGTCGGCCCACGGTTGGTCAAAATAATTTTGGAAGCTAATATTGTACTAAGTACTTCTTTGGCTAAAAAGAAAGCCTCAAAAAATTTTGTTGAGTGATTTGGAAGCAAATTACGTCCAATTTTGCGCAATACTGCTTTGCCCAAAGGGAAAGTGTAGTTCCGTTAAACCAGTGGGGCAAAGTGGCTTTTAATAGATTTTTGCGTTACTTAACTCTAAATTAGAAACGATTTGACCGGTTTACCTCAAATTTTATATGTGTGAAGCAACTTGAAAATGGAGTTGAGTCTGTTAACAGTCGGTCCTGCGATTTTTCAAAAAAACTTTTTTGGAAGTAAATTACGTCAAAATTTGGAAAATAGGTCGTACTGCTTTGAATTACAGAAAGTTTCAAAAATTACTAGAATAATCCTAGAAAAATCGTTTTAAAAAGATTGCTTTCACACATTTTAAAATTTACATGTGTAAACCGTGTGTAAGTTTTGTGTTAACTTTTTGCAGTAAAATCAAATTCAATTAAACCTCCATTGAGAGGCGCAGCAACGCGCACCGGGTATTAGCTAGTTAATGTATAAAATAAACATTGGAGATATTGATTAGAACTTATTTGGTAGTTATATTTATAGATTCAACAAATAAAGGAGTAGTTATTTAAGTGTGAAATTAAAATCATAATAAGTGAATTTTAAAACAATTTTAGAATTTTTTAATAATATCAATTCTGTTAATAAAAAGAAACAAATAAAATGATTAAATTTCCAATTATGTTTGATACATTGTTTAATACAATTATGAATTTGAATAATTTAGTATTATATTTAATTTTAACAATCAATATAATCACATATTATATGTATATTTTATGGTTAATTAACTTAATATCTATTGAATATCTGTGTTATATTTTTATAACCGAGCATATAAATAAGACCATTGGTATATTAAAATTACTCCTCCGTTTGTAACGCATCTAGACGAGCTAAATATAGTTTCAAAGGCACGTATCGGATTAGCATCGAAAAGTAAATCGATCTAGCTATATGTGTCTGTTCGTCCGTCCATCCATTCGAGTGTCAGTCAGCACGATAACTCAAAAACTAAAAGGTTTCGAGTTTTGAAATGTAAATTTGTGTCATTTTTAGATAATTTCTAGGTCCACCTATTGTTTTTGATTAAAATTGGATCAAGGCTTCGGGGAGCTGCTATACAACTTTTTTGCACCAATATGCATTTCTTCAAAACTAATAACACTGGTAGGATGAAACTTACAGACGGTTAGTTATATAATAGAACAATCAGCTATATGAAGTTTTAAAATGTTACAGTTTCATTTTCGGGGAGCTGCCATACAAAATTGTCAATTTGATAACTGTGAATCTAATGAAGCTATACGAGGTTAAAATTAAAACTGGGCTACTAAAGTAATAGAGCAAGCTATTTGGCAAAGTTGGAAATTACCCGGACTAACTTTTAGGATGGGCCCAATTTTTTTTTTTTATTTTACTTTGTTTTTATGGCCTGCTTGACAAAGTTGGACATTACTCAGACTAACTTTTAGGGTGGGTCCAATTTTTCTTTTTAAGGTTTATTGGTTTTTTATTTTTGTGGTTTTTTTTTAAGAAAAAATTATGGTGTTGGATGGGTAAAATTTTTTTTGAATTATTTTACACTTTTATATTTTTTTTAATATAATAACATAAGCGAATTAATTAATGGTTAAATTTTATTTTACACATCATAGTTGGTATGCACGAATATCTTAAAGTTGACAAGGGCACCTATAATCTTCCTTGTTTTTTTCAAAACTATTATAATGAAGCATGTGCATATAATTCAAAAAAAAATTATGTATTAAAAGATATTAATCAATTAAGTAACACAGACAGGAACCCATTTGATTGAATTATTTTCCACATTTTAGCGGTCCTCACAACGTGCAAATAGGTACTTTATGCTCCATTAGTATTGCCTGGTAATATCAATAGAGAGTGTCAATTTATACACGTTTATTAGAATAGAGCTAATGGCCTTTTACATTACAAGGAATTTAAATGTTAGATGAAAGTCACTATCTGTTAAAAAATTTAGTTTATAGACAAAACGTTTTAATCGTATGCTTATATATGTAACATAAAAGTGGACAAGTTCTCATGTGTGCGCCTGCTATTGGAGCAGATAATTGAAACATAATACTTATTGAAAATTAACTAATTTGAATTACTTTTAAAAATCACCTGAAAAAAAAATTGCTTGCTCATCTTCTGCGTGATTAAGGACTGAGCGGAGGAGTTCAATTTGAACCTTCAAATTATTCGGTTGTGGTATTTTTTCACTAAAAAAAAAAAAAATTAAAAAATAAAATTTTATAAAACAGAAAAAAAAAATAAATCTATAACATAAAAAGAAGAAAAAAATTATTTTAATTTTTTATTTTTTTTTGTTATCTTGAAAAATAAAATAATATTTAAGCTAAAAGAGGGGTTTTTCAATAATTATAGATTGCCTTAATGCAATCAATAAATGAAAACTCAGGTGAAAATGACTTAAGAGAAAATATAAATTTGAAATTATGTGAGTTGTTGAATAAGAATAAAAATAAAATGACAGGTGGCCAAAAAAATAAAATGTTAGGGCAAAATCCCAATAGAAACAAAAAGGAAATCGAAAACCTAAGGGATGAAAATGCTAAACTAAAAGAGCAATTAGCTAATATGCAAAAACAAATTGAAAGTTTAACAAAAAATAGATATGTAAGTGAACCACATGTTTCCAAAGGAAATCCATTTTCACCATTAATGGACCTGGATAACCATGATAGCACTAATAATAACAACACTCTTAACGACATCGAGGATGATTTCATTGAGGTATTAGCAAATAAAAATAAAGAATTAAAAAATAAAATTTCCCCAAGTTCCAAAAATAAAAGTGAGGTTACAAAATCAACCTCTACCAAAACTAATTGTAATGAAAAGCAAAACACTCAAAAAAATCCATTAAATATTGCTGAAGAAAAAATGCCACCAATTAGCATTTTTCAATCAGATATGGATTATATCAAAAAAGTTTTAAAAAACAATTATAATATAAAAAACTTTTCAGTCAAAGGAATTAGCAACACTCACTTTATTCTGTATACTTGCAATTTAGCGGAATATAAAACTGCTTGCGAATTTTTGAAAAAATCGAACACTAACTACTTTACATTTACTCCTAAATCTGAAAAGAATCATTCAATGGTGCTGAAAGGTCTCCATAGTTCTTATTCTTGCGAAGATGTTTTAGATTTGCTAAAATCATATCAAAATGATAACCTCAAATTTGAAAAGGCTATAAAATTATCTACAAGAACACAAAAAAATAATAATAAAGCTTCACCTTTTTTTGTTATCCAAATTTCACCAAACAGCATGGTTAATGAATTATATAAAATCAAAACTCTTGATCATCAAATAATCAGATGGGAAAGCCTTAAAAAACCAAATCTGACTCAGTGCACCAGATGTCAACGATTTGGACATACAGCATCCAATTGTAATATGGATTTTCGCTGTGTAAAATGCGGAGAAAACCACCTGCCTTCAAATTGTAAAATAACAGATGCAGATCCAAAGTCCAAATTATTCTGCATTTTATGTCAGCAAGCAGGCCATCCATCATCATTTAGCGGCTGTCCGGAACGAATGAAAAAAATACAACGTCGAGAAGAACTAAAAGAACTGGCAAAAAATAAAATTGCTGATAGACACAACATGGTGAATAATTATGTACAACCAAATATCTCATATTCCAATACAGTAAGAAATAATTCTCATAATTTAAAAAATATTAGTCAAAACAATAACAATACTAACACAAATAATAATAATAAAAATAGTCTCAATACTAGTACTAACCCTAATGATAATAATATAGATCATACTAATACTAATAACACAAATACTAATAATAATAATAACATAGATGTAAGTACTATAAATGACACTTTAATACAAAAAATAAAAGAAATGATAGATAGCAAATTTAACGAATTATCACATAGAATTGAACTTGTATGTGATCATCCACCACCTACATTAATTCTTTCAGAAGGCCTGGACATCGAAAATATTTGAATGTATTAGTACACATTGTTAAAGTGTGTGAAAAAAAGCTCTTCCAAATGACGTTTCTTAAAAAAATTTTTGTACTTTTATGTTTATGTTTTTTTTTTTAGGTAAAATTTAAATTTTCATCAATTTTCTTTTAGAGTTTTCCCTATGAAATAATTGTCCAAATAATATAATTTTTATATTAAAATAAAATTTAAAATTTTTTCTTTAACATATCAAAATTTCAGCTTTCAACTCGAAATTTTTAATATATTTACAGCAAAATATATTCAATGATTTTTTAAGTATTAAAAATCACCGCCATTTTGACACTCTCAAAAAATATTTGAATAGACATTTATCATGTTTTTTAGTGAACATAACCTTTAAATTAAAAGCTATAATTTCAAATTTTTTCAACGATTTCGGTAAGTAGTTCAAATTCAATCTAAGTTTTAATATATATAAATTTAATAAAAAATTATAAAATTTATATATAAATAAAGCTTAAAGAATTCTCTTTTCACTCGTAAAAAAATTAAATTTGAAATCATTTTTTTCAGCACATTTCCAAGAAAGAATTGGAAATGGAGTACCACATTCTGGGTAAGAAAGTTTTTTCTAATAAGTACAGTTTCAAATAAAAAGTAGTTGCGTAGTGTAAAATTGTGTAGAGTAGTATTTTACAAGTACCTTAATAAAATAAAATAATATTTTTGATCTCAATTTAATATTATTTTAAAAATATTTAAATATTTTTTGTTAATAAAGAATTAAATAATTTTTATAAATAAAAGATTTTTTTTTTTTAAATATACTTCAATAATATTTTATTTTATATACAATACAAAGGTACTTGTAGTTTAGTTATCAAATTTCTAATTTAAGTTTTTTAATTGAATTAACTTTCTTAAACATTATATTTGAAATTTAACAAAGTTAATTCAATTATTAAGTGCCTTATATTGCCTTTTTTAATAATTTATTTAAAATGGGTCGTAAATGCTCGGTTGTTGGATGTAAATCCAATTATAACAGTAGCACGAATTACGTTACAACTTATAAATTTTCGGTAAAAGAAAATTTAAAAAAATTATGGGTAAACGCTGTTGGAAGAACGAACTGGCAACCAACAGCCTATAGTACCGTTTGTAAATTACATTTTGAAGATTCGTGCTTAACTGTAGATAAATCGCAAAGGACGTGATAAATACCAGGCATTGTATATTATATATATTAATTTTTTTTATTTAATTACTTATTTTTTATTTCCATTTATTTATGATTTATATTTTTCAATTTTTAATATTCTAATGAAATAATTAAACTCATTCAAATTCCCACTGAACACAACTTTTTTTTTGACCATTAATTTACGACATTAATAATCTTTTTGAAAGCTTCTAAGAAGCTTTTTCCTATTAAAATTTTTTTTGGAAGCAATTTTTTGAAATCCATACTTATGAATGAAAAAATTAAAGTTAAAATTTTTTTTTGTTACTAAATGATGTAAAAAAGATGATATTTCAATTTACTCTTTTAACATAATTAAAAAAAATCAGTAGTTTTTGAGTTATTTTAACATTTTTAACAGGACTCCCGCGTTTTCCCATAAGACTACGTGTAAATTTCATTTGCGGGAGTCCTATTTTGAGCTTTTTTTCTTTAGATGTCCAGGCCTTTTGAATTATTGTAGGTTATGGATCATCTTAATATTGAATAAACGCACTATAATGATTAATAATCAATACACCTTAATTACAGCCAATGTAAACTCTCTTGTTTCTCACTCAAAAAAGCTTTCTCTTATGCACTTGCTCGAAAATTATTCACCAGACATGATGTGTGTTAACGAAACAAAACTCAAAGAGAAACATCAGCTGATAATGACTGATTACAATATAATTAGAACTGATCGAAAGTCTAACGAAGGGGGCGGTGTTGCCATATTAATAAAAAATACAGTAAAATATAAAATAATTAAAAATGCGATTTTTGATAATTTCATTTGTTTAGAATTATGTATTATTTTAACAAAACTTCCTAATAATAATAACTTTTATATAATTTCTGCGTATGCACCACAAACAAATTCCAATTATTTTATAAACGAGTTCAAAAAAATTTTTGATGTTCTATGTCTAGACAATCCAAATAACTATTATATAATAACAGGGGACTTTAACGCAAAACATAATTACTGGTTAAATGCGAAGAATAATAGTAGAGGGAATCAGCTAAATAAATGGTTAGAACAAAATAAAATTTTATATAAATGTAAACTGCTTGTAACAGACCTACCTACATTACCGAGAGCAAACTCCTATTTAGATTTAATTATTAGTGATTCAAGAATAAATTTTGTTGGCACTATTTCCACAATTCCTATGGATAGTGACCATTGTGGTATCCTATCAAAATTTAGAATTAACAATGATAAACTTTTACCTGAAATCCCACCAAATGACAATAAATTCCTATTTAATAAAGTGAACTGGAATAAATTTAGAAAAGAATTAGATAAAAATTTTAAAAACTTTTATGAAAATAATGAAAAAAAAATATTTAATAATATCAATATATCAGCAAACGACATTAACTTTCATTTGTTGAAATTAAACGAAATAATTTTAAAAACAATTAACGATAACACACCGAAAATCAATATAAAAAAAAACTTTCTAAGTAAATATAATTCAATTAAATTAAAAAAGCTTTTAAAAAAGAAGAGTATTTTAATAAATGACATTCATAAAATATATAAGCAAAATCTCAATTTCTCAGCACCACAAATCATACTTTTAAAAAGCTTATTAAATAATATTAATACCCTAATCAAAGAACAAATCAAAATAGAAATTAGTACATATTGGAATAATAGAATAAGAAAAATCATTCCCGGAAATAACCATAATATGTTTCCTGAAATCAATAAAATTTTCAGGAAAAAAAATGGTGATTCCAATATCAAATGCTTAAATATAAAACCTACGGAACAATACCTTTTAAATGAAAATAATATAGACTCAAATAAGCTTAATAAAACCAATGATGAT
This sequence comes from Dolichopus griseipennis, assembly GCA_963082915.1. Taxonomy (NCBI): domain Eukaryota; kingdom Metazoa; phylum Arthropoda; class Insecta; order Diptera; family Dolichopodidae; genus Dolichopus; species Dolichopus griseipennis. The sequence continues at coordinate 118,095,050 of OY720442.1, read as the reverse complement.
AAATTCATTGTTACCAACCCTATAGATATTAATAAAATAGTCGGTACATACTTAGAACATACTCATAAAAAACAGAATCACCTTTTTAACAATTTTCACAGTAACATATCTAATAAAATCAACTCTTCTAGACAATTAAATAAAGAAAAACTGAATAACAATGTTTCCTTATGTAATTTTAGCGAACAAAACAAATCAGATAACCAATATGTAGAAAATAGTTATTTCACGAACTTTGATGATCTAAACTACAAATTTAAATCACTTAAACCAAAAACTTCTTGTGGCTACGATAACATACCAAATATTATTTTAAAGAATTTAAGCAACAAAATAATAAACCAATATGTAATTCTTTTTAACAATTGCTTAAACTTGTCTTATTTTCCGAACATATGGAAAAAAGCCAAAGTCATACTTTTTAAAAAACCTGGAAAAGACCCTGTTATACCAGGAAATTATAGGCCCATAAGCCTATTACCCAACATAAGTAAGGTGTTCGAGACAATAATAAATGATAAAATAAATATGTTTGTCAATGAAAATAATATTTTAGTAAACAACCAATTTGGATTCAGACACAAGCATGGTGCTATAAATGCTATCACAAAACTAGTTTCCGACGTTTGCTGGAGCATTAACAAAAAAAATGCTACCGGAGCATGCTTAATCGATTTAGAAAAAGCGTTTAACAGCATATGGTTAGATGGTCTAGCTTACAAATTATATAAATATAAATTTCCAAACCACCTTATTGATATTATTCTCAATATGATCTATGGTAATAAATTCTATATTTCCTCTAAAGATTCAAAATGCTATAAATTACATAATATTGAAAATGGTCTAATGCAAGGCACGGTGAATTCACCAATATTATTCTCGTTATATATCAATGAACTACTAGAAATATTAAATTCATTCAAGGGCGAACATTATTCATTGGCCTTTGCCGACGATATAATTATTTATACAAGTAGCAAAAAAATAGAAAATATAAATAATGCAGCCCAAAAAATGTTTAATTTTGTAATTGATTATTGTAAGGTTTGGCAGCTAAAAATTAATTATAATAAATGTGAAACTATTCTATTCCGCAATACGTATAAAAACTTAAACTATAATTTAAAAAAAAAATGGAGAAAATTTGAGATAAAAAGTCCTACAAATGATATATTACCGAAAAAAAAATCAGTTAAGTATCTAGGTACTAACCTTCAATTTAATATTAACTACACTAATCATATCAAAGAGATCATATTGAAAGCGAATAAAGCATTTATGGCATGCAAAAATCTGTTTTTCAACAAATCAATAAGCACAAGAGTTAAAATTATTAGTTATCAAGCTTTTGTCAGACCCACATTAACCTATGCTTCACCAATCTGGTACAACATAAGTGCCAGTTTGATGGAAAAAATCAGAAAATTCGAGAGAAAGTGCATAAGAGTGTGTTTAAACGAGTGCAGAAAACCCGAAACTAATTTTCTACATTATCTTTCAAACAAATATAATATATATATAAAAAATCAAAATTAACAAGAATTGATAATTTTATAATTAAATTGATTCGCCAACATTTTGATAGAGCAATTAACACTCCCGAAAATGGTTTAATATCCCATATATTTTACCATAATAATGAGTATATTAAAAAAACATTAAAATCGGGCTTCATAGCACCCGAACATTTCATTTATTTAAATAAAGAAGGTTTTATACAAAGCCAAAACCATGTCCCTCTACTATTTCATTATAGTAGAAGGGCTACATGTACTAAAATAGAATTTAATCCAAATAATATTGACATTGGTTGCCTGAAATACGACACCCATATCCCAAATAAGGATATGTCTGTCTATAGAGATTATTGGTGGTTAAAAAATTTAAATTGAGTTTAACAAATTTTTTTTGTATTAAAGTTTTATTTTTAGATATAGTTTTAGAATAGTGTTTAAGTTAGTTTTAAGGTTTTTATTTTAAATAATAATGAAAATGAATTGGTTTTTTAAGTAATTTTTTACAATTATATAATAGAAAAAAATATATAAAAAAAAAAATATCTATATATCATTTGTAAATATAAAAAAATAAACTAAGAAAAAGAACCAAAATTTACAAAATAAAAATATTATATTTTTACATGTAAATCAACTAAAACCATAAATTTAATCTAATTTTGTAAACTTTTTTATGGATGTAAAGAGAAACTGAAGAAATAAATAAAAAAGTAATAAAAAAAAAAAAAAAAAAGGACTGAGCGGCTGTAAACAGATAATTTGAAAATTTTAAACATCTGTAACTTTGATACTATCTGTCAAAATTTAAGAAACTAGTATACAAATAATAAAGCTCCACATTTAAGTTTTATTTTCTATATAATTTATTTCAAATAGTGCCCAAAATTTAAGGGTAACATTAATATTTTGATAATATTAAATATAAATGAATTACTTATTAAAATTTCTTTTATTTCTGATAATTTATATAATATTGTTCATAATCTTCAATAAATCTACTTATTAACTCTATAGAGAATCTATAATAACATGCAACAATGAATCAAAGGTTCCATGATAATGTTGGAGCTTTTTTATTTTAAGTGTTAAACTTTTTATACAATATTTCAGCAATAAAAATAAAAGTAGAACCTAATATTCCATACAAATATAAAATAAAAGTAAATTTAAAATTCTGAAGGGTCAAAATGATATTTTCATCATCTTTCAAAATCTTAACCTCAGTTGAAATTTCATTTAGTAAACCTGTTGTATAATTCTTAAGGTTATAAGATGCTGAAGAATCCCAATGTTTTTGGAAGCCATGTTCAAAAGTTCTTCTTAATAACAAATTTAGATCTCTAAGAAATATTTTTCCTCTTGGTAATAAATAACCAATAAATGATGGTTGAATGCATTTTTGCATTTGATAATAAAACGGTTTGCCAAAGGGTACATTTATTAAACTATTTAAAATTATATTAAGAAATGATCTAGTTCCAACAAAACCCTGTGATCTATTATAACTTTTTAATAAATTATAATATTGGGTTTCATTTTCGGCTCTAAGCAGTCTAAAAATCAATAAATATTCAGTGGAATTTTGTGAATATTGATTTAGCTTTTGAGTTATCATGTGCAAATGAGGGCAAGTTGGAGTGTCCAGCGCAACTAAATATATATTTCTATTTAAAATATCTTCATATGAATTAATTTCATTTTCATATTTTGGATCCAAAATTATATTAAAAAGTTTTCCTTTAAATACATTTGATAATATCATACTAGTCAAAAGCCAAATTATCACAAGAAATCTCAAATCAGATCTAAAAATTGATTTAGTAAATGTTGACACTTCTAGAAAAGAGCCAAAAGCAATTCCGAAAATATTCGAGTAGTTGGTTAAAAGTAATTTAAATAAATATGAAAATAATAAAATCGAAATTACTATTAACAGCCAAACATTGAATTGAAATATAAAATAAAAATTTTGGAATAATAATATTGTTTCAGTTTTTGCTACCATAATACAAACATCATTAAATTCCAAAAATATTGAAAATTCTAGTGATAATTCTTTTAGTGATATAAAAGTAAAACTAGGCAATGTACCCCAAGAATAACCACTTTTTAAATTCAAATCTTTTGTTGCATTTAATTTTTCAATAAATAGTTCCAAAAATTCACCTTCAGCACCATAAGCTCTTGAGTTTGCATTATTTGGATCCGATAATATAAATTTTCCAGGATTATTTACTACAGTTCCTCGGATCGGTTTTCGTTCCATGTTTAAAAATGAACTCGAAAATAAATCATCGAATTTAAATGATGAATTTATGTTTAAAAGTTTTCTCTTACTTTCTTTGAATGGTTCATATTTGACAATATTCCATTTTTGATTAAGATTATAAATAATAATTAAATGTAATAAATGTGATTCAGAAGCTCTGTTTAATTGTGATGAAAGCCATGGTTCAATAAATTTCAATTGATTTTCATATATTACAATTATAAAAACCCGATAAGATTTATAATACTTATTCATATGTTTTATTCCATTAAATTTATAAGTTGGCTGATTTTGAATGTCTAGAATGAATCGAGTTTCTAATGGAGTTTCGGAAACGTCAGAATGCTTTATAAAAAATTTTGAATGTCTGAAAAGAATTTAATGAAGAAAATATTATTCTGTTTAACCTTCGATCATATATACTTTTATACTTACAAATTAATTATTTCTAATTTTATATTACAATTAAATAAAATTTTTAAAACATTTCTAATAAATATTTCTGTATAATTTTGCTTGGTATTTAGAAAAAAGTACAAAAATTTTGGTTTTATTTCACAAAATAAATTGTGTAAATATTGACTCATTAATTTTAAATGATTTGGTAATGTTGAATAATTTAAAATGTTTGATGAAGAAGATTTTGAATTTACTATTATTAACCATATTAAAATTGAAGAATTTGTGTTGAACATTATTAAATGAAATTAAAACTGTGAAGTTTAAGATTTCAATACGAACTAAATTAAGTAAATTAAAAGTAAAGAATAATGTTATATACTTTGTGGAAAATAATTTGTTGATTAGTTTTCATTGGAAATTATTTTTTAAATTAACTGTTAGACTTTTAAATGACATTTAATTTTAATTAATTTAATTATGTTTAGCTTCCAGGAATGAATTAGTATCAACCATTTGAATTATTAATAATATCAATTTTTCAATGTTATTAGAATCAATATTATTAGAAACAAATATTAATTTAAAATTATAAAAAGATATAATAAATATCAAGAATAATAATTAATTACGGTTTTCATAATAGTATTTTAAATTTTTTAAAATAATTTGAAATACACTAGAAACAATTTTTTAAAAATTTAATTATTAGCGTATGTTTTATATAATATATTGGAGGAAGAAAGCCTTGTACAAAAGGTTCAACTGTAAAAATTTAATTTCGTGAAACTGATTTGAGAATGGAAATTATACAAGGTTTCACACCAATTCACACCAATGCACTCAAGAAAACCTGTTAACAGGTGTCGAAATATAATATTGGAGCTTCAATGTTAACGTTTAATCTTGGTAATACCTATACTGGTGGCAAAGTTTCTTATAGTCCTTAAATGAGGAAGTTTCCGAAATTACTGCACCTTTCCACGCCTAAAATTTTCAACGTCTGCAAATTAAATTATATCTTCCACCAAAATCTAGATTTTTTCTTTGAATTTTATTATTAATAGCAAAAATGGTTAAAACCAAGAGGTGCTTACATCAATTTCAAGGGCCCCCTTTAAAACTATGAAAAACCTTTACCACATGTTAAAAAAAAATGTTTGAGGTATAAATTTTGTACATTACTAAAAATAATTTGGACCAGAACTCAAGGTAAGAGTGTTAAAGAATAAAAAAATTTCAATTTTAGAACCCTTACAGCTCCTAAACAGTGGGCGTCACAAAAAAATTTCTTAAACGACTCCTAATAATTTTTATGGATTTCTTTTAAAATTTCTTGTTTCTAGCTGAACCGTTCGGAAGATATGAGTGAACAAAAATTTTGCAAAAACTGAGTTTTACGTAACGGTGAAATTTTAAAAACATATGGCAATGTTATACAATGTACTTTTGCCATTTTCAGATTAAAAATATACTTTATTGAACTTTTGTAATAACATTTTAAATATAGGTCTTTATCCCGTTACGGTGCTCCATCTTCCGAAAATCCGAAAATCCATATATTTCAATTGTTGTAACAATTTCTATAACGTATTTTATTACGTATCTTGTTGTATTGGTCAGTTTTCTGTAAATATCAATATCCAACTCTCTATTCAATTTTCTGGTTACCAGAAGGTCGAGAAACCGGAGACACCTGTTTTTTTCTTCTTCAACCTTAAACTTGATCAACTCAGATTGGGTGTTTAAATGAAAAATGAGGGCATTTTGTAGGTGGTCTTTATTAATTACACAAACACACCATCAACGTATCTTATCCAAATTCCTGGAAGTAGTTCTTGCTGGAATTGATCGTTTTATAAAAATTTTAGAAAAATAGAAAAAACTCAATTTTTATAAAAATTTTGTTAACCGACTCCTACTAATTTCTGATTATCTAACTTCTCCCAAAATTCTTCTCCCAAGACCCTAGCTTGAACCGTTCAAAAGATTTGTGTGGTCAAAAATTTTACAAAAATTGAGTTTTGTGTAATGTTCAATTTTAGTACCGTATGGCAACCCTAAACATTTGTCTGTCAAAAATGTTTATAAAACCAGTAAAGTTTATGAAACCAGATATCCTTTGCCGTTTTCAAATTGAAAATATATCTAACAGAACTCTTGTTATAACCATTTAAATATAGGGCTTTTTCCAACTTTGGGGGGCTGTAGCCCCGTAACAGGTGGGACTACAGAAAAAAATTCTTCTACGAAATTATTTTTTTTGCAAAAACTACCCATGGTTAAAATTTCTTTACTCTATTTCAAACGGTGACGGAGGGACAGAGTGAAGCTATATAGGCACATTTTTACAAAATTTTTTGAAAATGTGCTAAAAAGGTGGTAATACATAATTTTTTAGAGCCTTGTGATTATTTTGTGTAACTTAAAATGTTGTCAAAAGTAGAACGTGTTATATAAATCCATTAATTTCCTAGCAATTATTTAGCAATTCTTTAACAAGCCATGTTTATAGCACTGGTTGGGAGAGTTAAACCGTTAGCATTTTAATCTTTTAGTCTAAAATTTGAGGTCTTGTTATTAAGCCGTTAATTAAAATATGTTTGAACAACATTTTAATATTTAATACATTTTCAATAACTTTCCATACAATATTTCAAAAATAAAAATCAAAAATGATATAAATAGTATAAAACAATGTAAAATAAAAATAAATTTGAAATTTTGAAGCTTCAATATGATAGTTTCATTTTCTCTTAAAATTTTTTCCTCATTTGGAATTTCATTCAATTCTCTTGCATACTTTCTATAGTAATATGGTGCTAAGGAATTCCAATGCTTTTGTAAACCATGTTCAAAAGTTTTTCTTAATAAGAAATTTAAATCTCTGATATACATTGATCCGATTCGTACAATATAACCTTTTAAAGTTGGAAGAATACATTTTTCCATTTGATAATAATATGGTTCTCCAAATTGATAATTTCTTAAATTTTTTAGAATAAAGTTAAGTGAAGATCTTAATCCAATATAACTCAATGTTTTATTATAGCTATTTAATAAATCATAATATTCAGTTTCATTTTCTACACCTTTTAATCTATCAATTAATGCATATTCTGTTGAATTTTTTGGAAATTTGTACAAAGTATATTGTATTAAACTATTAAATGGTTCAATATCGCTATCCATTACAATTATATTTAAATTTGCATTGAAAAGTTCCTCTAACGAATTGATGTGTTTTCCAATTGGTGGCTTCAAAATTATACCAAATAATTTAGCTTTGAAAACATTTGATAATATCATGCTAGCAAGTAGCCAAAACATGAGGAGAAATCTTAAATCATTTCTATTTATGGTTTTTTGAAAAGTTGATATTTCTATGAAAGATCCGAAAACAACTCCGTAAATATTTGAGTAGTTTGTCAAACGCAACTTAAATATAATTGAAATTATTAAAATTGAAATAATTATTAAAAGCCAAACATTCAAATTAAAAATTGAGCTCATATTTTTAATTAATGTTGTTTCACCATTCGGTACCAAAATACAAAAATCATCGAATTCAAATAATATTGAAAATTCGAGATGTAAATCTTTTGTAATTTGAAAGCTTGGAAATGGTGTCCATAAAGTGCTATAATCTTGTTCTTCAAAATGTTTAGTGGCATTTACTTTCTCAATAAATAGTTCTAAAAATTCACCTTCACTACCATAAGCCTTAGAATTGACATTATTTGGATCAGTTAATATAAATTTGCCAGGTTTATTTATTATGAATCCTTTTAATGGCTTCCTTTGCATGTCTAAAAATGATTTGGGAAATAAATCATCTGTTTTGAGTGATAAATTTAATTTCATATGATTTCGTTGAGAATCGAGGTAGGGCTCAAATTTTATGATGTTCCATATATGTTTTTGATTGTAAATTATAATAAAATTTAAAATACGTTTAGAAGAAGCTTTATCCAGCTGAAAAGAAAGCCATGGTTCAAGAAATTTTAATGGACTTTCGTAAACAATTATAATAAAAAGACGAGAAGTTTCAGAATAATAGCTGAATATATGTTCTATTGTAAAATTTGTATAGTCAGGTTCATATTGAATGTCTAGAATATAACGTGTTTCAACTGGTGCGTCATAAATTTTTGCATGTGTTGATTCCAATTTTGTATTACTGGAAAAAACAATAAATAATAATATTTTTTAATTTAAACTTATTAAAATATAATTAATATTTAATTATTTAAAATTTATAATTTTATAATTAGTCAAATTGGCTTTACTTTCACTTACTAATTAATTATTTCTAATTTTATATTACATTGATATAAATTATGTAAAATATTTCTATTAAGAAGTTCGCTGGTTTTTTGTGTGGTATCCAGAAAAAAATACAAAAATTTTGGTTTAATTTCACAAAAAATATTATTCAAAAATTGTATTATTAGATCTAAATAATTTGGAAACTTTGAAATTTTTAAATCAATTGGAATTATATACTGAACTTGTATCAATATGCATATTAAAATTACTACTGATTGCTTAACCATTTTAATTTCAACAACAAATTTATGACCGATGGCAGGTCAATTTTTAAACAGACTGACGAATTAAAATAACAAAATTAGAAGCAAAAAAAAAAAAAAAATAGTTCCAATTTTAATAAATAAAAATAAAGAATTCAAATTGTTAAAATTGATTACTTTGATCACATACCTCTCATACCACATAGAATAGTTCTATAAATTTGAAATTTTTAGATTTGAAATAACAGTTGAATTTGTTTACAGTGATGATAATTTTAAATTAGTTATTGTATAGTCAACTATATCAGTTGAATACCAAGCGCCAACTGATATAGAATACCAGGAACATCAGTTGAATACCAAGCGCCACAATGTAACTTCCAATTCTACAGTCGAAGAATTGTGAGTACGCCAAAAATCACCTAGAGGAGAACAGTGCAAAGTATGGTGAATGTGATCTATTTGGAAAGAAATGATCGGAAATAAAGAGATTGACGCAAAATAAAGATAATTCGAGAGAATCAGAAAAAATGTGGTGTATACCTAATCTAATAAAGGTGTATTACTTCATATCACAATCTGTATTACCTAAACTAATATAATTGCTTTGACCAACAAATCAAGTAGAGCACCAAATTTAATGTATTGTTAGTAGGAGTAGTTTCTTCAAAATCATATTGTTAAATTAAATTTTGTTGTAGTTATTAAATTTTTGTAAAGCTGGAAAATGTTGAATTAGCTTTTCATAAGAAATTTCATTTTCATTTATACTTACACAATTTATTCATGCGTGTGACAGAAGGTAAATGACTTTATAAACTTTCTTAAATTAATTAATTGACACAATTATATTATTCACTTTCCTGTGTTTTAACATTATATTTTAAAATTTTTTAGTATCTAGGTAAATTATGTAAATTAAATACTATGTAAACTGAATTAATTTTGAAAGCTAAGAATGGATTTTGAGGCAATGATATTGTCTTAGCTAATCTTGATAATAATGATTAAGATAAAGCCTAGTTAAATCATTTATTTAGTTCTTTATTAAATAAAAGTTTTATATATTATATACTTTTATATGAATTTGCCTGTGTCTATTGTTTTATTTTTCATTCTGTCAGTTAGTGATATATTTATATTAGCGAAGACTAACTGGTTCAGTGGATTAAGACTAACTGAAAGGAGAACTGTCTCTCATTTCAGCAATTTAATTTTATACTAAAACACTTTGAAATGCAAAAGATTTACCATCAATTTTTGGTTAATGAAAATTTTCAATATTTTAAGCTTAAAGGTTTTCAATCATTAAAAGAACTGTTTCTTATACCAGCAATTTACTTTTATATTAAAATTGTAACAAATTTCCAATATCTTCCTTCAGTTTTTTATTTTCTATATTTTAGGGGGCTGGTACTACTTTAATAAAAGTATATATTGAAAAAAATATTTTTTTTTTACTTTATTTTATTTTAATATTAGATGCATTCTACCAATCTATTGATCTGGGCGCTATTGCACCAAACACAAATCAATAAATAATGAATCAAAAATCATTTCGTATGGATAAAATATTAATTTTAACACCTATTATGATTTTTTGGTTATTTCATTATGGATAAGTGAATGGTGCAATATGACCCTATTTTGAAAGTGTTTATATCAAAATTATCCATTAGAGAGTTGACCTATCTCTTCAGTTTCGAATTTCAGGAATTTAAAAGAGGTATGATAGATTATTCTTGTACCAAATTTCTAATTTCTGTTTTTATTGATTTTGAAGATATCGTTTTTTGAGTTAGGACTCTTTTAGAAAATTCCAAAACCCGAAACCTTTAATACGATTTTACCGTTTTTTAATATTGGCGAACACAAAGATCATTAAATCGGTTCAAAGGTAAAGTTGATCAATGTTAGATATGTATGATTATATATAACTTGCTTTTTATGTTAATTCCGAACACCTTACCAAATATTATATACCTCTGTACCTATTTGTTTGGATTAGTTTTAAAAAAAAAAGTTCAAGTCTCTAAACGAGTTTCAATACCAAAACTTGTGAAAAATAATTTAACTATATGGTTCATATAAAGTCCCTTTTTTTATAGGGGAATTATCAGTCTTTTTAAAAATCAAGGTTGTAATAGGTAATTCAACATATTAAACTATTCGGTGTAAATTCGGTCGTACCGTTAAAATTCTGTTATCAATTAAAATTTTAATGCGTATATGTAACGTATTATGAAATGTAATTTAAATGCAAAAAAAAAAAATGAAATTTTAGAGCGATTTATTTAATGCACTTTTAAAGTTAAGATATTCGTTTCCTTGTTCGTTGTTTTAAACTAAATTGACTGTTTTATTTCATCATAATACACTCTTTAATATTTAAACTTTAACTTCTCCTGTTTAGCCTATTTTCAAGTAATTAAAAAAAAAATTGCCTAATATGTAGTTTCATTCTGTGCGTCTGTCCCTGCGTCTGTGTTTTTACAAAGACTGTACACCTTTTAAAATATAGTAACGATATTTTAAATATGAAATTTAAATTAACCCAAAAATTGTATTTGAGAAACAAGTTGTTTCTGTAGAGCATCCGTTACGAAGTTCCCCAAAGTTCGAAAAAGCTAAATATGAAGCAGCTATGTATGTAAGATTTTAATAAGATCAATTCTATATAGAATAGCATCAATCTAATCAATAGATAGTAACTTTAATCTTCTTCTTCTATAGAGCTAAAGTCCGTTGTCGAACCTTGGCCTCATTTTCCCAGGTTTTGATTTAGGCTTTGTAACAATTATTTTTACTGGATAAGATTGTTTCTTCAGAATTTGTTATATAATGCGCTGAACTTCTCATAACTATGTTAAGAGTTTAACTAAATTATATAACATTTTAATACCTTTACCTCTCACACTCCTGAGACGACGATGTATGTGGCCGTTCAGGTTGCAACTATTCTTTCCTCCTCCTTTCTCAATTGGGCTTGGGACCGGCTACGGCGGAATTAGCTATTAAATTTTTGTAAAGCAATTTTAATAAATATTATAAATGAATGTAAAATAAATATATAAAGTTGCCGCACGTTATTTTTTAAATTACCGTTAAGGGAAGCTTCATGTATTTCTCAGTACTTACATCTTTCAGATAGATTATTCTCTTAAATTTGAGGGGAGTTAGATCTTTGGAAATAAGTATAAGTCATTTAAGATCTTAAATTTTGTAATTAATTTATTTTTCAAAATACATTTTACATAAATCTAACAAAGGCACGTTGTTTGATTTTGAAAACTTGCTTTTTTAAAATTTTTGGTTTTTTTCAATCCTTGCAAATATTAATATTTGTTTAATCTAGAATTTTGTTAAACTTAGTAACATAGTTTAAAATATAGAACGAAAAAATTAAAGAGGAACGCAAAAAAAAGTTTAATTGACTTTGATGAATTGATTTCCTACTTAGTGTAAAAGACAAAAAAAAAAACCAAAAAAAAAAATCAAAATGTAAAAAAAACGGAAAGGAAATAAATATTAACGTACAACAATACAAAAAAAAAGCCTAAGTGAATAATCTGTAAAAGTCGTGAATAAGTACTGAATTTTCTATGAACAATAAATAAAAGTACACAAATTGATTTGAGAATCCCATCAGAATGGTGTGTATTAGATATGGTATCATAAAAATGCCTATAAAATAAGTTTTTGTTTTTTATGGAGCCTTTTTTTTTTACATTTTTATATTTTACGCAAACATTTAAAAACGTTGTAATTGTCTATTATAGGGTTTCTGATTCAAAGTTATATTAATTTTATTAGGGTAGTGGCTTGGGAACCTCCCAGATACCTCCCAGGTCTTAAAAGTAAATTTTTGAAATTAATAAAGACACTAATTTGAAATTTGGTACTAGGGTATTCTGGTCTATGTTAATTATGTTTCTGAAATTTGGGACGAATTAAAGTTGTTGTTCAGTTGTATCCTAACTCCAAAACCTAAACTATATCTTCAAAATTTATAAATATAGAAACTTAAAATTTGGTGAAAAGATGTTCTGATTCAATTTCATTATATCCCTTAAATTTGAATAATGAATTAATGTGGTGGCTCGGGTACCTCCTAAGTTACCATTCAAAATTCTTCCAGGAACAAGCCTATCTTCAAAATTAAAAAAAAAAACGCGAATTTTGACACAAGAATGCTATCCTTCGTTAATGTCCTAGATAGATTTGAAAGGAATCAGATTGATGGTGTAATTGTCATTTGACTTTATAATACACTTTACAATGTTTAATTTTATTTCTGAAATATTTAAATAATAAGTTATTAGAATTCGTAATTTAGATTTTATAATACCCCAGCAGAAAACAAGTATTTTTCTTGGATCCACTTGAAAAATACTTAAAAACAAAATCTAAAAATAAAAACGGTTATTCTTTTCCGTATGGGTAGTTGGTACATATGGGAAAAATAAAAGTTTGAAAAATCATGAAAAATACATATCTGCATATATGAGTATTTACTTTTTTATTAGTTTATATAGAAGTAGATAATATGTATTTAATAATTGTATGGGCTCAAATATGTATTCATACACATTTAGTGGAGGTAAAGGATAATTTAAGACAATAAATGAAAATTTAATATGTATATTAGGTAAATTTAATTTAATCTACAATATAAATACACAGTGTTACCTAAGTAAATATAAATATGTATCTTTAAAAGCACTTCTTAATTACAATAATAATGACGACTAGAAGAAAATGTCTAATAAATTCAACTTTTGTTGTGATGGTGAATCTTTAAAAGATTGATACGCATAGTGTCGTTAATATTCATATTATTTGACATTTTGCTATAATAATAAAGAGGCTTGTTAGCACATTTTCAAAAAATTTTATTCAATATATATCAAAGGCTTTTCTTTATTGTGAAGGGTGACAAAGCTCAGCCCCGCAAATTCCAAAAAAATCCTATATTTAAATTGGTATAACTAGAGTTCTATAAAATATATTTTCCATCTAAAAACATTAAAAGAGAGGTGCTTTTATATGCTTTACAAAAATATATTGCTTAACTGTATAGAGTTGCCATACGGTACCAAATTAACCGTTATGCAAATCTCAATTTTTTAAAATTTTTTGGCCCTACATATCTTATAAACGGTTCAAGCTGGAGACTTGAAATTTTGGAAGAAGTTAGATCCTCAGAAATTTGTAGTACTTTTTCAACTTTTTTGTCACGCCTCCTGTTTAGGTGTTGTAAGAGGTCGAAAATTGAAACTTTGCTATTTTTAAGAACTTGTAATTGAAGAACTGTAAATGGAGGTGGAGACAGATCATTGAGAATTAACATAAATTTTAGCTTACTAAAAATTTTGGGTACCTTCCCCATTGAAGGGCTGTTAGGACTTAAAAATTAAAACTTCCCCTTTTTTATAAATCAGTAACTTATTCTAAATACTCTAATAAGTATTAACTGAAAGAATTTATTAACTGAAAAAATTTTAATATATTTATGCATATAATGTATAGATTGCTACGTATCTAAAGTTCTCAAATCTGTACCTACACACTCTTAATTTAATTTCCTGTCAACAATTTTTTTTTTAAAATGTTTTTCTATTTTTTTTTTATTTCGGTTGTTGTTTTTGTCTTTTTATAAGTGATTATTTTCCTTTTGTTGTAGAAAAAAACCATAAAATAAACACATATATAAATATACAACATTATAATATAGAAATATAATGTAGACTCGTATATAATCAATTGTACTTATGTAAAATCGTTTATGTAAAAAGCGCGTATATTGTATATTAGTAATATTAAGAATATAAGGAAGAAGCAATTTACTGTCATGATAGTAAAATACTTTTATAATTTAACAAAAATAATAATAATAATAATAATAATAAAAAAAAATAGATATGATATCTTGTATTATTACTTTACTGTATTGTATTGAAATTGAAAGGAAAGGAACAACAGTGAAGGAAATTGAAGTAAAAGAAATAAAAAGGATTAATCCTACTACTGTTTTTATTATATTTATTGCTTTTCTGTGTTTTTTATTTTTTTTTTTGCCTTTTTTATTATTATTTTTTTTTGTAGGTATATATAAAAGCATCGATGGAAAATGATGTTAAAAAATAAAGGTAGTAAAAATACTGTCAATGTAACACGTTGCCAATTTGTTATACTGTATAGTGTATATACAAAAACAAATATATGTCAAATATAACTGTTATTGTTATTGTTTTTATTTCAACGACAAAAAAATATATTCAAGAACATTTGGTAGTACGTTAGTGTGGGTGTGTTTATTAAAACAAACATTTAAATTTTCTCAGAAGCAATTGCTTGAAATTTAATTGTAAAAAAATATGAATTTAATAAAAAAATTTAATTTTTTAAAGAATGCTTTAATAAAATCTATTAAATTTAAAGATTTTAGAATGATAAAAAACGATTTTTTTGTGTAATAATTTTTTATATTAACATTTGGTTAAATTTATAAGTCAAGTATTTTTATATATGTATATGTTTAATATTCAAAAAATTTTTATAACCTTTAAAGTTTTAAAAAAACAATAAATGAAATATAAATTTAGCGATTGCATTCAGACATAATTTTACGCCAAAAACAGCATTCTATATTTTTTCGAATTAGAAAACTGTCAAAGAAAAAAGTCAAATTGAAGTTTTTGTCCATAAAATTGGACTCTTCAGTGGGTACTATTAGTGTTGGACAACCCAGACTAAATAAATTTTCATCTAAAAAATATATTTATATAAAACATGGTTAAATAATTTCATATATTGGTTAAATGCTTTTTTATACAGGGTGGCGCAAAACGACCGATATGGTTTGAATGTTAATAACTTTTTAAATTTATTTATATTTTTTATTTTTATTTCAGAATTTTGTGAAGAAAACTTGGCGAATTGGAAATGGAACAGTACACAACAGAACAGCGATCAACAATTGTTGAATTTTATTTTAAAATTTTAATTTGATAATGAGCGATGAAGACCATTTCCAATTGAATGGTTTCGTAAACAAGCAAAATTGCAGGATATGGGCTCAGAGAATTTAAAAAAAATTCATCAGCGACAATTACACCCATTAAAATTTACTGTTTGGTGCGGTGTATTGTATGAAAGGATCATTGGTCCATATTTCTTTGAAAATGCACATGGTGCCTCAGTTACGATTACTGGTACTGAATATAGAACGATGCTGGAGAAAACCATTGAGGCCAGCTGTAGAAAACCAACCACAGTTGTGGTTCCAACAAGATGGAGCCACAGCCCAATCTGCAAGGGACACAATGGCTCTGTTACGGGATTTCTTTGTCGAATTCATTATTTCGCCCAGAAGCGATTTCAATTGGCCCCCACGTTCATCAGATTTAATAGCGCCAGACTGTTTTCTTTGGGGTTATTTGAAAGAAAAACAAAACATTCGCAATGAAATTCAAGTCATAACACCGGAAATTTTACGGAAAGTTATGGAAAATGTACATGAAAGAGCGGGATATAATTTTTAATTACAAAAAAATAACAATAATAATTAACCAATAAATAAAAAAGTTATTAAACATTCAAACCATATCAGTCATTTTGCGCCACTTTCTATCATACCAACTATCAGTTCAGTGATATTAAAATGAATTTTTTTGGAAAGGATTGAACTGGGCGTGTAGTTTATAGTATTTTACAACATTAGATATATGTAATGCTTATAGAAGTTAATTTAGGAAATCATTTTTAAATTTTTATTTATAGAAAGGTAGTAAATAGAGTTAAGGATTCAGAGGTGTAACTAGTTAGGTGTAACTAAAAATTAAAATAAAAAAAAAAAAATCTGTACTTCAGATATTTTCAAAAATAGGCTAGTTAAATCATTTATATTAATTATTTATTATTATTATTCATATAACATAAGAAAATTAAAAATTCCCGTTAAAACTAGCTTTTTCGTTAGACTTTTTAAGAAATTTTTGCCAAAGTTAGTAAAACTGAACATTTGTTTAAAGTGATAAAAATTATAAAAACAAAATGTTGAAACTTTATATGTTGAGATTTTGTAAAGTTTTAAAATATTTTTTAATTAATGTAATCTTAAATATAAAAGTTTTACACAAAATTTCACTTAATATAAGAATTTTATTGTTTCGAGGAAAATCAATTTAAATATTCATTTATAAGGAAACCTTTCATAAGGATTTTACTTGGAATCTTAGTTAAAACTTACATAAAACTTTTATCTTATAGTAGCAAATGAGTTTCTATATTAATTGAGTTATACACCTATCTTCTTCATCAAATATTAATTTCACAAAAAGCATTTTTTTATATTTAATAAACTTTAATTTGTTTTTCTAACATTACTGTTTTTTCTATTTAATACAACATAAAACAAACTAAGGTTTAGTCTGATTAAATTTATTACCAGGAATCTTTAGATTTTTTCTTTAGTTTTAATTAAACTTATACTTATACAAATCTTATATTAGAAAACAAAATATTAGAAAACAATTATTACTTAATCAATAGGTATAAATTAAAAAAAAAAACTTTTAATTATTTTCATATAATCCTTGAAATTTTCCTATAAAATATTTTCAATGTTTTTGAAAGTTTTTAAAACTTCTAACTCTTCTAAAAAAATTTTTCTTTGCTTAGACAGGTAAACTTTATTAAAAACGGGTCGGTATTAAAAGCTGGGAAATCTAAATCTTGAAATTTCAAAAATTACGTATACATAAAATAATTATAAGAGCACTAACAGCTCCTAAACAAGGGGTGTGACAAAAAAATTTAGATGCTTACGTACTCCTAGTAATTTATAAGGATCTAATTTCTTCCAACTTTAGATTGAATGGCTTAGAATATATGTTCAGCCAAAAATTTTGCAAAAATTAAGTGTAGCATAACGGTTATAATAGTATGGCAACGCTGTCCATTTGCTCTTTAAAAAATTTATAAAGCTTATAAAAACAACTGTCTTTTACTGTTTTCAGGTTGATCGGGTGGAGCAACAGAAAAAAAGTTCTTTCATGAATTAATTTTTTTTGCAATAACTACCCATAGTTAAAATTTCTTTACTCTATTTCAAACGATGCAAAAGTTTTTGCAAACATACGGACGGAGAAAGTGAAACTATATAGGCACATTTTTACAAAATCTTTTGAAAATGAATGCTAAAAACGGATTATTTGTCAATAGCGGAACAACTGTATTAAAATCGTCCTAAAAATATTGATTTTCAAGACTTTGATATTTCGAGATTTTGATTTTCAAGTTTTTTATATTTCGAGATTTTGATTTTGGTACCAACTCATAAAAAAAACATAACTAAATCAATTGATGTTAATGATTTGTTTTTAAAGTTTTTTTTTTTTATTGTTTGTTGTTTATTATTTTCAAAAAATACCGAATAATAATTTAAAAGTATTTCTTCTTAATTAAAAGTTTTTACACTATAAATTGGATTTTTGTAATTTCAGATCATATAATATTATTTTCTTGAGTATAAGTAGGTTAAGTAAAAAAAATAGAATGAAAAGAGAAATAAAAATAGATCTTGAAAGGGAATATGCTAATAATTATGTACTAGGTGAAATTGAGTTCCACTGTGGA
The DNA here is from genome assembly GCA_963082915.1 of Dolichopus griseipennis. Lineage (NCBI taxonomy): Eukaryota > Metazoa > Arthropoda > Insecta > Diptera > Dolichopodidae > Dolichopus > Dolichopus griseipennis. The sequence continues at coordinate 118,076,691 of OY720442.1, read as the reverse complement.
TTGTGTTAGTAATATTAGACTAATTCAGATTGCCTTCAAATTGAAGTATTCTGTACTAAATGATGATAAAATATTCGCGTATGCCGTCATAAAACTAACCTCAGCTTGTTGGTTCATAAACAACTACTTTGGTGGAGGATCGTACATAATAGGCATGGAAAAACTGTTGCTAACACGGTTTGGAAGTATTTGGAAGTATTAGAAAGCAATATTACAAAGGCGATACACCGCTTAATAATTGTTCTCGTCTTATTAAATTTTTAAAAATAATTAAAAAAAATAAAAACTTGCTTTTTTGCATAATATAATTTAAACAATTTAATTTTAAAGATATTTTAAATTGGGAAATTCGGTTTAAAGAGCTTTACTGCTATATTCAGAAATAAGTGAAAGGATATTTTGCTTTTCACATGTCATCACAAAAAATTCACCACATGTCAAATAAATAAAAGGATTAATAACAATATGTCAGCTTTTCAACACTTATATTACACAGATAAACATAAATTACAACAATTATAAGAAAAATAATATTATAAAAAAAACAAATTAATTAATATAATTAGTATTAATGTTTACATTTCTAAAAAAAAATTTGATATTATCATTACTTCAATTTGTACATATAATCTTAGAATAACCTATCTAATGTTAGTTTTTATGTATGTATTATGTTTATGTCTGAGACTTACATAGTTACATAGAAGAATGTGTTTGTAATTATATTATATATACATATATACATATATAATTGTATATTTCTCAAAGAATATTTATTTACGTCTATTTATTTGTTAAGATTAACGCGTGTTCAGTAGCATCCAGCGCTACAAGAAAATTGCAGTGACCTATAAAATTTTCCGATGAGCAATTTTTTCACACTATAGAGCAAGATTAATTTTGACACAATAACCTTTTATGCTTAAATGTGTAGCATATTTTAATTGACGTTTATGTGTTTACATTTTTTCAATCGAAAAGTCTCGCGGTTAAACCCTTGTCAAATCATATTTAATAAAAAACGAGGAAGAGTTTAGTAGAGTAGACTGTGTCAACTCTGGGATACCCGTATGACCGTTACATAAACATTATATCATTATTATTATAAACATTAATTACTTTTGGCAAAATTTCAAACATATCAGATTTATTAGGTGTAGTGTAATGGTCTTATAAAAGAAGGAGTTGTATGGCAGCTACTCGAACTCTTGGCAGTAGAGGAACCAAATTTTGCAGTAACTTTGGCCATTACACTAAACTATTTTTGGCAAAATTTCAGACACCCAACTTCAATAGGTATAGAGTAATGCTCATATAAAATAAGAAGTTGTATGGCAGCTACTCGAACCCTTTGCAGTAGACCAACCAAATTTTGCAGAAACTTTGGCCATAAAACTAAACTACTTTTGCCAAAATTTCAGACACGTAGCTGTAATAAGTACAGAAAAATACTCATATAAAAAAGGAAGTTGTATGGCAGCTACCCGAACCCATGGACCAAAATGGCTGGATTTAAATAGCGATGACGGCTATTGCAAAAAAACGAATTTGCGAAAATTTCAAGATCCTAGCTCCTTTAGTTTTTGAGTTATCGTGCGGACGGACGGACAGACGGACGGACATACATAGCTAAATCGATTTTGTTTTCGATTCTGATCCGATCCATACACTTGAGTCTATATCTACCCCCCCTCCTTCTCTGCGTCACAAACGTAATGGCAAATTTATTATACCCTTTGACTATATAGTCATACGGGTATAAATATAGTGTATATTACAAAAGATTAATAACAAGTACAAATGCAAATTTATTTTATTAAATTATTAAAGGCAATATTTACTATTGTCTGGTACTACAAATAAATAAATAAATAAATAAAAATAAATACGGATTTGATTATTTTTAAAAATTTGAATTTAAATAATTAAAAAATATTAAATATAGGAAATTGGGATCAAATTAAAGATAGAAATAGAAAAACTGAAAAGTTTTTAAAGGCCATAGAAATTCTCTATTGTGTCCATAATTAAAACAATTAAAATAAAATAGAAATTTTTCAAAAGTCGATGAAATCAAATGTCATTTATTTTGCTGCAAATCGTTCAGTAAAATAATGTAGCGTTATATGCTACATCGCTGCAATTCAGTGTAGTGCTACATTCCCCTGAACGCGACCAATGACTTAATTTATATCGGATCACAGAGGTTTACTTGTTATATATATATATATCTATTAATTAAATATTTATCAATTAATTTCTCAAGAACTTAATATGAAGATTAAATTTTTTTTTGGAAATTTTTAAACTTTAATTTAAACTAGTTTTCTAAGTAGACTGTTTTATGTAATTCTCACAAAATTCTTAAAACACTTGTAAATTAATTAAATTCTTCATAAATTTTAATGGTTACATATAGTTGTTAGTAAATTTTTGTTTCAAAAAAATTAAGTTTTTTGATTTATTAAAACATGTATGATAACTCCATGTTTTAAAGTATTTCTTCTAGTCTTCTTCAAAATTTGGTCATAAAATAGTAAAAGTCATTGGTCATAAGTCATCTGAAAACTTATTAGCAATATTAAAACAAATATCAATTGTAATTATGTAGCATCAGTGACGGGTACAAGTATATACGGGCTTTCTTAAACTATAACATCAAAAATAATTAGCACACATTTTGGGTTTGCATTCAAAATCAGGGGTTTTCTAAAATTTAGAAAAAAATTATCATTTTGCAAATAAACTACATTTTGAAAGGATATTTTGAAAAAAAGGGCAATCCTAATTTTTATTCAAATTTTTAATTTAACCAAAGCCTCGCATACATGAATGCATAAATACTCTGGAAAAAGTGTCAACTTTGACTTTTTAATCAACTTAAATATTCTTCCTAATATAGAATCTCGGATAGACAAAAATATAAATAAATGTTTTTTTAAATCTAATATTTTACATATTTTTTATTATATGATTTTATAACTCAAAATTTAATAAAGGGAGTTATAACTCCTTTAAATGGACAAAAGTTCCTTTATAAAATGAGTCACTTGTCAAGGGGACTTATGCCGCAAGTAAATATTTTAAAGTGAGTCATAAATCGTATGGACCTATGTTCAACTAAGTGAGTTATATATAGGGACTATGACTCTGGGAGTTATGACTCTGCAGCATAATATCTATATTAAATAATTCCCAACTTTTTAAGCCACGAATCAACACCTGAATAATCTGGACAAAACTTCAAGGCTTTTCTGTTTCCCTTTGTGCCTTTAACTAATTTCTTTACTTAATTCTTAATTTTTTATTTTTTTGTTTTTATTCGATTCTTGAAGTATCGTTTTTATTTAATCAATTATCTAATTGATGAAATTCGATTATCAATAAAGACAAAAAAAAAGGTAATATTTATATATAAAAATCCTTTTTTTCCCATTAAAAGGATAAAAGGAAAACTTGTCTTCGTATCCTTATCAGGTGGATCTGATGAAAAATTTTTCACTAAACTTTAAAAGTTATTGCTTTTACTCTCGTCGTAATAAAAAACGAAACGTAATAATTTTAAAATGGATTTTGTTTTTCAATATCAAGTGCACGTTTTATATTGGAAAAGGAAAAATGATGATTAAAGATCCATAGAGCTGGCGTATAGATAACGAAGGAAATAAAGGGATGAAATAAAGTTCGGAAAAAAAAAATAAAATGGTTTTGTTTTTCGTATTTATCACAAAAAAAAAATCAAATTTAGACGTGATTACGATTCAGTAAACTCAGATAATTCAAATAATGTTTTACTTCTTCACTCTTTTTACGTTTTTGTTAGCGTAAAATAGAAAGAGTTGTTACTTTGTTTGAACTCTGATGAAAAATCAGTAGGTTAATAATTATAATTTTTTAATATTTTTAAAGGAAAATTCAATGAATTGTTTTAGAGAATAAATTATTCAATAGCAAAATATATTTATTAAGAAGACATTGTTAATCTGTAATTTTATTAGTTTTAAAAGTTTGTTATAATTGCCCTTCTGTAAGGTATTTTTAGAAGTTTTAAGTACTGAAGCTTTATTGGTCTAGTTACTACTATATGAAGGATTTAGTTTAGAGCAAATATGTTGTATATATTTTTCTCATTATATGATTAAATTTTAAGTGAAAGATTTCCGGTCATTCTACAGGGTGACTGTTTTCATTGTAAGTGTGAATAAATAAATAGGGTTGACTTGTTTTCATATATTTTTTTCAGCTGTTCTGGAACATGTTATTTTTATTTATGTCATATCAGTAATAGTTCCTAAATAATTTATTTTCTAATTGCATTACGGACCAAATTGAGAAATCCTGAAGCTTTAGGTGAAATAATTACGGTACTTATTTATATTAAAGTTGGTGGGATTATGTTTTGGGACTAAAAAATGATACTATTATATGGAACTTAAATTTTTCACATATTTTAGCATTGATGAATAAATTAATCGGCGGCTGTGGGTGGCACAGTGGTTAGTGTACCAACCTGTCATGCGAAAGAGACGGGTTCGTAACTTAGTGAAAGTGAACTTTTATCTGGTTTTCGACTCGACTTAGCTATCATTCGCCATTGGGATAAATTATATATACCTTTAATAAATAAAACTCATTTTAATAATATAACTCACAGATACAGAAAAACCGTATAATCTAATATAAATTTTTTACAATATAGACTAATAAAATTGTATCTATTGAAAATCTAAGACGTTTCTACATGTTATAAGACCTAGTGCTGTCTCATCTTTAATTTGAATGTGGAATTCATTACGATCAGTTCTAATAACACGAATTTAATATGACCGCCTGTTCCAATATGTACCTATGGTATAGGCTGGCTTATTAGCTTAATATATACTTAATTTTTAAAATTTAATTCTTCTCAAAATTTCAAGTTGCTATCTTAAACCGTTTCAAAGATATAATTTGAAAAATTTAGTTTTGCATAACGGCATGTCAAAATACCGAATGGTAATCCTATCCATTTTTGTTACACGTCAGGCGTTTCCAAAATATTCTTTATATAATATTTTTTATATATATAGGACATATTAAATATAGGATTTTTCTGGATTCTGCGGGACTGTAACTCCGTAACATTTGAGGCTACAAAAAAAAGTTCTTCCATCCATACATTAATACATAATTTTTATGTTCTGTAACAACAATAAAAGTTTAAAAAAGAGGGAAAGAAAACCGATGGAGAGTTAAACAATATAGTTCAATATTTTTGAAAATGTACTTAAGATTTAAAGAAATTAATTTAAAAAAAAAAAATTCTTACACAACCTACTTTATCCATCATAACTAATCTTTATCCGAAAATAAAATTTGCATTTTTTAAACACTCTGTACAAATTCTTTCCTAGTTTCAAAAGCAACTTAATGAACAAGAACAGATAGAGAAGTAAAACAAAGAAAAAAAAAACAGTAAATTGCAAAAGAATATATTGAATTTAAAAAAGATTAAGTGAAACAAATGAATAATAAAAATAAAATTGAAAGAAAATCAAAAACAAAGTATAAAATGTAAGCTGAAAAATCTTATTAAATTTACAATTTAAATGAAATAAGTATATATGACTCAGTATATTTTTTTTATATCCAATTAAATAAAAATTTTAATGTCACATTAAATTTAAAGAAATAATATATGAAATATTTTTAATGAAAACTTATTCTTGCACATGGATCACATATATATTATTGTATATATATATATATATATATATATATATATATATACATATACTATATGTAAATGTGAAAATGATTTCGCCTACTTTTATAGGTTTTAATAACACTTTTATGAATTTTAAGATTCATAAAATCTTAAGAGTACTTTTTATCAGATTAAATTTTTAATTTAAATATAAAAATTTTTAATTATGAATTTACGTAGTTTATACAAAAAGAACGAGGGAGTATGTTAAACCATGGGTTTTTAAAGCAGCACCTTCCAAAATGATAATTAAAATAATAATTTTTTGATAATTAAATTAAAATTTTTTCGAAAATAGTGCTTTTATAAAACTAGGGGTTTTTTGAAGTTTTGAAACAACAACGGATGCAATAATGCATTAAAATGTCAGTAACTATTGCTCTTTTATGGACTTTTTCGACCTCCAAAAATTATTTTTTCAGATTAAATTATTTAAAAAATTTTCGAAAAGACGGACGGTCAAAAAAACTGTAAAACTAATAAGGGAATTTTCAAACAATTCGTTTTAAAATTACAAGTATATGAAATATGAAATGATAAATAATTAAAAATTATTTGATACCGTTCTGTAAAACGAAATTTAAAAATTTAAATACAAAGAAATTCCACCCATGATTTCCTTTTTATATAAATTTAGGGATGAGCAACGAGAAGTTCCATATAAAGTTCTTAATTACCGGAAAATCATATTATGATAAAAGATGCTTTACTTTTAAATAACATTCGGCAGAGGTGAACATTTTCCATCTTCCAAATTTCAGTTAATCGTTAATATACTGTGTGTTGGTACTAATGACTTAATTGTGGAAATATTTGATTTTGAAATTTTTTTTTTAAATTCTTGCTAATTACGAATCGTTTTTTTGCTAAATGCTTGAGAGATTTAATAAAGTTTAAACATGGTATAAATCAAGATATATTTATACATTATAAAATTGATAATGTCGTTAACAATATGTATAACATATTTTATATAAGATATATTTATTGATTATAAGACACTAAAATTTATAATCCAAGCCGGAGCTTGCAGAGTCAAATCGTGGATCGATCTGAAACTAGTGTGTTTTAACACTGAGCTATGGATCGGGTCAGAATCGAAAAGCAAATCAATTTAACTATATATGTTCATCCGTCTGTCTATCCGTACGAGAACTCAAAAACTAAAAAGGAGCTAAGATTCCGAACTTTTTACACAAATTTGTTGTTATGCAAGAGTCATCATCAATAGTCTACACTTCATTTTTACTGGTTTAGAGAAAAATTGTATAGATAATGACATTTTCTTAGTTGAAAAAAACTAAAATAGAAAATATTATCTAAATCTTCTATTTCCTAAAAAGATTTAAAAATTTAGATTTTATCAGGGCCCAAACAAAAACAAACCTCGGAAAGAACAGTGACAGAAAATTTAGTTTCTTTTAAGTTCTTTTGTAACACTTTTATATTCATCAATTAAGCTTTTAAAATAACATAGAGGAGTATGATTACTGAGGAAACATCTTTAAAAATAATGCGCCTTTTGTCCTAGCGCTAGTTGGTGGGGAAAAGGGCAATAAAATGCAAAATTAATATATTTAATGAAAAACTACACTCAGCGATTCTACAATGACTCTTTGTGCAATTGCACAGGGGTTTTATAACCCTAAGCTATTATGCTATTTTTGTAATTACCACAAAATGTTTCATAAATGACGTTTAAAAAAAATAAAACGTTTTCAATTATTATAAATTACATTTCGAAATTAAATGTCCTTGAACTTCTAAGAACAAAACTCTTATTCTTCTAATAAATACATAAATATATATGTATTTTTGAGTGATCGATATTCGAAATTTCTCATGTCTTTCATTTTGACATTATTATTAATAATAGCATAAGTATTATAAAAGGCGTATAATATTATTAGTATTCTTAAGTTGTCAGCAAATAAATTTGTCATGAGTATAATATTTTGTGGTTTCAATGATGAAGTTACTCCCAAAAATTAGTTGATTTTATATTTTTCTAATAATCTTTTCGTTTTTAACATGTACATAATATAATATTTATAATATAATATAATTTACAATATAATTTAATATATAATATACTATAATGAAATATAAATATATAGATATGTTGAAAAAAAATATTTATACTTTAATACCTTATGATGGATATAAAGCCGACCGAATCAAAATAAGATGTTATTTATTTTTTTTTTCTTGTTATTATTATCTTTGTGTTAGTGCTACTTGTGTTAATGTTGTTATTGTTGCTTTTTTTTTTCATCCTTTTTATATTGACAAGAATATTCAGCCTAAGTGCTGTCCTCATTTAATGCTAGAAAAACTTATATTTATTTAAAAAATAAAACTTAAATAAAATATGCTTTGGTCTATATTTTTACGTACATTTATTTTTAAAAGATCACAATGAATCGGGGCAGATGTTAGGGATAATTTGAATTTTAATTAGTGAATAAATTTTTGTTTATGTATTTTTTTTTCTTTTGTTGTCAGAACTAATTTTTAAAACCTTAGATTTAAAATTGGATAAAAATTTAAGATGAAAAAGCTTAAGAAAGAACAAAGAAGCAAAGTTATTTAGTTTTTTTCCGAAAGTCAACATTGATGAAACGTGGGAATTGATTAAAAAGATAAGAGATCTTAAGCAGCGAGCTTGCAGCAGAGCCACAAGAGCAACAACTATCGAATACAGGAATATTGAAAAACAAGTAAAGAAAGCTGCCAGACGAGATTAATGTAAGCACTTTGAACAACTCGCAACTAACGCAGAAAGAGCGGCAAGTCAGAACAATCCAAGAGAGTTATACCTATAGGTAAAATAGTGAAAATTACTAATTACTAATCGCAAATACACGGAAACCCAATTAATCAGAGACCAGAACGGCATCCCACTCTAAAAAACAGATGCACAACTCCAAATATGGAAAGAACACTTCAAGGAAACAAGTAATATAAATAATTTCACAACGAACAGAAAAAGTGTTTCAAATAGTCCAGAGTTAAACATGAACCACCACCAAGTTCACACGAGATCAAAGAGGTCATAATGACTCTAAAACGGAATAGGGCAGCAGGTGAAAATGGACTTCAATCAGAAATACTACAAGCACATCCGCAAATAGCCGCTGAAATATTAGAACAGCACAACACGATAGCTTGGATGAAAGTAGTCTCTCTTTTACTACCCTGGAAAAAAGGGTCCGATTGTAAAGCTTCATAATAACAATAAACAATATCAACAACGCCGACTAAATAACACCTAGCGTGAAACAGCTAAGGCTGAACTACAATGAAACGGGCAAACTAAGAAGGAGATCAAGTTGTTGGCGAACGATCGAATCCAATGGAAGAGGCAAGTGGATGCTCTATGCTCCCATGGGGAGTAACAAAAAAAAACACTGTGAGTCACGCCACTCCTTTGGTAACCTTTATAAAATTCAACTTATTCATGTGTCACTATATACTTGACTGCCAATATTGTTAAATTATATTTAGTAATACTCATAGCTAATTGGTATATATACCAAAATTCATTTGAACTAAATATATTTTAAGATGATATTTTAAAAGTCGTACGTACTGAACATATTATTAAATCATTATTTTCAGTAAAAATTCATATAAAGAACTTAAAGTAATTCATCACAACACATAATAATGAGAAAAAATACTTAAATGAGAATGAAATATAAAATAAATATAGAAAACAACTATGCACAATGTATATAAAAAGGATTCCTTTAATATTTATCTTTAGTCCTTTGAAGGACTCATCTTTAAAAGAAGTAAAAAATGTTTATTTATTTTTTTGTAGTTATTATGTGATGGTTATTCCTTCCAATATGTTTATTATTTGTCTATTTTATTTGCTTCTATAACTCGGTTCTATTTTGTATTAACATCATGACTATGATGTCAAAATAATATAGAATGTCACATTGTTGTTTCGTTGCATTTATATTTATATAATATTTTGTTTAATTGTGTATATATATAGAAAAATGTTCATATTAAATAGGATAGAAATTGAGAGGACACTGGTAGGTCATGGTATATAATATATATATTCATACTTTCCATATCTACAGAATAAAATTTACTTAAAAATAGAAGGAAACTCTAATTAAGTTCAAGTAACAAAGAAAATAGAAAATTAAATAAGAAAATTAGTTAAGGAAATACAGTAAGAAGATTATAATTATTATAATAGTATTATTTTCTAAGTCGATGTTTCTTGTGAAGTACTAATTTTAAAAGTTGAAAAAAAAAAAAATGTTCTTAAATTCCAAAAATTAATAAAGTATAAATATAGTATTGATAGCGTCTTGAAATAATATTTTCTATTAATTAATTTCCTTTCAAATAAGGATTTTTTTTTACCAATCGCAGGAATGAAATGTTTCATACCAAAAATCTGAGTCTGAGATTTTCGCAAAAACGCATTATTCTGGTGCGTAGAGTTGGGAATTAAGTAATTTTAGCGCGATGTTAGTGTGTGTGTCTATCTGAGGACAAGTGTCTAGTGAAAACGGTCGGACGGAATTTTTTTCATCTACAGTATAGGTCAACTTTTCAGGCTTTATACATATCTAGTAGGAACGAGCCTATTCTAAAAATATAAAACCATCCAAGTGCAATCTGACCAATGGTGCAATAGTAAAGACGCTGCCTTTGATGTGGAAAGTCTCGGAACCCCAGTCGGATCATATCTAATAAAAAAAATATCGTAAAATTGTATATGGAATTATATCGTAATAGTTAATCATAATCGGTGAATCGTACTTGGTGAATGCCTTATCTTCGATAAACGAAAAAACCAAGTCCGATTGTCACTCTACCTCTTAATTAACTGGAGTTTATGGAAATTTGGTTGCTATACGCTAATTCATTTGTGTATCGCAAATAATGACATTTGAGAAAAATAATAACCTTTTTCACCAAATTTCTTTATCCTATAAGATTTATAATTTCAATCTCAATTACCTAAGTGTCCTTCCGTATGTACTATTCTTAAAAACAAATATTTACTTTATATCCATCCTTAGGTTTTTATAAAGGGCGTGAATTTAGTGAGTTGGTTGTAACTACTTCATGAGGTTTTACATTTACAAATACCATGGTAGATTGAAATTTCCCAATGTTTATTCGATAGAATTTTATTAACTATAAATAGGAATGTTTCTAGAAATAGAAATAAGCTAACTTTATATATGAATTATAAGGTATTTCTATATCTGCGAGTTATATTATTCAATTAAAATATTTGTTTATACTCTGCAATTACTATATATATAACTATTGTTCAAGCAATTAATTTGAATTCAATGGTGAATGAAGCTGAGTCGAGTTTTACTGGGATTCGAATCCACGCTCTCTTGACTGAAAAATTAACACTCTAAAATTTCAACTTCGAGCACTAAAAGTAGCCTCACTAAAAGTTGCGTGACATAAAATTATATTAACATGAATGTTTTAAGTATATTGCTCCTTATTTTAATTTATTCAATTCTTTTATTTTGTAATAATAATTGATTTTTAATATTCTAAATTAAATTATTCTCAGAAATTAGAATAATATAATTTTATTATAATTTTTTATCAAATTGAATATTTTCCTATCTTTTACATTTTATTGGCTTTTTTTATTTTATATAATTTAGAATAATTTTAAAAAATATATATTTTTTTAATTTGCTTCAATTATTTCAATAATAAAATCTATCTTTATTTAGGTTTTGGGGTACCTTTACATTTCATATTTTTTTATTAGAAAAAATTTATATGGAAAAAAAAAACCAAAATATGAATAAAATAATAAAACATACATAAAATTTTGCTAATTTTACCTTTTTAACTTTGTGATACACCATAAAAAATAAAACGGAACCGGAAGAACATCAAGTACATATTGCAAAAAAAAAATAGGGAGAATTTATTACAGGAAGAAAGTATCGAAAAAGTAAAATATGTTCGGTATTGCATTTTAAGTTACTCGCATACAAATCGTAAATTTTTAAAAGGTTAAGGAATTTTAAATGAATTATTCCTGGTAATAAAAAGAAGAAAACTTAGTGGAAAATACTTGAATCTTTATGACTTTCTCGTATATTCTTTATATTCTTCTCGTATATTTTTCATCGTGCCGCACTTAACTTTACCTTAAATAGAAATTTTTTGTAATGTTCTTCTGATTCGGAAGCTAAAAACTAAATTCCATTGCTACTGGTATAATTGTAAAAACTGCAAGAAAACAAGCATTAAGCATGGCTTGCCAGATTAAAACAGAAGACTTATGGAAAGCTATAGGAGAGGAACCAATCTTAAACTGTAGAAAGAGATTGTAATTGGATGTCATCATAAGTATGGTCTTAAAGTGGAACCATCAAGGTAGAGCAAGTCAAACACCCCTATTCTAAATTCCCTCGTATGGCTAAGTCGGAGATAATCTAAGAAAAAGTGATTCTCAATTTCGACTTAACGTTACGAAAACTGTAAAAATCTACGATAGAAATATTAATTCGTACCATATTCGTACTTCATATTATTTCGTGATCAGTTCACTTCTGCACATTTAAAAAAAAATTTACACTTTTATTTAATTATTTAGCTAATTTTGTTTTATAAAAATATTTTTCAAAAATTATTACTACAAAATTGAAAGCAATAATCATAATTTTTACTTAAAAAATGAATTCAAACGTCGAAATTGCCATTGCAAATTTAATTTTTTACGAAGGAATTTTGAATCACTAAAACTTTTTGTTCGTAGTGTAGCCAATTTTTCGTAGAAAGTCTACGACGGAATTTAGAATAGGGGTGAAAGTGTTCTCAGAAAAATATGAAGACGCGTTGGTATAGGTAAATTAAGCAAATACTGCTTTAATAGTTAAATTGCCGACGAAAAAAATGATTTAAAAGGTTGTAGCAACTGGGTTGGAATCATTCTCCTCAAAACAGTGTTCGAGATCTTAGCAACAATCATACAAGACGAAGAAAATTTAATCAAAGCTAACCGAAGAGCAAGCTGACTTCCGTCCTCACAAACACTGTGTAGATCAAGCAAATATGCTTCGAATCATCATCTAGCAGTCAATTGAATTGCGTTCACCGTTTTATTTGTTATCAGTGGAGTTTATGAAACCTTTTAAAAAAAAGTTGTAGTAAAAGATATAGGCGTCCTATAAAAAATAATCTGGATAATGAGAGAATTATACAAGAACTCGAAAATAGCTGTCCTTCACATCAAGAACATCATTGAACTGTTCCAAAGGAATACCGGCGTCAAACAGGGATCTTTTTCTCTGATGGTATGACCTTGTGATGTTTAAATATCAGTTGAAAATTTAATATCTACTTCGGAGAGAACCTTCCTAGCAAGAAAGAGCACTTTGTTTAATGTATTTCATGAAATTGTCTAGATCTTGGAAATTACCAGAAATTTATATTTGATCTTATGTACACATTCTAATACTATGTCAAATTTCAACACGATTACAAAAAAAAGGTTTTATATTTTTAAAAAATCTTAAACTACTTATAAAAGTATTTGAACTCATATATTAATAGTTCTTCCCACACATTTCTTATATAACATTTTAATGAAATGCAGAGATACATAATAAATTTTTGCAAATAGAAAACAAAAAGAATAGGTACCTGAAAAGGTAGAAAATAATAAAAAAAAAAATATTATAAATTTTATTATCCGTGCAGATTTTTTTCCGAAGAAAAGGAATCAATTTTAGTAAAAGTGTTCCTTGTAATTTTTATAATAGATGCAAGTACATGTAATTTATAAATCAAATATTACTAAAGTGAGTGGCCTTTTTTTTCTTGTACTTAAAACTTCCTTGTTTTATTGTTTCCATATTTAAATATAATTTATAACTAGCATTAGTTAAAATGTTAGGATTTATTTGTATATGGGCTTCGAAAAAAAATTATCCATATATTGTTATTTTGAAATTTTATGGAAATATATCAAAATAGAAGCGACATGACATCAGGTCAAAAGATCCAATATTATATTAAAAAATTTTTTTTAAAAATTTTCAGTCATATTGAATCATTTTTATTTGATTTTATTTTATTCCTCGGAGGAAGCGTTTGGCTTCGGCTAATTGTTTTAAATTAACTCAATCCCGATCTTAAAATTTCTAATCAACATTTTCCCCTTTTTCTTTTTTTTGATTGTATACTTGCTTTCTAAGTTGCCTTGACCTTTCCCACAAATCTTCGAACCTTCCGATCCGAATTCTGACAACTTCAGCCGAATGTCCGATGACCGCATCCCAACGTCTGGTAACTCCAATCCTAAGCCAAACCATAGAATCAACTTAAGATCTTGAACTAGGTTTAGTTAAATTAAAGTTTTATATTTAACCTAAGTTTAATTTTATTATTTAAGCCTTATTTCGCTTTTTTCTTCAGTCTGGAATAACCTTTATAATTAAAAAAATTTAAAAAGGATTAGAACTGGATTCTGGGCGGACTAATGTGATATTTGTGAGAGTGATATTTTAAAGAAAATCCCAATTCATCAATTTTTTCAAAAATAGCCTTGGAAAAAATTAAAATGGAATTGGATTCTTCTTGAAGCTTGAAACTCCTAGATATGAATTCCTTATTTTAAATCTCTTTTCGACAAAGTTCGAAAATTTGTTATTTAGTAATTTTTATATAACTCTAAAAATTATAAAATTTATTTTCCTATTCTTATAAAAATCATAGGTTTTATGTAAATTTTGTCAACGTTTTTTTGCTTTTCATCAAATTTAAAATTCAGTACGTATAGCTTATAAATAAGCTTTTTTCTAATATTAAAAAATAGAACAAAAACGAAATTGTAATTTCAAATTTAACTGCGATGAATATATCAAAAAATATAAAAAATAGATTTAAAAAAAACAAATATTTCTTTTTTTAAAATATTGTATAAATGTGATTTTTCTTCCAGGAATTACTATTGATTTATTCCATTTGAATTATAATATTTAAAAAGTCACCAGGTGACTAGAAGTTACATTTTCACAAACTATTTTATTAAATCAAATATTATTTTTTTGTTTTTTTTTTAAATTTAAAAAAAAAACTTTTAAAAGTTTTCTTAACACTTTTGTAAATTCTATATTATCATAATTCAAATTCAAAATGGTAATATTAAACTAAACCCTTGAAATAATGGTTTTTTTAAATATTTTCCTTGATGTTCATTTGATATTTACGTTTCAATTGAAATAGAAAGTTGTTTTTGGTCTTTTTTATTATTTTACAAGTCCTCATTAACGTAGTTCTAGAGGTATTATAGAATTGCCATTACATTAGTAACACTGATAAGGAGTCTTAGCTATGTGTGTCTGAGCATTCGTACGTCGCGCTGGCTGTTCAAATGATAACTCAAAAACTAAATCAACTCGGATTCTGAAATTTTCTCAAATTCATTTTTATGTCTTAAGGCTGGTTTTTAGAGGAGCAGGTTGCTTAACGAGTTCGGAAGCAGTAATATATAACTGCTTTTTTATTAGGAGTATGCATAATAAAGCTCGATGTCCGAAATTTTTTCTAAAGTGATTAAGTTTTATGGTCAAAATCTGTACAAAACTTTGTAAGTCTAGTGTAAAAGATTCAAATAGTTGTTATAGAACTCTTCAACAAAAAAAGTGCAAAACTTAAAATCTGGTGCAGCTGAGTATTAGAAATTTTTTCAAATGCAGTTAAGTATAATAAGCAAAGTCTGCACAATGGCTTATCTAGTAGGAGAAATTCAACATTTTTTTTATGCATAACTCAGAGTTTAATAAATTTTGTGTTTGCAATTTCGCCGTTGGCCGGGAGCATTAAATTCCTGAGAGGATTCCTCAGTTTACAGTTCTGTCTTCCCTCTTCCTCGTTTTGTTAAGTAATCTCAACTTGAAAAATATTCACTATAAATATTTAATGTCAAACTTTACCGTAATTAATTTATTAGCCCTGAGCACAATTTTTCAATTTCTTTGGGGGTTTTAAAGTGTTGAGTTTCCTGATAGAGATTTAATAATATATAGGTACTTATTGAGATTCATTAAGATCTGTAAATTTTTGTATAAAAATGTTCCTTACCATTATAATATGTTCTTCACCACAGCCTTTCCAATTTTCTGTTGTTTCCCTCCAAAAACCGAAACACTCTCCTTAATTTAATTTAATTTTATATGTTATTTTTAGAAAAAATTAAGCAAGAAGATCTATCACCCAATGTCTAAAAGCCTTGCCCAATGCAACACACATATATATATATTTAAAAAGTAAAACCAATATAATCCAATATTTCCTCTTTTCAATCTAAAAATAAAATATAATTTAATTATCTGAAATTTTTAAATTAAATATGAGTATATATATAATATTAAATTGATTTCTATCTAAATTTATAACCTCATTCAAATATAATAAAAAACAAAATAATTTTTATTTTCAAAGTCTACAAAATATTCCAAGCAAAAAAAACAAAAACAATTCTCTTTTAAAACAAACTTTTTTGAAACCCATGAGTTAAAACCTCAAAAACCTCATAACCAATAACCAAAGTGAAAGAAAAAAAATATAATAATTTTTTTTCTTTCTATCCCTTTCTATGATAAATGATTATACATATGTATGTAATTTGTTGCGTAATAATTCATTGTAAGTCATCAGTGTAAAAAATGGAACAAAAAATAGAAAATAGAATGCATAGAACATTCAAAAAAGATTCTAAACTTTAACCACGTGAATTTAAAAGAAAAAAAATAGCAGAAAATAAAACAGCGGTATTCTAACAAAAAAATGCTCTTATAATAACATTATTCTAAAGAAATTTGTATACATATTTTTTTAAAACTCTTTCGT
This sequence comes from Dolichopus griseipennis, assembly GCA_963082915.1. Classification (NCBI taxonomy): domain Eukaryota; kingdom Metazoa; phylum Arthropoda; class Insecta; order Diptera; family Dolichopodidae; genus Dolichopus; species Dolichopus griseipennis. Next base: position 118,060,067 of record OY720442.1, on the reverse strand, counting down.
CAAATGACATTTTCCATTAAATTTATGTTCTGAATAATATTTCAGATTTTTATGATTTTTTTATTGCTTTAAGTGCTAACTACTCAACTGTTAGGCTAATTAGCCTGTCTATGTCATAGGCACATGTTGGAACAGACGATCATTTTATTTTTGTGTTATTAATGAATTCCACATACAATTTAAACATGATATAGTACTAGGCCTTATAACACGTAGAAACGTCTTCGATTTTCAAAAAATACAATTCTATTTATTATATGTTCTACTAGTATCATATTGAGTTGTAAGATATTTCTTTATCTGTGAGTTATATGATTAAAGTATAAATGTATTGTTCATTTATGATACATAATTATTAATTACAGGTTATGCCATTTATTTGAACCAAATGGTGAGTGGTAACTGAGTCAATTTCTAAAACTACAGAAAAGTTTTTTCACTTTAAACGGGAATTAAGCCAGGACCTTTCGAATGAAAGGTTGGCAAACTAACTCAGCAGTTTCCACCCAGCCGTTTGTGAGTAAATTAAATATTAAATATTCAGACACCCGCAAACTTCCTTAACACTCATCTTCAAAATCAAATTGTTCACTTTAATTTAAGCGCTAGTTGTAAAGTTTTGTTTTGAATGGCTCATGGTTTATGAATGGCCCATATATTTCTTATATCTTCTAATTTAGTTTAGAAGTTATATGAGTAGCTTTTCTATTTTAGAAAGCAATGCATTGAAATTCCCCGACTTCATTGCCCAATTTTGATTGTGCATTTTTCACCTTTAACACATTCCTTATTTTCAACAACATGTTTATAATTTTAACCAACTTTGAGTTTCAAAAAAGTTTTATGTTACGTTTAAATTTATAGCCAATTATTTATTAAAATATTTGCTAGAATTGTGATAAGTGCTCAAAAGTCAGAATGTATTCGTCTACGTGAGAACACAAAATAAATAAAAATTTTTAAATAATCTGTAAATGTACCTTTAATAAGAATATTAGACTAAAAATTTTTGGAAAAACATACATATAACCGATACAATAAAAAATAATCATGCAAAATTTTTTTAAAAGAACGTTAAAAACCTCAGGGAGTTCATGTTTTCACAGTCAGTTCTTTGCTTTCTTGTTTATTTTCTTTTTTTTTTTTTGTTAAAAAACTTTTTATCTCAAAATTCTTTTAAAATTAAAATAAAAAAAAAATTCTGTAAATTTAAAAATAAAAATAGATGTAAAGTAAAATAATTATCATCAATCATCGATTAAGTCAATTTTTAGCACCGCACACGTGTTAAAATGATTTATGACAAGAAAAAAAAATAACCAAGATCTGTTTTTTTATTTTTTAATTTTCAAAATTTTTTTTTCATATGTCATATTGTACTTTTTTTTTTCTTGTCTTTCAAACTTATTTTTCTCATCCCTGTCACTCATTTATTTTGAAATAATTTTTTAATTCTTGTTAACGGTAATGTCAATTACCTTCAAATTTCCAGACACTCTATTGTAATATTTTTAAATTAAAATAATATAGAAGGTATTAAGAAATCCATCATTCACTTACTTTTGTGAGTGAATTTGTTTTACTCTTTTCTTTCTTTGAAATAATGAAATGACTTCAAAAGCTTCATCTTAAAAATTGGATATGAATAATAAACCATAACTAATTACAACATAATAGATGGCGCACAAAATTAACATTTTTGTATTCATAATCTTATACAATAGCTACAGCTGAGTAATCAACGGATTTGGGAATATAACGATTATAGAAACTGAAGCCAAGTCTAAAAAGATTTGGTGAATGTGCTATACTCTTTAAAGGAGTGGAAAAATTACAAGTTTACAATAATAACAAAAAAAGCTTTAGCTTACGAAGTATCAAATTTGACAGATTTAACTGTCAAATGTCGAAGTTAGAAATATTGGTCGGGTGTTGGAACATAAAAATCCTACTGATTACATTATTTTTAAACTACTGAAGTTAGTAGAAGGTGGTTTGGAAATGGCGGCAGTGTTAAATATTAACTGCGTATCTTTCTTTTCTATAGTGTTGGTAATACTTTGACATTTGAAATGGATTGAAAAAGTTTTTATAAAAACGCTGGATAAATAGCATCTGAATATAAAATTTGTGTATTTATTAACTGACAGATTTGACATATAATAACAATTTATATAATAGCTTATTCTTCAACATAATTAATTAGTTCTGTTAGCTTTATCACTGTTCAAAAATTCAAATGATTTTTACATTAAACATTTTTATTTCTTTTATTTTATTATATGTAGAATAACTTTTCGCCACCTATGGTTTCGGAATGAATTTATTATGTTTTTCTTTTTTGTAAAATTCGTATTTTTATTTATTACTTTTTTTAAAGCGGATGGAGTATGTATGTATGCGTATACTGAAAAATTATTTGTATCATATATTATTTCACAATTTTTTGATGAAGGGTACAATAAATAATAATATATTTATGAAAATTTTTTTTAATTTTTATCCAATTACGAAAAAAACTTCGAACAAAATATGTTCGATAAAATATTTTGCATTTTCGATATATCATTTCATAATAAGTCTTATAACATAAAAATAAATTGGGTTTAGTTGCGAAATCTGAGTTTCCAGTTTTAGCAGAAAGTCTTTCCGAAAATGGGATTATCGATATGTTAAAGTACTTCCTAAGATAAAAATTTTAGCGTATTCCAGTAAATTTACAAACAATGAAATATTCATACTTATTTTTAAATTGCATCGTAGAGCTAAGTTTCGGAGATAATTCGAAAATTTCATTGTCAATTTCGACAAAACGAATGTTTTTCGAATTTTCGTATCCAAATCGAAAATTTGGATTTATATGCAAATTAAAGAATCGGTCAATTATTTAAAATTAACATTTACAGGAAACTGGTGTATTTTTCACGTTATACCAGCTGCAGCTGTTTAATAATAGCTAATCAAGCAAAATCAACATTCAATGGAGCAAATATGTCATACTAAAATTTGTGTGTAAATAGAGAAGAATGAAGAATTGTACATTGAAAGTACTAAAAAAAAAAAATTTGATATACCAAATGGAGGGGAGGGGGGGTACTTCGTTATTTAGTTTTTGAAATGAGACAACCTTTTATTTATATGAGGGTATAACGAGAACCAGCCAGATGGTATTGCTCATTTTAACCTAGCGTGACATTTTGGAAGTTGAGTTAATATGAGTTTGTGTAGTTTTATAAATGATTATATATTTGGTTTAAAAGTTCAAAACATTCGATTTGAAAATAGAGTTACCATACTGTAAATGAAAATTTATTACGAAATTCCAAATGAATTAAAAACAGTTAATAGTTTCGTAACTAATTCGTATCGAAGAGTTTTGGATAAACTTCTGAATAAGGGTGTTAGCTTCCTTCCTTAAAAAACGAAGAAATTTTATGTTTGTGACTAAATGTAAAGGATGCACACCAAATGTGATTTATAAAACTAATCTAGTAATGTTTTTATTCCTAGCTGTCATAATTCATTTTTAAGTAAATGTCAGTTGTCAGTACAAATCTCTCTGTTATCTTTTTTTTAGAGAAGTTGGTGAAAACACAATTCCAGTGTTCATTTAAAGTGCTAATTGTAACAAACTTTCTTTAAAATTGTAGTTTAGCTATATTTTCTTAAATTCTTTCATAATAAAATTAATTATGAAATATTGTTAGATTTTCGGTTTCTAACTTATTTTGCAACACCCTAAAGTCTAATGTTATTTCATCAGACGTTCAGAGTATAAGTATTTTAAATTGAATAATGATGAAGAAAATGGTTTAAAACAAAATAAAAAAAAAATTTATTGAATTAAATGAATCAGATTAAGTTAAGTATAATATTATAAAAGCTTATAATTAATTCCCTGTCATTAAATACCTTTCATCAATTTAAGAAACCTTTTATTACTTATTCCAAATTTGATATAATTAATTATTCTAAAATTACTGAATTAAATTTATGAAAGCATAAATAGAAACAAAAAAAATTTAATTTAAATAATTTTAAAAATTGTATGAAATTTTTATGAGTTTAGAATTGAGGTCTTAATTTTGGTAAATATGTCTCCACAGAGGACTTTATCTTTATTTATTTATTTATTTATTTTTAATCTAAAATTGTATTATGTGATCGTAAGACTCTCGGCTACAAAGGCCATTTTGGGCCTGGCTATTAAATTTGTAATTTATATTGAAACTTTATCTTTTTTACAGGGGTTGGTGGTAGAAAGCATCGAAAGTCACCAAGAATCAGTGTACGAATTTCAACTTAACCAAATCAATGCCAACTAAAAAAATCCCTTTTTGAAACAAATTTACCGATTGGTTTTTGGGAACACTTGGGGATTGGGAGAGTCTATTGAGGACCTTAATAAAATATTAAAATAGGGATTCGAAAAATAAAACATCAGCTAAAACATTTAAAATTGATTCAGATATGTTTGATTTGAATCCAAGCTTAGTTTTATGCAAAGGTTTCTGTGCATTATAATAAGAGTGATTAACCCACAAACAGCCAAAGTATTCAAAATTGAATTAGATTTGTTTTATTTCATAATTTCATAAATGAAATTAGAACATATATTTTTTTTTTTTAAATGTAATTTTATTGCCCTATGAGAACTTTACACTCATAAACTGTTCCATGATGCTCATTGATTCGTTATTTTAATTTTCATATTTTTTAGGTTCCGTATATTATTAAAAATTTTATAAGTGAATGTTCTTTAATGTTAAAATAAATTGATTAAGTGAAGAGAAAATCAAAAAAATTAATTTTAATTTTGTTCAAGGTTAATTTTTATTTAATTTGGGATATAAATATATTCAAGAATTTTAAAATTTAATTTTTATTAAAACATGTGATGAAAAAAACCATGGGATTTTAAAAAAAAATTACATTTCCAAAACAACACAGTGTTTCATACTGTGTTGTACGTAAAAAATATATATATAAATAAAAAAAAAATGATAATATTATAATTTATTTATCGGGAAGGTTCCTGAAGGTATTCAGGTTACAGGTGTTTAAAAATAACCAAATTTAAATTATTGCCCTCTTATAGTTCTTAAACAGTGACCGTTACTTAAAAGATTCTAAAATTACTGATATTAATTTTTAAGGATCTAACTTCTTCTAAAATTTCTAGTTTCTAATTTAAGCCGTTTACAAGATATGAGGAATCAAGAATTTTGTAAAAAATAAAGTTTTGCATAAAGGAAAATTTGTGTACCGGATGGCAACCCTATATATCTGTTTTGTACATATTTAGAAAGTTTATATAAGCAGCTGTTTCAGATTCCAGATATATTGAAAATATACCTTATAGAACTCTTGTTATAACAATTTAAATATAGGACTTTCCGAACTTTATCAGACTACAGTTCTGTAATAATTGGGGCAAGAGAAAAGAATTGTCCAATGAATGTTTTTTTTATAATATCTGTCCGTAGTAAAATTTTAATTTTTTGTATTTCAAACAGCGTAGAAATTATTTCAAATGCGGACGGGTGGTTTGAGTTCAACTATATAAGCTCCACATTTGCGCTATAAAAACCAGTGTTTAAAGCATTGGAAGTTATTTTGGTTTTTACTTCTTTTATTGCCTTTTGGTTAACTGAATGCATTACTTTATAAAGCATAAGCTTCTTCAGTTTAAGAACTCTTCTAAATCGTTTTTCAATTGGAATTCTATGTTCATCAAAAGAAATTTCAACATTTTAAAATTTCAAAGAACTTCTGTTACATGTATTTAGCAGGTTTCATATTTTCATACTTAAAGTTTATGTTTCTACAGCATATACCAAAACGGAACTTTCTAAAATATTTAAAAATTTAATATTTGGTACCTACAGGAGTTCATATTCAAAATATTTAAAAAAGTTTTTTTAATTACCAGTACATCATTTCGAGTATCAAAATACGCAAGGTAATACAGTAAGATAATATTACCAAAATATAATTAATTGGAAGAATCTACCTTATTTTTTTAACCGGAGGAATTTTATAGAAAAATGTTTATAGAAATTTATGAGAATTTTTTAAAGTTTTAATTATTTTAAAATTTTCTTAAAAGTAATTTTAACTTTTTGCAAAAAAAATTCCTAAAAATTTATATTTTGTTTTAAATATACTATCTAATTCTGAACAATATTATTATTCTTGGAAAACTTTTATATTTGACCCTTTATTTATAGAATAATAATACCTTTACCAATTATAGAAAGGAAAACTATTGCTTGAAGATGACCCAGTTGATCATTAAAAAATTGTGTAAGAGTTCTTTAAAATTTATTACAAACTTTTTAATGGCAAAGATAGATTATAATATTTCATTAAAGGAGTTCATTTAAAATTATTTTTTTCTATTTGGACAGCACCTTTCATCTGTTTGGATTTAAACTTCGAAAACCATCTGGAATAGGTTGGGAATCGAAGATTCTTCTTGTAATCGAATTTTTTTGGGCATGTGTTTTACCAAAAATCAAAATTTAAAAATAATTTTTGTCAAGTTCTATTAACCCTTTTAGATTAATAGATTCTCAATTTAAAACGGTTTGAAGGATTGTTTCGAAAATTTCGTATATTCCGAAGAGGTTAACTGTAATAACGAAATAGGAACCAAAAACATTTCGGAAAAATATTCACTCTTAGCTTAAAAGTCCAAGACCGAGTATTTTCTATTAACCCTTTGCCTGGAAGACTATCTAATACAAAATTTAGAAATTATTTAGTTTTCTGAGGCACTATGTGGCACACTTTGAAAAAAAATTTAAAAATTAAATACCTTTATAATGTAACTCTGTCCATTGCTCCGTTCGTCGGATTCCCAGATGCTTACAGAACGATTATACCGTTAGAAATAAATAAATGAATAAACATCAATTTTATGGAAAAACGTTTTCCTATACCCACACCCGTTGCAAAATGGAAGTTCCACAAAGTTCTTTTACGAACTTTTTAATTAATTTATTTAAACTAAAGTTCTATAGGGTTAATTTTCAATATAGAAACGTCAAAAGACAGATGCATTTATAAGTTTATAATACGCAAAATCAGTATATAAGATTGCCATACTAGTTCCTTATGTTACCTTTCGGTAAAATTAAATTTTTTGGAAAATTTTTGACCCTTTATGAAAACTATCTACCTATAGTTGTAATTTAAAAGTTTAAATTTTGAGAAATTGAAAAAATTTTATTTAAATCTTAAAAACTAAATAGTTAAAAAAAAAAATTTCTATTTTAAGAGCTATAGGTAGTCGAAACCAAATTATTTGACATTTTTAAAAACTTGTAATTTAAATTCCTGTCCAAATTCTTTTAAAGAAAGTCGAGTATATAAGAATTAAAGCTCCAATATTGTTTATTTACGTGAATGAACCGTATTTGATATATATCTATTGAACCTAACTAAAAAGAGTGGGTCTATAACTTTTTACTGAAAAAAAAATTCCGAATGAAAAAATTCCGAACAATTTAAAATCTTAAAAAAATAAATTCCGGAAATATCAAAATCCCGAATGATTTAAAATCTTGAAAAAACATCCCGAATTATGAAACCTTATTCAGTTTGAGTACGAAGTTCAAAAAAAAAACTTGCACTTAAATATACATACATATTTAGTAAAAGGCAAATCAAAATACTCTGGGAAAAGCAGCATTCCTGATTTTGTACCCAACTCTGAAATCTATCCTAATTTTTTTTTATAAATAATAAGTTAACAACAAAGCATTTAAAATAATGAGGGCTGCCGCCCCCAAAGCCCTGCTAAACAAGTTATTGGAATCCTGATTTTGTATCCACCTCTGAAATCCTTCTTAACTTTTAATTTAGTAATAACTTAACAATAAAAAAATTTAATATAATGTGGGGTGATTTTTGGTATTTTTTCTTGTCGGGATTTTTTTTGTTAGTAAAGTCTTTTGCTAATAAATTTGAAGTTATTTATTAATAGCATACTAAATGGTGCTCTAGTTCTAACTTTGAAAAAATTCATTCAACTAACAATGACTGATAATACTTGCTAAGCTTAGTTTCTAATCAGGTAACGGTATTCTCCTAACCATATGAACCTCGTTGTTCACTACAATTGGCTCATAATGCATCTTTTATAACTAAAAACTTTTCCAATAATGTTAAGAGTAATTTACTGTAAATTTTAAATGTTCGAAATCGTTCGAGTTGAATTTAATCACATTTATAAATTAATTAATTATTTAATATAATTAAATTTTTTTTAAAATAATTGAAATAATAAATTTTGTTATGACGTTAAAAGAATATTGTGATATAATTAATTAAAGTTTTTTTTGAAATTTTTAATTTCTTTAATAACATCTTATGATATATTTTTGAAACTAAGTTTTTTTTTATTTTTGTTAATTAACAAAATTGCATTTAATGCAATTTTCAGATTTTGTAATAAATTATGAGAAAAATTATTTAAAAGAACGTAATATTATAAATCAAAAGTTTTTATTATTGGAATTTTTTAAATGTTTTTTATTTTTCAAGAATTTTAAAGAAATATTCATTATAAAAAATTTTTCTTAAGGGCTTCTTTAATTTTAGTGAAAACTTTTACGTACCTATGTATATATTGTATTTAACACCTATCTTAAAAATAAATTATTATGAAAACGTATGAATCAAATTATTTTTTCTTTAATGGTGTTGTATTATTGTTGCAGTTGTTGTTATTGTTGCAGGTAACCTAGATCAAATGAAAAAAACTTCAATTAAGTTTTAATATAAATTTTATTTTATTTTTTACACACACATAAAATTTAAGCACTAAGAACTTTAACAATAGATAGTTAAGAATTAGGGTTGCCATATTATCTCAATTGAGTTAATTTTATGAATTGATTTGTTTTCAATTAAAATTTAGTATTTGAAATAACTTATAGAATTTCTGTAATTTTTTTTACATAAAGAGACCTGTGCGTTGATTTTTAAAGGGTGTTTGAGCTTAATTTACAGTCTCGTTTCACTGAGGAGTTTTACAAAACGGAACAAAGGATGGAACGTTATTAATTTTGATTTTTATTGAAACCATTTAATTTTTCAAAGGGTTATTGTATAAAATAATTAAAGAAGCCTTTTTATTATGGCTTTTGACAAAAGGTTTAAGACTTGGCTGAACAATCTTGTCGATATGTAGTCAATTATGTTTTTTCATATAAAACTGTTATTTCATAATCCTGTAATACTAATTGTTATCCAGTTTTTTGTGATTTCGTTGCTCATGCAGATTATAAAAAATATTTTCAAAGAGTTTTCTAAACTCAATGATAAGCTATTAAAGATATAACTGTGGTGAAACCTTCTTAAGACTTCTTTTTGAAATATCATCTGTAATTATGAAAATTTATAATTAAAATTTATTACCTGTCGGTAGTGTTCATAAACAAAAACCTTGCGGTTTCTTACTAAATTCGTATTAAATTGGTTACTTTATTTATTGGTACTTTTTTTTTAAAAATATGAACACGTATTGTATCTGATCAGAGGAATCCTACTTTATTTCTTCTAATAACTATCAAATGCATCTGTTTCTTTTCCATTCAATTTATGCTTTATTTAATATATTTATTTTTGTACATATGTTTGTCAGTTAGTACTTAGTTATAAATATAAAATAAGGTAAAATGTAAAATCAAGAGTTGTTAAAAGTACATTTAGATGAAAATGTTTTGTAATTTTACTTCTGGATGTATTTTTTCTATGGCACATTTCTAATTTTTAAGCTTTCAAAGCTCTTAAACTGGAAGAGAAACTAAAACCTAAATATATCCGTAGAGAAACAAAACTTTTCCATATGTAAATTATATATATATATATATATTTTTTTTTAAATATTCGAAACTCTAACTAAACTATTTCTGTTAGGGTGTGTTTATCTTGTAGCTGCGATAAGTGATAAGAGCGTCGATAAAAGCGTATCATAGAAAACTATCTACATGAGTTAAATAGAGGTGTTTATATTGGAGCATAGCTTTGATTATCGAAAAGCAATATAAATTTTCTACGCTATGCTGTTATCGACGCTCTTATTACTTATCACAGCTCCAACATTAACGCACCCTCAGATATGAGTCAACTAATTGCTAAGTAAAGTGTAATAAGCTGATTCTTTGTATCTAGCTTTTCAGAATGTGAAATATAAAAGTCGAACCTAAAATACATTAAATAGTTGAAGACTGCATACCATATAGGTGTATCTGAAATATCCGAATATAGATAAAATTTTAAAAATTACTATAATTTTACTAATAATTAAATGCAGCACTTTAGGTCATATAAGTTGGTCATATAATATTTTATAACTTATTTTCAACCCTATAAATGTGCAAGCTGAGACTCCTGTTGGCAGCCGTCAAATATTGTAAATGTCGTGTCGTGGGTTAGTGAGAACTAAGGCACACAGAAAGAGTTATACTAATATGCTCCTAGATATTTATTGTTTAATTAGCAGCTAGAAGTAGGTAAAAGTAGTAGCCATCAACAATTAAGTATAAAGTATTTAAATTGGATGACCCTGTAACATCTGAACAGTTAGAACTCTGGAGTACAAATACATTTCATTTAATATTTGGTTAATAAATAAATGTATTATACTGCAACTAATATAAAAAATGAAAATTATACGAACAAATAAACAGACAAATTTTTGATCAAAGTTTGTTCATGTAAATGTACCTAATAGTATTGGAAAAAAATCAAACATTTAAAGAAATAACTATTTTTATACCCGTGCATACATATATGACATCGGGTATATTAGATTTGCTCCTCCGTTTGTAACGCATCGATCTAGACGAGCTAGATATAGTGTCAAGGGTACGTATCGGCTCAGAATCGAAAAATTAGTCGATCTAGCTATGTGTGTCTGTCCGTCCGTCCGTCCGTCCGTCAATATATTGGTGAATTAAAAATTAATTATAAGAGATAGAATTGAAAAATTAGAGCAAGAGTTTTGAAAATCATACAAAACATTTTTTGGACATTTTTGAGGTTCCCTATTCTTTTTGTTTAAGACCAGATCAAGGTTTTGGGGAGCTGCCACACAACTTCTTTGCACCAATATGAATTTCTTAGAAATTGATTATACTACGAGGATGAAAATTACACACTGTTAGTTATATAATCACCAATATGAATTTCTTGGAAACTGATAATACTACGAGGATAAAAATTACACACTGTTAGTTATATAATGAATCGAGCACTTATATGAAGTTTCAAAATGTTACGGACCCGTTTTCGGGCAGCTGCCATACAAAGTAATCAATTCGATAATTGTGAATCTAATGAAGCTACGAGTTTAAAATCAAAACTGGGCAGATAAAGTAATATGACAAGCTAGTTGGCAAAGTTGGACATCACTCGGACCAACTTTTAGAGTGGGCTATTTTTTTTTTTTTATGGGATAATAAGTTAATCAAAAATTATGGGATACCTAATAAGTTAAATATTTTTTAAACTATTTTACTTTCTTATATTTTTTTTGTAATATTTATAATAGGGGAATAGGGGCATAGGGGAAATAAATAACGGTTAGTGGGTATGCACGGGTATCTAAAAGTTGACAAGGGCAACTATAATCTTCCTCGTTTTCCATTATTTTTTTAGACTAATACAAAAATAAATATTCAAACACACATACATATTATTTTCATATATCCTTATCCTTTTTTCAATTTTTTATGCAGGTAAAAATTTTATACAAGGAAATAAAAAAGTTTCTAGGGTGAAAAACTAAATAAAAAAAAATTGTTCATGTTTCTAACGTTTATTTTCTAACTGTTAACAATGAAAAAAACAACAAAAAACAAAATTTGTTTCCATTTTGTTGCAATTCAATAATACATTACCGTTTTATTACTGCAATGAAAACTGAATTCATTGCAGAAGAACACATAGAAGAGAAAGAGTTCGAGTTTTGAAAAAAAATTCAATTAAATTGCATATAAATAGTTTTGTGGATCAAACAACTGTCAATTTATTTTTTTTTATTTAATTTTTATTTTTTTATTTTTATAAAATTAATTTAAAAAAAAAATTCCGTGTAAAAACTTAAATAATTGAATGTCAATTCAAATTGAATCGAGGTAAAACATGTATTATACAAAAAAGTTTGTGTGTGTATGCAGTATTGAGCAATTTCATGCTAAATTCAGTAGATATTTTATGCTATTTTTCTCTACAATAATACAGTTATTATTGTTACTACAATTACTAATGATATTTAAAAATAACTAATAAGTAATGAAAAAATTCAGGTGTTTTTAAATAGCTAATTTTTAAAATTAAGGGTCTTACCTAATCAAAAGCGTACGACGTATGACGTACAATACGCCGTACGTCGATACGTCGACGTATCCAGAAATCGATAGGCGCATACGTAACGTTTTATTTACTCAATACCAACAAAACGTCACCATAAAAACATAACAAAAAACAAAATTTTAAACGTTTTGTCAATTTTTAAATTTTAAAAACCCGGCGCATAGTACGTCGCGTATTTCGGGAGCTCTATTAATTATATGTATTATATATTAAATTATTTTGACAGAAAATATACGCCGTACGTCGTCATTTAGGTAAGGGCCTTAACAATGTTAAACTATCAGTTTCGGGTAAGGAGTATATTGACAATTATAAAATGACATGTTTATTTAATGACAATTAAAACTGACATTACTTTTAAATGACAATTAAAAATTGACAAAAAAAAAAATAAATTTATAAAAATTCTGTAGAACTTTTCTTGTTACAATAAGTAAAATTGTAAAAAATCCTGAGACCTTTTTCTGAATCATAAGATAATCCTTTGTATTTATAATTAACACAATGGTGAGTCTTAATTTTTGTATATAGCTTTAATTAAATTCGTGCAGGTATTCAAATTACAAGTGTTTAAAAATATAGTACACTGTTAGTTTTTCAGATCACTTAGAACCTCTAAAAGCCGGGTCATACAGGAATACTTTCTTAAATGGCCCATATTTATATTCAAAGATCTAATTCCTTCTAAATATCAAGTTTCAACTTATTGAAATATATAAGAGGTCAAAAAATTTGGAAAGATTAAGATTCGCATAACGGTAAATTGTAATAAATATTTTTATATATATTTTTTTGAAGCTTATGAAAGCAATTGTCATTTCATTTCCAAATAAAAGATACACCTTCAAGATAACTTGTGTTATAACAGTTTAAATATAAAAATTTGGCTGCAGATCCGTGATGGGTGGGGCTTCGTAAATAGGTTTACAATAAATCTGTTGGCAATGACTATTCATATATAAATTTCATTGGTTTATTTTAAGCGGCGTAGAACTTTTGTAAAAACCCAGTCATCCATAAAGACAAACGGTACTTCCGTAGAACTAAATATAAGCCCATTTTTTAAAGTATTTATATTAAAAATGTGCTAAAAATAATTATTTATATTTATATTTATAATAAATAGTGGTGTTATAAATGATACAAAATTTTATATTAAAACTAAAAATACATAAATGTATCAAAGCAATTCCCCGGTCCTTCAAACACTATATATTAACTTTGTTTAAATGTATCTGATAATTCTGACCTCATTCGTTTTAAATTAGAATATAACTTAGTTGCTTGTATGAGTATCAGAGTATTAAAAACTTCCCTATCAATGTTTTTTTAATTTTTATACCTCAAAAATTGCTAATTTAGTAAAGGGAATTTCTATAATCGTATCAATTTCATCTAATTTCAATAATTTAAAATTTTTAAATTTATGTGAACTAAAGTGGGACTTGCATTCTGAATCTTTCGTATTCTAATAATGTAACTAAATGTAAAAAATCGAATATTTGTTGATTACTTTTATTATTTGTTAAACTTTAATTCAGTATTTGAAAGTATTCAGAAATATATATTTTTTTCTCAAACTGAATACCTTAGAGTTAGCAATGATTACACGATTAAGTTTTTTTTTTTAGTTTAGTTTGAGGAATCGTTTCAATTTTATGATTGCATATTCTTTTATAGTTTTTATGTTGCACTTTATTGTTATTTAACTTTCTTATTAGTTTTGACATTCTACTTACATTATGTTAAATATTTTACCTTAAAGAGGTTTACATGTTGTTACAATATATTCTAATAAAAACGTATGCGATGTCAAAGTCAGAAAGAAAATGAGGCTCTGTGAAAAAAGTTTTTAAGAAATAAGTCCATAATAACAAAATTTAATAATTTTCCAATTTGAACAACTTCTTTTATTAGCAAAACGTCCTAAATTTTGGCACTTTTTGCATTTAGAAAGAGTTCTCAAAGTTTAATACATATTTTCGAACTTTTTTCGTTATGGTTTTTTTACTTTTGTAGGGAAGTCTACAAAACATTGACATTTTCTTATTCCTTTTCTATTCCTTTAAGTCTATTTAGCCAAGGCTTCAGTTTCTTTAATAGTTATATTCACTAAGCCGTTGATTATTCAACTGTAGCTATTGTATAAGATTATGAATTCCCAAATGTTAATTTTGTACGCCATATATTACCTCACACAAGAGTTATTTATATATTTTAATTACGATTTATTAAAACTATTATAAGTAAAACTATTAAGATATAATTGTACAATTTTACGATATTTTTTTATAAAATACTAGCTAGTACCCGGTGCGCGTTGCTGCGCCTCTCAAAGGAGGTTTAATTGAAGTTGATGTTACTGCAAAAAGTTAACACAAAAATTACACACGGTTTACACATGTACATTTTAAAATGTATGAAAGCAATCTTTTTAAAACGATTTTTCTAGGATTATCCTAGGATTTTTTGAAACTTTCTGTAATTCAAAGCAATACAAACTACTTTCCAAAAATTTGACGTAATTTACTTCCAAAAAAATTTTTTTGACCAATCGTTGGACCGACTGTTAACAGTCTCAACTCCATTTTCAAGTTGCTTCACACATATAAAATTTGAGGTCAACCGGTCAAATCGTTTCTAATTTAGAGTTAAGTAACGCAAAAATCTATTAAAAGCCACTGTGCCCCACTGGGTTAACGGAATTACACTTTCTCTTTAGGCAAAGCAGTATTGCGCAAAATTGGACGTAATTTGCTTCCAAATCACTCAACAAAATTTTTTTGAGGCTTTCTTTTTAGCCAAAGCAGTACTTCGCAAATTTTGACAATATTAGCTTCCAAAATTATTTTGACCAACCGTCGGGCCGACATGGGTTAACAAATTCCAAAACTGTTTATATTGTCAACTCAATTCTCAAGGAGCATCACGTATACAAAATTTGAAGTCAATTGGTTAAACCGTTTCGAATTTAGAGTAAAGTATTGAAAAAACCTATAAAAAGCTGTTGGGCCGCAATGGGTTAATGGAACTCAACAAAATTTTTTTTGGGGTTTTCTTTTAACCCAAAGCAGAATTTCGTAAAATCGGACAAAATTTGGACCCAAAATTTTTTTTAACCACCCGTCGGCCCGACATGGGTTAACAAATTCCAAAACAATTAATAGTGTCTACTCAATTCTCAAAGAGCATCACGTATACAAAATTTGAAGTCAATCGGTCAAACCGTTTCGAATTTAGAGAAAAGTATTAAAAAAACCTATAAAAAGCTGTTGGGCCGCAATGGGTTAATGGAACTCAACAAAAATTTTTTTGGGGCTTTCTTTTAAGCCAAAGCAGAATTTCGTAAAATCGGACAAAATTTGGACCCAAAATTTTTTTTGACCACCCGTCGGCCCGACATGGGTTAACAAATTCCAAAACTGTTAATAGTGTCTAATCAATTCTTAAAGAGCAACACGTATACAAAATTTGAAGTCAATCGGTCAAACCGTTTTCATTTTAGAACAAAAAAGTTTAAATACTTGCACCACAGCCCCAACTTGTCGGTCCGTTAGAGCAAAATTTTTGGGCCACGATTTCTTTCCGTACCCAAAAACCCCTATATACAAATTTTCATGAAAATCGGCTGGGCAGTTTAGGAGTCTATTCGCTACAAACAAACAAACAAACATACAAACAAACAAACAAACAAACAAATAAACAAACTTTCGCTTTTATATATATAGATGATTTAACCGGAACTTGTACTCTAGTCCTTCTACATGAAAACTGGCGTCTTTACCACTACCCATTGGTAAGATAAAACATTGACATATATACTACTAATTATTTATTTTAGAGTTGTGTTAAAAATAAGGACATTAACTCAGGTTAAAAATGAAATATATATATACATATAGATATATGTATATATAGAATATTAAATAGGTATATTCTCATTTAACGATTTAGGAGCGATTGAGTATTTGAATACAAAATTAAGGTTTCAATTATTTGTTAAGGGGAAGTTTAAGCATGTTAGCCCCCATTATTTAAAATAATTTGTTACTGATATAGAACTAAAAATCAAAATTAGTGTAAGAGTTAGGGATGCATTTTTTGGAATAACGGACCAAACTCAAGGAAAGTATGGGAACTTTGAGCTATGGAATTTTTTGGGAACATTTTTCAGAATTTTTTCAATAAACCTTGAAAGTCTTGTGTTTTTTACAAAATGTTCTTTAAATGTCATTAAAAGTTTGTTGACTTTTTTCATATTTCTTTTTGGGGGACTTTTTTCATGGAACCAGAAAAAAAATACAACAAGAGTAAGATATGACAGTATAAAATTGAAATAAATGGAAATAATAAGAAAGCTAGTTTTTTTTCTTGAATTTTTCCGAAATTTAAATAAGCAAAAATTTTGGTTTTTTTAAATTTTTATAGTATTTAGGATTTACCAATATGTACTTGGCAAGATTTTTGGGAAATTTTCAAAAGGTTTATAAAGACAAAAATTTAAAGATATTATTCTAATAAATAAATTTCTAAGATTGAATCATTTTTAAAGATTTTGTTTTCTATTATATGAAGTTCAATGCTTTTTGTTTTTTTTTTCATTTTATTTAAAATTTTAAATGAAAGCATGTTCTAGAGAACCGTTTGGAGATGTTAACTGAAGTTGTGAATCTGAGAAGTTTTTTTCATTCTGAGATTATGGCGACTTTATTTAAGACACGTTAAACACATTATTTTGGATTTTTATGTGACACGGTTGCATTGGAACCAATATGATTGTTTAGGTTAGAATACTATCAAATACGGAATGTCTGTATAGTATAATTCTAATTGAAAAAAAATCAAATATTTATCAGTGTTGCTTAACTATTCTTCAGTAATCAGTATCAATACTATTGAAGAAAAGTTTATAAGTTCTTCGGTAACAAAAAAATAGAATTTCTTCTGTTCTAATAAAAGTTGTTCCATTTTATCGGAAATACCTAAATCTGAACATTTTTAGTGTGCGTGTGTGTATGTGCATATTTATATGTGTGTTTGCTTGTATGTGCGTTTGTTAACATGATAACTTGCATTAATTTCAATCGATTTTGATAAAATTTGGTATGAATGTTTTCTAATTAAGGTTTAGTTCGTAGATGGACTAAATCGGACTATCTGTTCGGGAGGCTTCCATACAAAAACACAAGACTTTCCAAGAAATCTCGATTTCTAACAAGCGAAATTCTTTCAAATATAGTACATAGACTATTGGAAGGCTTGAAAAGTAGTTTCCATAAAATGTTTCTAGTATCAGACCCCATGATAGGAGATTTTAGGAGTTTCGGGAATGCCAAGTTCTAATAATTTTGCAAAATCTCAACCAATTTTAATTAAATTTGGAATGAATCCTTTTTTGACTAAAAGAAAAAACGGCTTCGCAGACGGGCCAAACTGGTTCGCCGGTGCTTTATAAGATATATTAGCAGAATTTACAATACAAACAGGTTATGCAAGAAGAAAAGCTTACACATACTATTTTGGACTTATTTCTACTATTGTTTTAAATATATTTCGTACTTTTGAAGTATATAAGTTTATGGATCACAAAATTTACTTTAAGGTTCCACATATATCAGTAAGATTTGGGGATTTATGAAAATATATTATTTATAAGCAATTAAGAATAGCATGAGCAGTCATATCATCACCGTGATCTTATTCATAGCCCTGATTCAAATAGCATGTGAATAAGATCTTCAGATCAATTCTAATAAAAACAAGTACATATGCAGTATCAGTTTCTTTTGTTCCAGAATATAGATACATTCATCCACAATTACATGTTAGAAAGTTGGATTATTAAAAAGGTCTTTTTATTTACTTATACTTTCAATTTTTGTATCTATTTGATAAAGAAATAAAAATTTTCTATGAACTATGAACCCTTTTAAAAGATCCATATAATAAAAATAAATGCGTTCTTCTTTATTAAAGTGAATTCATTAAAGCACATGCCATTATATGGTGCATGCCTTGCTAATATTTATTTTCTTTTTTTATGTTTTTTTTTTATGTATGATACAATGATGATTAAATGATGTGAATAAAAGTTTTAAAAGGACACTCACCTAAGTTATACATGAAAATTTAAAAAAAGTAACGTGTGTATAAGTGTATTCAAGATATATACAGAGTGTCGCAAAACGACCGATAAGGTTTGAATGTTTAATAACTTTTTTATTTAATGGTTAATTATTATTATTATTTTTTTGTTAAACAGTATTTTAATGGGAAATATTTTAGCTAAAGTAGAAAAATTTTATCCCGCAGACCAATTTCGGCTTCGCACATTCGTGCTCTTTCCAGTACATTTTCCATAACTTTTCGTAATTTTTGATCGCTGTTCTGTTGTGTACTGTCACATTTCCAATTCCCCAAGTTTTCTTCACAAAAATCTGATATAAAAATAAAAAATATAAATAAATTTAAAAAGTTATTAAACATTCAAACTATATCGGTCGTTTTGCGCCACTCTGTATCTATATATTTTTATTTTATTATGAAAAACCAGCAATTACAGGTACTTTTAGATTTTCTAAAAACATTATTTTAGTTTTGAAAAAGGTTCGTTAAGAAGTTTTGATATGTGGTACATATATATATATATATATATATTTATCTATGTTAGAATACGTAGTACATACGTTTATACCCAAATGTAAATAGATGAATACCTAGAGAGTGGATTTTTTTTTGTTTTTTTAAAAAGTGTTGCAAAAACTTTTTTTATTTTTAAATTTTAATGGAAGTTTTTCAGTTTTTAAAGATGCAAAAAGTAAAAGTGTAAAATATATCGTATAATTAAATTATATGTATTTATATATAAATTTATTTTAAAATTAATCTTTTGTAAAGTTTATCAGTAACAATTTAAAAAGTCAAAATATTTTTTTTAAGAGCTTTAAATTTAAATGAATTTCTAATAATTTGAGATTTATGTACTTTAATTTATTTTAAAAACTTTGATTTGGTGTCGTAGTGATGAGGACGTCGCTCTTTCAATCGAAGTGTCACTAGTTCAAACCCTGGTTGGATCTTATCTAATAAAATAAATATAATTTATAATTTAAATCAATAGTAGTTTATATCAAAATATAAAAAATATTCCTCATATATGAGGTGTGAAAAGGAAAGACTGAATCACTCACTTATCACATTGTATGTGGTAGGGGACTGTTAATAAATAAATAAGTAAAAAAACTTTAGTAACAGTTATTTTAATGCGGAGCAAAAACAAGTTATCGTCTATTGTTTTTAAAAGTGATTAAAACTCACTTTTATAAATAAATAAAAATTAATTTATTGAACTAAGGGTATAATATTGTTAGCTTTGCTTAGATATTTAAAAAGGATTTATTATTTTAAACAGTTTAATTAAATGGAATGTGCCCGGAGAAACATTGCTATGTTGAATCGAATACTAAAGTAACATTTAGGTAATATTTAGTCATTGTTTTATTTAAAAAGGATTGATAGAAGCGATACGAGATTTGTAATGTCGGTTTTAATCTTAATTAAAAAATTTATTCATAAAATATACAAAATCATATTTTTGAATTTTTTAACGATTGCAATGAAATATTTCCTTACATTTCTGTTCTATGATACTTTTAATTACTTTTGACATTTATGTCCAAGCCTGTTGTATCTTGTTACGTGCTTTGACTATGAATCCTTTCCAGGTTTTCTTATAATTCCAATTAAGTTGTACTTATTAAAACATATGTTTAGAAGTCATTATAGAAGTTCATAATAAATTCACATAGAAACATTTATCTGAACATTGCTGAGATTGATTTACCCACTAACTGCTAAAATAAACATCAAAATGTAAATAAACACTTAAATATTAATTCAAACTAATCTAAACAGAAAATTTTTATTAATTTTTGACACTTGTCGTATAATTTCGTAAAGTTTTCAAATTAAATTTATTCACACGTTTTCGATGATTGAAAGCGTAACCACGATAAGTAGATACCAAGATGTTTTTCTGTAAATAAATAAATAAAAATATTTGCAAGTTGATTTCCTTGAAAAAATCTAAGGGAGATTGACCTTATACATTCTCAGTTGATACGTCAGTTATTTAACCACTGCATCCGATGTCACTTTCTTAAACTTAAAATTGTCAAAATTTAAAACATTTTTCCAAAAAAAATTGCATACTTTTAGGTAGTTTCTTTTTTACTCTAAATAATATCTTTTGCGCGTAAAAAATGCTAAAAACAGCTTATCTTTTCAATGTTTTCAAATATATATATAAATATGATATTATATATGTATATAATATGAAATTTTTTCCTATTATTTTTAATTCTTTTAAAAAAATAATACATATTTGTATTTCAAACAAATTTTTTTGTGTAAATAAAAAAAAAATGTTTAAAAGCGTATTAAAAAAAATTTTTGAATAAAGCTTCTGTTTATATTTGTTTATCATATTTGGTATTACAATAAAAAATGTAGTTGATGTTCCACTGTTTAATAGCATAGAAAAGTATTTAACTATTTTCTAATAAAATTTTTTTTTTTAATTTTAGAACAAAAATATAAAAATTTGTACAATTTTACCAAAAAAAAAAAACATAATTTTATATAAAAACCTAAGTCGACGACTTACATAAAATAATATTTGGAATTTTTCTTAGATATTTATTATTTTAGCTTATCTTAGTTTCTAGCTTGCTAGCTTGAGCTGTTCAGAAGAAGTATGGTGCCAAAAGTTTTGCAAAAATTGAGATTTGTATAACGGTAAATTTTAGTACCAACTGTTTTCAAATAGAAATAAACCTAATAGGATTCTTGTTATAAAAATTGTCTTGCGCAGCTACTCTCCAACTTCCAACAATATTCAGCATTCTTACGTCTGACTGAACACCGTATTTCGATCGAAGATGTGGTTGACCTCTTACGCTTCTACCCTCCAGAATGGAGTCAAAAACTGCTTTTGCAGGAGCATCATCGTTCATCGTTAATCGTTCATCCTTATTACGCGACCTAACCAGCGTAATCGTAGGATTTTGATCCAAGTTACGAGATCAGTATCGTCGTACAGATAATACAGCTCGCGATTGTGTCGATGTCTACCTCTAGAAGTGTTGTAATATCAACCCGAAGTTATAATTTCTTCTCTCTATTTCAAACGTTGTAAAAGTTTTTGTAAACATACGGACGGACAGACGCCCGGACAACAGAGTGAAATAATAAGCACATTGTTTTTATGTTTTTAAAAAAATTAGCTTAAAAGTGAGCCAGAAAAAATGAATTTAGAAAAACTTTTGTTAAAAGCTAATTAAGTAAAAATTTTTAGATATTAAATATAAAAAAATAACAGTTTAAAACAATATAAATAAAAAAATTATATAAAAGATGAATTATTTTTAAAAAAATTTATTTATATTTTGAAGTTTTGTTTTTTTTTGAATTTTCTATTCAAATAGTTTTAACAGTTTGTAAAATTGTTTTTCTTTTTTTTTTTTTGTTAAAAAAGCAAATAGAAACGCAAATTGTGTATTTATAAGATATTTTTTAAAATAAACTTTTTCTAATTTTTTTTAACTTTCATATAAAAAGCAATTGTACTGTGATAAATTGTTATCTAGTATTTATTTTATAAAAAGAAAAATTTGAATAAATATTTTAAAAAAAAGTATCTGCAATTTTATAAAAGATAAGCGGAATTTAACATATTTGTCATTTTCATATCCTCATAATTCCAAAAAATTTTTATATTTAACAAATAAAGGAGGTTTAAATGTTTCGAAGTTTTAAAGTACTGCATAAAAAATAGTTTAATAAAATACAACCTTCAAAAGTGTAGAAAGTTTCTTCAGATATAAATGTTAGTTTTTCTGAAGCTTGATAAACTCAAATTCTTCCATGAAATTTCAGTTGAAAATTTTATACAATTTGATAAAAAAACTTCCTTTATATTCCATTTACATACTTAGCCTTTATAATGTACAAACTTAGTTTGCGTTCTTATGCCACTATTCTGCATACGATAGGCCCTATTAATTTGTAGGAAGGTGGCTATAAAAGAAGTCTTATACTATCTAGGAGTTTAACTTTTCAACTATGTCCTTTTTGGGTTAAATAAAGTCGAGTAATCTTTTTCCCCAAAAACAATAATAATAAAGGGTTCTTTTGTTTTTTTTTTTTTTTTTTATTATTCCTTTTCCACTCCTTTAAGGAGTATAGGGCATTCACCAAGTTTATTTTAAACTAGGCTTCAGTTTCTTTAATCATAATATTCACTAAGCCGTTGATTACTCGGCTGTACCTATCGTATAAGGTTATGAAATATGAATGCACAAATGTTAACTTTGTGCGCCATCTATAATCTTACACAAGAATTATTTATATATTTTTATTAAATCTTATTTTATATTACGTTATAATTATACAATTTTACGATATTTTTTTATTTTTCTTTATATGATCTGACCGGGGTTTGAACCCGAGACCTTCCTCGTGAAAGGCGGCGTTTTTACCACTACGCCATTAGTCAGATAAAGGGTTCTTTTGTTGCTTATCTGGAATTAGAAGTCAGCGGTCATATGATATTGGTAACGATGTCCTGAAAGATGTTTCGATCCATTGCTGAATGGAATAAATTGGCAATGTTTCTAATGTCTGTCAAGATTCTAATGTTGTGCTATAATAATAATAGTTTTTTTATTATAACTTTTGTGCTTCAATTTTCCCAATAATTTTTAATTAAAGTAGCTTGTATTAGTTTCCACGCATAATATTCCCTAAGTAGGAGTTTTGTGTGGTCCTTTAGACTTAGAAGTAGTTCTATTTCCGTTTTTGCTCTCTGTAGAACTTCTTCTGTTCTAATGTGATCTGTCCACGATATTTTTAGCATTTTTTCGGTAATGCTACATTTTGAACGCTTCGAATTTGTTGAGTTCTCTAACTTTTAAGGTCCATCTTTTTACACCATATGGGCTACAGATCAAACATAGCATTTAACGAAATAAATTCGAATCAACGATATTTTCATTTCGATTCAACGATTTTGGTAAAGAACTTGATTCGAATTTATTCATCATTTGACAATATTTTAACCTTACCTGATAATCTTTATTTGTTTTTGTTGGAATTTGTCGAAACTCTTTTGCATAGAATTTAAAATTTTAAATCATGGTAAACGAATTTGAAATTATCTCAAATGGTAAGAAAAGAAATTAAATATAAAATTTATTACCAGTTTTTTAGCTACAAATTTTAAATAATTTTTAATACTAATTAAGATCTAACTGATAGCTCAGTGGTTAGAGTGGCGGCTTTCAACTGAAAAGTCTCGGGTTCAAATCTTGGTAAGATCATATCTAATAAAAAAATATAAAATTTATAATTGATTGACATTTTATGTGTTAGGGAACTGTACATAAATTAATAAATAAATAGTACTAGTTCTGTCCTTTAATTAGTTTTTTTAAAGGTTATGTTTTATAAGAAAAAAAAAACATTATACATAGTTATTCTTTTTCTCGAATTTGTTTCCATTAAATTGAACAATGGCTAACTATTTCATTGTCAGGGTATAAAATAAAAATAAAAATTATGATATTAAAATAGTTAATAAAAAAAATTGAATGAACATCATAACCTTAAAAATACTGTCACATAATAATAACCTTGAACTTCATATAATATCTTTTATCTATTATTGGAGCATTTAATATGCCCCATTAGCATTACACGAAAGAAATTAATCAATAAGTTCTACCTAATTAATACAGAATATTCTGGAGAAAAAATCGAATTTTCAAAGGAGTAATGAAATTTTATTTATTAAAATTATCCTTACTTTCATTTTAATCTTATTGGGAATTAATTTTTTTTTTGTAATTAACATAATTAGCAGTAAAAGGAAGCCATTTTCCATTATTTTTTTTTGTATTTAATTGCAAAATTCTTTGGAAATAAATTTTCAGGATTTTTATAAAAAATGGAATGGAGATCAGATAAATTCAACGAAATATTTAAATATGTATTTTATTTTTCCTTTTTTTTCAATTTTAACCTTTTTTTTTATAAAAACGTGCTTTAAATTATATGTGCTAGTAGCACAGCCACCAAGCTTAATAATGAGTTTAAATTAAAGTTATACGATTGAAACCTTTGAATTTCTTAGACACGTTTACAAAATAAAATTGAAAACAAATATAACAGAAGAATTAGAAGTTCTGTCTGGAGGGAACTAATTAATAAAGAAACTCTAAGAAGGGAGAATAACTAATTTAAAAGTCAATTATTTGATTCTTTCATTTAAAACTTCAAAAAGCTTAGGAAAATATAAGAAAAATCTGAATTGCACATCAATGAGAGTGGGGTACGTAATCCCATATCACAAAATACTAAAAAAAACACTTTGCATAATCATTTACATAATTCGGGAAAAATAATCAAAACATTCCACTTAAAATAAAAATTCAAAAATTTAAAATTGAATAAATACTTATAAATAAATATAACAAAAGCTAAACTAATTATGGATACGGAATTAAAAAAAAATTGCAAAAAAAATCAAACCACAATTAAAAATTTGAATGGCAAAGTAAGCCTTGCGCCTTTGATAATTTAATTATTGAAGCTTTAGATTTCGTATCGAACACTAAAATCAACAGATATATTAATGCGACATTCCTATATCACTCAAAACTATTGTTAAATTGAGCGATAGTTGTAACTACTAATTTAAATTTTCTTTAAAAATTCCTAATTTTTGGACTTTGCGTTTGGAATTTTGTAATTTTGGGATTCGGAAATTTAAAATCGTGTATAAAAATAAAAAATCGTTTTGGATTTTGTAAGTTGAGATAGTGTGATTTGGGATTTTGAGACGTTCCCCATCAATAGTAATAACAAAATTATAAAAATTTGTATGCTGAATCTAATTTGATTAAAAAAAATGTGCTGTGTCCACCACAGAACCACTCACTATTACAGAAAAAGCTTAATGCCAAATTTCTTTAATAGATTTTTTGCCTACATGTGTAAAAATGTATAAGCATATGAAATTTGAACTTAAAAAACTTTTTTAAATTTAATTAAATGGACTCTAAATATCGTCGGATCAAAAGACTTTCTATGGCAAATTTATACCTCTTTTTTGTGTAAAAACTTTTATGTGATAAGTTTTTTTGCACTAGTTTGTGGTTTACGAAATATTTGTAAAAAGCTTAAAAATATGCAAAAATCTCAGGGTTAAATTTTTGGTTCCAATAAAACAATACATATCGCTTATTTTATTTCATATAAGCGGTTGGTAAAAAGATCTTAAAAATTTTTTAATATAGATTATATGAGGCAAACATGAGAGAGGTTAGTGATGATATAATATGACGTAATTTACTGATTCATAAGTATTAATAAGTTGTTAAAACAGTGTCATTCCCTTTTAAATCGCTAAAACTCTTTTGACTTTTTGAATATTATTTCATTTGTTTCGATATCTGATACTCAAATTAATTATCTGTTACTGTTATTATTTAGAGAAGATGCTGTTATTTTTTTAAAATTAAGTAATTTATTTTATTTATTTTTAAATAGTCTCCTACCACATACAATATGATAAGCAATTGATTCAGGCATACCTTTTTAGGTGCAGCAGGTATTTTATTTTTTTATTAGATATGATCCGAATAGGGTTTCAACCCTTTACCCTTCGAATGAAAGGACGACGTCCTAACGTAGTGGTTTAATTGGATAATTGTAAAGTAATGCAATTTTTCTATTAATTTAAATATTACACAGGTACTAAAAAATGTTTAGAAAAATTAGAATGTTTTTTTTTTCGAAAATATGAACACGCACTCTCTCGGAGCCTTAAACCTATCAACCACACACAACATAACCGTCGGCTTCAGTACTTTTATTAAAATTAAAAAATAATTAATACGTTTTTTGATACATTTACTAAAGGAAATATCTTTTAATTTAATATTAATAAAAAATAAAATATCAGGTCAGCTGTAAAGATAATCGCTAATTCGCAATAAAAATAAAAATAAAAAATTTAACTAATCATTGTAGAAAATAAATAAAATTAATTTTTGAAAGTATTTTGCCATTTTCTAGATATTGATTTTATTTTCATTGATCATAAAAATAAAGTAATTTATTTTATAAAAAAAATTAAATTATAAAAAACTACAAACATAATAAAATTCTTAACTTGAATTTATTTGTAATATAACAAGACTTAAATTGTTTAAAAGTATGTGTAATATTATACAATAAATATATATTTATATATTATAATATAAATATAAAATGAATTTTTTTATTTTATAAAACCAAAGAAAGGAAAAAAAAAAACAATTTTATTTTAAAATTCAATAATATCCCTTTTAAATCCATATTAAATATTATTGGCTTTAACCATATTAGCGCAATGACCATACATTTTTATTTTCATTTTCTATATAATTTAATAAACAGGGTGTTCACACTGTAAAATCTACATGTGGTCTTACCCGGTAAAAAGTTATTTGATCATACGGACTTATAACTTTTATAACCTATCTTAAAATTGTAATTAAAGAATTGAAACTACTTGCTATAACAGAAAAAAAAATGTAAAGGTAATAGGGTACTCAGAGATTGAATTGAGAATCAATATTTATTGTACTCCCATTCTTGTTAAGAAGGTAATACGTTTTGGAGCAAGGAATATTCTTTTTTTTTTAGAACAAATTAGGTTAAGAATTCATGAAACCTGCTAATAACAACTACATTTTATTTATTGAATTATATTTGTGACGCTGTTGAGAACGCGGGATAGATAAAGACTAAAGGGTATGGCGAATTTTGTTTGTTCAACTGTCCGCATGAGAACTTAAGAACTAAAAACAAGACATTGAACTGGTTCTAAAGCCATAATTTATTAATATAGTTTGTAAAAAATTTGATTAGTTTATTGTAGCAGATGCGGGAAGTTGTAGTACAACGTGTATTTTGTTTTTTGTCTAAGTTTTAATCTATAATAAGCCGTTGTGTATTTGAAATTTTCCAAAAATTATCTAACCCTAATTAAGGTCCTACAGCCTACTCTATTCTCTTCCTCCTTAATTATTACTGCTATTGTCACTGGAATTTTTGTTCTATAAGCGTTGAAAAGATTCCAAAACTTTAGAAGTTATCATATAATTTTTATTACAGCTTTTGTGTAATGTTTTGCAATCCACTAAGATTATTATTCTATTTATAACTTTTTGTGGGGCACCTTGCATAAAATATATATTTGAAAAGGCAATGACTATAAAACAATTTAGTATAATAGTAACAGGATTGAATAGCAAAAAAAAAAAATATACATATATATATATATGTATGTATGTATATTAGAAAAAGATAATAATAGTTAAAAGTAATAAAAACAAATAACAAATTTTAAAACAAACATACATATACATACATAATATGCACTTTATATTAATATAGTTTATTTATAGTTTATTTCGATGGAAATATATAATATTCAATAAATATATCTTTCAATTTAGCATTTTATTTAATTTTTTTTATATAACCTTAGGATATATACCTAATATTAACAACTAAATAAATATATTAAAATATCATATTCACTTTAAGCTATAAAAAATTTTCTCAATATACTCTGAGTTAATGAAATGTATTTATTTATATAAAAAAATTACCGTAAGTAGGATTGCAGTTTTTTTTTTATTTATGAGAAATAATACATATTAATGTATAAACTCTACACGAGCTAATCTGCTCTTTTGGAGATAAAAATTAATAAAATAAAATAAAAAGAAATATTTTATTCAATATATACTTTTATAAAAGTAAAACTAGCCCCCTAAAATGTAGAAAATAAAATAATTGTTGGTAGATCTTGAGAATTAGTTTTTATTTTAATGTAAAAGTCAATTGCTGGTATAAGAAACAGTTCTTTTAATGCTTGAGAACTTTTAAGGTCAAAATATCGAAAATTTTCATTTACCAAAAATTGATAATATATCTTTTGCATTTAAAAGTGTTTTAATATAAAAGTAAATTGGTGAAATGAAAGACAGTTCTTCTTTCTGTTAACCTTAATCCAGCAATTTACATTTATATTAAAACACTTTTAAATGCAAAAGGCAGTTAAAATTGTAACTTATAGTTTGGGCACTGTTACTTTGCATTTGAATCCTATACTTTAAGTACCTTTTCTACCTATTATTTTCAAATAAAATATTTGTAGAATGGAGAAAAAATGATTAATTTATAATGCTATGAAAATTAAGCTAGAAAATGAGACCTTAGTAGCGAGCTAATATAGTTTTTTTCTTTTTTTCAGGAAAATCATAATGTTAAGATTCTTTATTTATTAATTTGTAGTACCAGACAATAGTAAATATTGCATGATATAATAATAGTCCTTTGCCTATTTGGAATTTGGAATTTGTATTAAACTATTATAATATACAATATATTTTTCAGTTACATAATGATCTGACCAAGGTTTGAGTTTTTTTTCAGTATAAATTTTGCAATAAGTCATCAACAAAAGTAAACTAAAAAATTTTTGAACATTAAAAAATAAACAAATGGACTAAAAAAATTCAAAAATATTTTTTCTAATTTAATTCAGTGGACTTCAAAGTTCGCCGGATCAAGAAACTTTCTATAACAAAGTTGTAGCTCTTAATTTGTGTATACGATTATCAAATTTGAAAATATTTCGCTCCGCCGTTTAGGTTTTAAACGGCTGTACAGACAGACAAACAGACAAAAACACAGACGACGTGACAAAAAGAACAAATACCACATATTTCATATAATACAGCGGTTGGTAAAATCACAATTACTTTTTAACCCTACTGCATACCAAAGAAAGTTATAGACTCTGAGACTCAGCAAAATTTTAATTAAAATACAAAAAAAAAAATTTAAATATCAGTTAACTGTCAGAAATTCAATAAAATTAGATACAATGACGTATCATAATGATAAATTCCAAAAATAGATCTGATAAATTCCAAAAATAGTTTGAATCTATTTTTTAAAAAATTTTGATTTATACAACAAAATTTAAATTAACCTATGTCTTTTAAAGATCATTTGTTTGTCTTCTATTCAGTGTAAATAAAATAAAAAGATATTGAAAATATATACAGTATTATTTCTTCACATATACATGCATAATATAAACGTTTTATAAAAAATATGCACAATAATATAACCATTTCTAACATACAAAATGAGTACAATAAAAATTTTTTACGTCAATACAGCATACAATACCGTTATAAAAAACAAACAATTGAAAAAAAAACCAATGAACATGAAAGAAACAGAAATAATAAATAAAAATTGAACTTTAAATGCACAATAATATTCTTATAATCTGTTACTATAGAGAAAAAAAGGTACAGGGTTATAACTCCCAGGGTTCTTTATAGATTATGGGTCCATTAAGAACTTATGACTCATTTAGTGGGACATAAGTCCCTAAGTAACGTTTGGCTCACTTTAAAATATTTACGTGGGGCATATGTTCCTCTAAGAAGTTATGGCCCATAATGTAATATAATAATTAATAATATAAAAAAAAGGAAGCACATTTAAGTTGGTTAATAAATCAAAGTTAACCCTTTTTAACCCTTTTTGTTTTTAATTTTGAAAAAACGGTGATTTCGAACCTTACTCCAAAATGTGTGCTAATCAATTTTGATATTATAATTCAAAAAAGTGTGTGCTCCCGTATATGTCACTGCCTTTATATAATCAAAATTAATATTTATTTGAATATTTCTAATAGCGTCTTAGCTGACTGAGTCAAAACTCTCACTGTCATAAGTTAATCCCTATAGCTCATTGTTAAGAGTTGTAAGTCCCACTAAATGAATTATAAGTCCTTAAGACAATTATTACCCTCGGTGTTATCACCCTGCACCGAAAAAAAAGGATTTTCAATAAAAGTTGTCTTTACAGTTAGTTTTTTATTTAAAATATTATGTCAAATGTATATGTATGTATATTGTTTTCTTTCCTTTTCTAGCTGAATTGATAATTTTGTATTCGATTCAATACATTTGAAATAAAGAAAATTCAGTGATGTGAAACTAATTGAAAAAAAGTTTATTTAATTGAAATAAGTCTATTTTAATGATTTTTTTTAAAAATATACATCTTGTATTTTGTGTTTCTACTTTGTATAATTTAAATAAATATATTTTTAATGATTAAGCCATGGTTTGTTTTTTGTAAGATTGTTTGAAAAATAAGTTATTATCACAAGACTGTATTTTGCATTTTCATATATTTTCAATTATTATACCCTACACCTATAGAATAGGTAAAGGGGTATATTAACTTTGGTATGGTGTTTGTAACCACCTAAAGGAAGCGAGCTAGATATGGAAAAGTATATATATTTGTGATCAGCGTGACCGCCTTAGTCGATATAGCCATGTCCGTCCGTCCGTCCGTCCGTCCGTCCGTAGGCACGATAACTCAAAAAATAATGAAGCTATCTTGATGAAATTTTAACTGTAGGTTACTAGGACTGAAAGTACGGCGGGGATTGCATATGGGCGAAATCGGCCCATGGGTTCGGATTCTGGACCTTTTAATCGGTTTCAGGGCTAACGAACAAATATAAAAAATCACAATAACTCAACAACTAATGACGCTATCTTCATCAAATTTGTGCTGTAGGTTACTAGTATTGAAACTACTTCGGGAATTGCGTAAGGTCGGGATTGGACCATGGGTTCGGAACCTAGAACTTTTTGATCGAATTTAGGCCAAACGAGCATAATTCCGAAACCAATGAAGATAGAACCTCCAAATTTGGTATCAGGGTGTCCCTTCCTATTTCGTAAGTGTCTTTGAAATTTGGGCCCCATTGGAGTAGTAGATCGGGGACCAGCCACTCAGTTCTTAGGCCCTTAAAGCATATTTTCGAAATTAATAAAGATAGTAACTTGAAACAAATGTAGAAGCTTCCAATTTGCCACAAAGGTGTTCTTTACTATTTCTTGCGTGCCCCCCTAATTTGGGATCAATTGGAGTGGTGGTTCAGAACCTCTCTTAGACCCCCCAATGTGTAAAAGCTTATCATCGAAATTAATAAAACTAGTAACTTAAAATTAAGATAGAGCGTTCCAATTGTGTACAAGGGTATGTGATAAGGGCATATGGGCGAAATCGTACCATAATTTCGGGTCCTGGAACCCTTGAAAAGTTCAAGGACTAACAAACATATATCTTACAAACACCATAACTCAAAAAATAATGCCGGTATTTTGATGAAATTTAACAGTAGGTTACTAGTAATGAAAGTACCATGGGAATTGGTTGTGGTCGAGTTTAATTTCGAAGCCAAAGAATATATTTCCTATGTGTCCCCGAGACTTAATTGTAGTGGTTCAGCTATGTTCAAAGGTACTTGCTGCATTTATGTAAAATTTATTTTTATATTTAAATGAATTATATGAAAAGGTGTAAATTTTTAATTGTATTTTAGAAATACATTTATTGCATATTTTGCGTTTATAAGCTTTTCTATTAGGTATATAAACTAACCATTTAAAATAATTGCAATTTTTAAAAATTTGGATTATTAAATATATTATGCTTTGATTATCTTTTTATCACAAAATTTAATAATTAGAATTTTTTCATTTTGTAATTGAATTGGAATAAATATATTTTTATTTATTTCAAGTTTGTTTGTTTTTTAATATTTTTAAATAGATAAATTAGTAAGAATTTGTAGTATTTTTTAATAGATAGGGTAATTAGAAAATGTTTTTAGTATTATACAGTTAATTTGGTTAGCTATGTCTTACGATCAAATTAATAACAGCTTCTATGGTGTTAAAATGACTTATGGATATGTCATTAAATTTGAACCAAATAGGTGTAGGGTATTTCTAAGTCGGGTGCACCGACTGACTGTTTCTTTACTTGTTAGATTTTATTTGATTTTCCCGATTAAAAAAATATACATGTATAGGAATAAAATGGTGAAACAAAATCAAACTTACTGTATTGTATTGTACTGTATTCGAACTTACACAGGTAAGTGAAATGCAATCAAATTTTAATAAAAGCGATTAATATAAAAAGTCAAATTAAACTACATGCCGATGGAATACGGGCATACCAGATGCCCCTATGAAAAACGTATTAAACAGATTAGTTTTTACAAATAATACAATAATCACGAAATACTTGTTATACCCGTATGACTATATAGTCCAAGGGTATAATAAATTTGCCATTACGTTTGTGACGCAGAGAAGGAGGGGGGGTAGATATAGACTCAAGTGTATGGATCGGATCAGAATCGAAAAATAAATCGATTTAGCTATGTATGTCCGTCCGTCTGTCCGTCCGTCCGCCTGTCCGTCTGTCCGTCCGTCCGTCCGTCATCACGATAACTCAAAAAGTAAAAGAGCTAGGATTATGAAATTTTCACAAATTCGTTTTTATGCAAAAAACGGAATCGAGTTTTAAATTCAGCCATTTTGGTCCACGGGTTCGAGTACCTGCCATACAACTTCTAATTTTATATGAGCATTACTCTATACCTATGGAAGCTGCGTGTCTGAAATTTTGCCAAAAGTAGTTTAGTATAATGGCCAAAGTTACTGCAAAATTTGGTTGGTCTACTGCAGAGGGTTCGAGTAGCTGCCATACAACTCCTTCTTTTATATGAGCTTTACACTACACCTGATGAAGCTGGGTATCTGAAATTTTGCAAAAAATAGTTTAGTGTACTGGCCAAAGTTAGTGCAAAATTTAGTTGGTCTACTGCTGAGGGTTCGAGTAGCTGCCATACAACTCCTTCTTTTATATGAGGATTACACTACACCAAATGAAGCTGGGTGTCTGAAATTTTGCCAAAAATAGTTTAGTGTAATGGCCAAAGTTACTGCAAAATTTGGTTGGTCTACGGCAAAGGGTTCGAGTAGCTGCCATACAACTCCTTCTTTTATATGAGCATTACTCTACACCTAATAAAGCTGAATGTTTGAAATTTTGCCAAAAGTAATTAACCGGATGATATAATGTATATGTTACGGTCATACGGGTATCCCAGAGTTGACACAGTCTACTCTACTACACTCTTCCTCGTTTTATTTATTAATTTAATCATTTATTTCATTTAAAATTTTTGAAAGAGAAACCCTAGCTAAATTAGTCGACAGATTATTTTTGTTTCATTTGTATTCTTTTTTTGTCTCATAATCTTATTAAATTAATTTAGTATAAATATATTCCTTAGAATTATAAATTGAATTTTAAACCTCAAAATATTTTATGCCTTTTGCCTATGATAAAAGTTAAAAAATACCTAAGGAGTTATGGTGCTGTCCTACTACCTTCGAAAATTTTGACACCTATAATAAAATTCATTAATTCTTATGATACTTGACTTAATACACAAATTCTTCAAAGTAATCAAATAAAGTATTCAAAGTAAAGTAACGAATAGACAAATTCTCATTTAAATATAGTTTGATTGGTTGAGTATGACAGTCTTGACAGTCTTGACAGTTCGTTTTAATCAAAAGGATTTTTATATATATCGCATAAAGCATATATTTTTCATTACAACGTATAAAATAGAATTCATATAGGCTTTTTTCAATAATTTTTATGAAGTAAAATAAGTAAGCAAAGCAGTCTTTTAGATTTTAGGGTAATATCTTTTAATTTAATTAATATATATTTATGTATTTACAAAAAGCCCATTATCTATACATACAATGTAATAAAGGATGAATATGTTGTTTATATTATATTTTTACTTTATTATATTTGGTAACCTTGGAGATTTGAAAAGAAATAATATTTTTTAATGAACATCCGAGGTTAATAGAAGCCCCCATTTAAAATAATTAATATAAAAAAAAAAGTTGAAAATATAAGCTTAAGATGCACACATGATACACTAAACTTATGACTTTATTTACACATTGATGATGTACTAGTAGTACACCTCTGAACATTTTTTTATACAGCCTAAAAATACAATTGCTATTTATAAGATTTTTTAGTTTAAATTTTCTTTATTATACATAAATACAGATTGATAGTTTTAATATTTACATATATAAATACATAATCTTATAAATTTATAACATGACAAAATCTCATAATAAAAATAAAAGTTTAATTTATAGGTTTTTAGTAATAGAATTTCTAATAGAAAATTAGAAAATAGTAATAATGAAAAATATGTATATAGGAATAAAATAATAAATAAAATTAAAATGATATAAAAGTAAAAAAAAAGGAATACTAACGCCAAACAATACCTTATTGTCCATATCAGAAGACTATCTCCTGTCCTTTATTCTGTTTTTTTTTTTTTTTTTTTTTTTTAGATTTCATATGTGTGATGTAAAATTAGTGTTAGTCATGGAAAAATGATAAAATAAAACCTTAAAATTTATGGACATAATTGTATATAAAAGAGTATATATACGTATATATATTGAACAGTATAATAAACAAGTGATGAAAAAAACCAAGGGTTTTTAAAAAAGCACATTTTCAAAATAATATAGTGTTTCATACTGAGTATTTTATCGGAATATAATGTTGAAACTTCAATGTTAACGTTTAATTTAAGAAATATATACGTTGGTGAATAAGTTACTACTTGTAGAAACAGTAAATTTTTTAATTTTTAAGTCCTAATAGCTCCTCTATGGGGAGCTTGCCAAATTTATCAAGGATATAATCCTCACTACTCCCCTTCCCACAACTTTTTTAGGTTCAAGGAATTAAATTGTAAATCGTACCAAAATTTGGAATTTTACTTAAAATTTTACTATATAAGCTAAACTGGTTAAACCTGAGAGACACTTTCTTCAATATAAAGAACCGCTTTCAAATTTAAAGAAATCTTTTAACATATGTTAAAGTATAATATTGGACCTTCAAATTTTGTATATTAACAAAAAAAAAAATTTGAGCAGGTATTCAAGTTACAGGTGTTTAAAAATAGCAAAATTTCAATTTTCGAGCCCTTATAGCTGCTAAACAAGGGACGTGACAAAAAAATTTTGTTAACCGACTTCTACTTATTTCTAAGGATCTTACTACTCCCAAAATTTCAATACCCTAACTTAGCCCGTTTAGAATGTATGTGGGGCCAAAAATTTTGCAAAAATTGAGTTTTGCATAATGGTAAATTTTAGTACCATATGGCAACCCTATACATTACAGCGACATATTTTTGTAAAGCCTATAAAAGCAGCTCTCTTCTACCGTTTTTCGATTGAAAATAAACCTAACAGAACTCTTATTATACCAATTTAAATATAGGGCTTTTTTGGAATTTGCGGGGGCTGCAGTTTCGTCATCCTTCAAAATTAAGAAAAACCTTTGACACATATTGAAATATAATTAAAGAGCTTTCAATTTTGTAAATCACAAAAAAAAAATTTGAACAGGTATTCAAGTTACAGGTGTTTAAAAATAGCAAAATTTCAATTTTCGGGCCCTTAAAGCTGCAATACAGGGGACGTGACAAAAAAAAATTGTTAAACGACTATTACTTATTTCTAAGGATTTAACTACTCCCAAAATTTCAAGACCGTAGCTTAACCCGTTTAGAAGTATGTAGGGCCAAAAATTTTGCAAAACTTGAGTTTTGCATAACGGTAAATTTTAGTACCGTATGGCAACCCTAAATATTTGTCTTTTAAAAATTTATAAAGTTTATAAAACCAGCTATCTTTTGCCGTTTTCAAATTGAAAATACACTTAATAGAACTCTTAATATAACAATTTAAATATAGGGCTTTTGCCAACTTTGGGGGGCTGCTGCTCCGTAACAGGTGGGGCTACAGAAAAAAGTTCTTCTACGAAATTATTTTTTTTGTAATACCTACTCGCGGTTAAAATTTCTTTTCTCTATTTCAAACGATGTAAAAGTTGTTGTAAACATACGGACAGACAGACAGACGGACGGACGGACAGAGTGAAACTATATAGGCACATTTTTACAAAATTTTTTGAAAATGTGCTAAAAAGGACATTGTATATAAAAAGGATAAAATAAAAGATAACAAT
This sequence comes from Dolichopus griseipennis, assembly GCA_963082915.1. Taxonomy (NCBI): domain Eukaryota; kingdom Metazoa; phylum Arthropoda; class Insecta; order Diptera; family Dolichopodidae; genus Dolichopus; species Dolichopus griseipennis. Next base: position 118,023,572 of record OY720442.1, on the reverse strand, counting down.
TTTTTTATGTTTTTTTATATGTTGTATATGTTCTTTTGGTTTTTATGTTTTGCTTCAAGATATAGTTACGTTTTTATTTTAGACCTTCGTTATCTTTTAGGTGTCATTTTTTGCATAATACTTCCAGCTCCAGATAGAATTTATATATTTTTTTTGGAAAAATTTTATTTTGAATCCTTTGTTTGGTTTTTTTTAGTCTAGAAATGAAAATTATAATTTCAGTGCTCTTTCAAAGTTATAATCGTTTCTTTTAAAATTTTCGAAACTGGGAGTTATAATCTACGCCTAAACCTTATCTAGTGACCATGTAACTACAACTACTTACTTAAGAATATAGCTTAACAAGTTATACTTCATTAGTCTGTTTTTCGATAATTAAGTTGGATCTTAAAAGTTAAATTAAATCCCTTTTATGATACTTTGCACTCTAGTATCTTATAGTGGAGTTTGATTCGGTATCATAGTATCATTGCGATAGTCCAAACAGTTTTATACCGAATTTGGATATAAAGACAATGGATACTGGTGACTGATATCAGTGCTATTAATATTGGAATAATAGTAAATTTGAAATAATGTATAGTGTATATATTTATCATTTACCGCATTAAAAAATATGTTATTACATATGCTTTTTTCGTTTAAATGAAACCTTTTTCAAAGTAAATGAAACTGTTTTTAAAATAAATGAATCTATTTTCAAAATAAATGAAACCTTTTTCAAAATAAATGAAACTATTTTTAAAGTAATTGAAACTATTTTCAAAGTAAATAAAATTATTTTTATTTAAAATGAAACATTTTTCAAATATATTGGAACTTTAAATCAAACTTACATATTATTTTGGAAGGCATTATTCCATTTATTTTCTTGGAGATTAATGCAAGGAAATTGAAACTGCAATAGAAACAGAAACGGTTTTTTATTTATTTATTTATTTATTTATTTAAATATTACGTATTACACTGTGCACTATGCAATATTAGTAAAGCCCTCGGCTGCCATTGCCATTGTGGGCTGATTCTTACAATTTTTACATCTTTTTTAAATTTGTATCTTAAAAATATTTTGATAGGTATCTTAATTAATCAATACCATTATTGAAATTTATTAACTTTCCTAATTTACAATCTTGAGACTACTTTTTTGATTTTTTATTTAATCTATATACTTTTTAATTCAATTATTAAACAGTTTTTTAATCTTGTAATTCATGTTTTGTATATCTAGAATTTATTGTTCATTTATATTGACATTATGTTTATATTATATTCCAAATATTAAAATCACTAGCTATCTGACGTCTGGAATCCGTTATAAATTCCGTTTTTTAATTTACATGGAAAAACATTGCATACTTTTAGGATGCATAGTTGATATATTAATTATTAGTTAAAAATTTGACTTGTACGGGTATATTATACAAAGTTTAATATTTTCATTCTTTGTCATAAAATATATCCTAATATTAGTAAGATTTACCACTATTTTATTTAATATTAACAAAATTAATATAAGCTTTAAAATCTGATAAAAATTAATATAATAAAGATATCATAGAACGCATTGTAAACATTAGATAATTTTTTATTATGTTAATCTTTACTCTGTGATTTATTATTTTTACAGAACAGAAACTAGGAAGTAATAAAATAAAATAAACTATGTATTTCTTTTTTTTTCAATATAATATTAATTTTTATGCTTTCCCTTTTTCAATTTTAATTTTGAAGACCGTAATAAAATTTTTCCATTTATTGTGTCCAAAATTATGTGATTTTTTTTTTGACACTTTATGTGTCTTTTAAATTAAAATAGTGGTAAAAATTTTTTTTATTAGTAATGACCGGTAGGTGATTTTTATATTTATAATTTAAAATGGTTTTTATTTATTAATATAATTTTTGAAAATTTAATAAAATATTCAAATACGCATTGCAGATATTAATTTATGTTTAAATTTATTGCTGTTAGATTTTTTATACCCGTATGACTATATAGTCAAAGGGTATAATAAATTTGCCATTACGTTTGTGACGCAGAGAAGGAGGGGGGTTAGATATAGACTCAAATGTATGGATCGGTTCAGAATCGAAAAAAAATCGATTTAGCTAGGTATGTCCGTCCGTCCGTCCGCACGATAACTCAAAAACTAAAGGAGCTAGGATCTTCAAATTTTCGCAAATTCGTTTTTTTTGCAATAGCATTTTGGTCCATGGGTTCGGGTGGCTGCCATACAACTTCTTATTTTATATGAGCATTACTCTATACCTATTGAAGTTGGGTGTCTGAAATTTTGCCAAAAATAGTTTAGTGTAATGGCCAAAGTTACTGCAAAATTTGGTTGGTACTGCAGAGGGTTCGAGTAGCTGCCATACAACTCCTTCTTTTATATGAGCATTATATTTCACCTAATAAAGCTGGTATGTTTGAAATTTTGCCAAAAGTAATTAATGTTTATAATAATAAGGATATAATGTTTATATAACGGTCATACGGGAATCCCAGAGTTAACACAGTCTACTCTACTACACTCTTCCTCGTTTGAGATAAATTTTATAAAAATTATTTTATAAATTTTTAATGACATAATTTATAATTGAAATGGAAATATTTTTATATTAGATATTTTAATTATTTTAATTTTTGTTTTTTTAATAAAAAAAAAACTCATTAAAAATGGGATAAGTATTTAATTAGATTGATAATTAAATAACATGCAAATAGTTTTTTATTTTAGAATCATTTGAAATTTAAATTTTAAAAAATGCATAATGAAAGGAAAATAGCCGCAATACTATATTAGTAGTATTAAATTTTAGAATATTAAATTTTTGTCAAATATTTTTAAAATTTAATTAAACAATTAAAAAAAATCATGTGAAATTTTTAGTTTTTAGCCATCATAACTTCTAATTTAATCATAACTAATTTAAGAAAGCTTCTTGTATATTATAAAAGTTGTTAATACAACTTAATAAATGCATCTGCTGCTTAGTATTTTCCAAAATAAGATATTATAATAATTTAAATATCGGACTTTTTCAAACTTTCAAAACCGTTACGCCATTGGACTACAGTAAATAGTTATTCTGCTAAATTAATTTTTGTAAAAATATCCGTATTTTAAATTTAATTGCTTTATTTCAAATTTTTGTAGAAGTTTACTAAACAGCCAAACAGTCGGACAGAATGAGACATTAGGACATTTCCTCAATGAAAATTGGACTAAAAATATAAATTGAACGAATTTTAAAGTTAAGGTGAATTTAAGTTCAGTTTTATGCATTCGAAATTATACTGGAGTTTTCTTTATATGTTATTTTTAACTTTAGTTGTCAAAGTTTGCAATTTTCAATAGCGAGTTTATTCTGTCCTAAGAAAAGTTGTTCCATTTTGAGAGAAACGCGTAAGTCCGAAAATTTTTTTTGGCCATTTTTAGGTATTTCTATGAGGACGATAATTCACGTAAATTTCAGCCGATTTTGATGAAATATGATATGAATGGTTTTTTTTTTCAATAATAAGTTTAAGTTCGCAGATGGGAAAAGTCTTACCACGGCATATGAAGGCTCCCATCACAAAACACTAGATTTTTTAAGAAATCTCGAGTTTTAAGCGTCCGAAAGCATTCAAATTTAAGAGATATACTCCTCACAAATAGTCTATCTGTTAAGTTTGAATCCATGTAGAGTAGTTTTCATAATTTTATTCTAGTACCATGTAGTTTAGAGATTCTAGCAATTTCAGGAATGCCAAATTCTAATAATTTAAATAAATTTTAACACATTTTAATGAAATTTGGTATGAATGTTGTTTTCGACGAAAAAGAAACCTTGATTCGAAAATTGAAGCACGGAATCGAATTGGCTCCCATAAAAAATAACTAGACTTTACAACAAATATTTCCAGTTTTTACAATACAAACCGCATTATGAAAGAAGAAAAGCTTATACAATCAAACTTGCGCCAACAGCATTATCAAAATGGCACTTTTTAATTGGCTCAAAAAAATAAATCAGGCATTATCCTTAAAAAGTTAAAAATTAAAAAATGTTTTTTTTTAATGAAAATAATAGACAGAAAAGTAACATTTATTGAACTTAACCTAGTTTTAACTGTAGATTTGATGTAAACTAGAATTGTGAAGCGTCAGGCCCTTAGTTAACCATTTAAAATTTATCTATAAATATCAAAAACCAAATTCTAATTTACTGCTTTAGTATTGCAAAAATTTATGAAATACAAACTTATAATCTTATAGTTAATAATATTAAAAACTTATAATAATTTAATTAATGAAATCATCCAAAGGGTTTCTCTGGAATGACTATATGCTTGTAAGTATTCATTATTCCCAAATTTATTCATGGCTTTAAGTTTTCACATTAAAATTTTTTTAAACCAAATACCTTGAATATATGTTAAATTTTTAATATAGTTAATCTTTATGATAATACTTAGTATTAATTGAATGATTAAGATTTTACTTTATATGGGAATTCGTTTGTTACGCTCATCTCGTTTATGGAACCATATTCCACCAAAAGTGTTCCCCAAAGTTTATAATGTATATATGTACGATTTAATCAAATTTAAGAAAAACATGAAAAACATCTTTCTTCTTAATATCCCGCCCAATTTTCCCCATCCTCCATAATCCAGAAATTCGAAATAACTTCCACTATAATCCTAAATCTTTCCATATCCTCATCCCTGTAACCAAACTTGTCATTTATATCACAGATTCCTTCATAAAGTTTGGTTGAAAAAAGGTGTGGTTTTGTTTCAATAGGTGGTTTTCGAGCTTTTCATTCGCTCGAAAAAAAAACATAGTTTTCAAACCATTCAAATGTTTCGTAATTGAATTTTCTTCAATACAATTCTCATCAAACCAATTTGAACTTTCTTCAAACATCTGAACCTTCATTTAAAAGTCTAGAAATGTTTTAGAATTTTGTAGAATATATTATGAAATTTAAAGTTTAATAAAGTAAATTATAGAAATTTAAAAAATAATTTTTAATTTAAAAGTTTATTGCATAATTATTTATATTCGAGTATTTGATCAGTTTTCTACGTAAAAAAATCGACAAAGTATTAAAAGGTACAATTTTTCAATTTTCCAAAGAAAATTTTCCCATATCTCCATGATGAAATTGATTTTTTTTTTTATATTTTTTTTATTTTTTGTTTTTTATCTTTAAAATATCACACATAACATTCAATATCATAACATATACCTATACATAAATATATCATGATAAACATTTTGTGTTTGAGATTTATTTGTGTTATTCTATTTTTATTGCGTTGTGCGTTTGAATGTTTGAATGTGAATGTTTGCTTTCTGTTTTCAAGGATAAGAAAATAAAATTGGAAAATAAAAAAGAATTTTGCTTAGCTGTGAAATAGAAATTTTTTATTTTGTTTTTTTTTTTTTTTTTTGGCTTTTCAAAAAATTGACGTTTTTAAGAGATTGATTTCTTCGAATTTTTTTTTTATTATCTATGTACGGTTGTTAAATTGTACGAATATTGGTTCATATATTATATATATATTTTATAAAAATAAAAAAAGGACGTGTTAAAAAAAGGCATCTGTAAAATCAAGTGTTGTTAAGGCGCACGTTTCATGAGGGATAAAAAAGGATTAAAATGTTTATATGTAATATTGTCAGGATAAAGTTGTCAAGTTGTCTCAGATTTATTTTACGGATAGAAATGCCCAGTACATGTCCCATATTATGTGGTTTATGTATGTCCAGAACAATATGTGGCTTTTTTAATGAAATTAGAATTATAAGTTGCCCAATAATATAAAAATATAATATCCAATTAAGGACTGGGTTATACAGTGGTGAGATTGCCGACCTTTCATGTGCGAGGTGGCCAGTGAAAGTAAAAGAAATCTTATCTGGTTTTTGCCTCGACTCATCTACTATTTGCCATTGGGTTAATTTAAATTCAACATTCAAATTAATGGGTTAATCAAAAATTAATAATTATATATCTTTAATAAAAAATAAATTAATATAACAATATAAACAAATGCAAAATATAAACAAATAATTAAGCTGAATAATATAAATCACAGGTACAGAAATACCTTATAATCCTAGATTGAATTCATTAAGATCACTTGCATTAACTAAAATATAACATAGTTCCTCTGTTCCAACATTTACCTATAGTAAAGAAAGGCTAATTAGTCTAACAGTTGGAAAATTACCTCTTAAAAAAAATTAAAATATCAAAATTTAAAAGACGCCCTATGCCCCACCACGGGTTCTAGGATCCAGTAAGTAAGTAAAAAGTTTACGCAGTTGCCCAGTTTTAATAGGAGTGTGAATAAAATATTTATTTTAATGAATCTTATATTCATTTCTTATATCCTAATAGCCTCTTGAAAGTTTAATTTTATAGCTTAAACGCTTGGATGTGACGAAAGTTGGAAAGTTAAAAAAAAATTTTCTTATTATTATTGAGTTTAAGCTCTAACGTTTTTAATTAGGCTAGTATCTTATTCTACTAAAAAAAGTAACGGTATATCCTGTGCTTATCAATCATTTATATCTGTTCAAACTCTTTTCGTCAACTTAAAAGATGTAAGCATTTTTTTTAAATATACAAACGGACAAAAAGATGAATGAACAAACGGACAAATGAACAAAATAAAATTAATAAGCGAATTCATCAAAATTATACAATTGGTATATTTTGTATCTTACTGTACGATCGCCTTGCCTTTATAGTTAAAATAAACTTAGAATGAGCTTATTATAAAAAAAAGTCTCAGATAGGCAGAGTAAGTGAAAGAAATGGAGAATTGTAAAGAGCGTAAAAAAAAAAAATTCTACAAAAATAAAAAAAAAAAAACCAAATTCCAATGAAAATCATATGATTAAAGAGTTTTATTATTACTTGAATATATACTATCTAATAATAAGTGAAATGAAAAAGGATGGGAAGAGTAATATACAGTTAAATTGTTTTTATTATTCAGTATTCTGTAGTTGAAAAATATGTTGAAATTTTATTCTTTTTATAAAAATTTTGTACACAGTATATTTATTATTATTTTTTTTTTTTTTTTTTTTTATTTTATTTTATTTTTCAAAGAAAATTTATGGCTTAAACGTGAATGATTTAGTCTTTAGTCTTTCTAAAAAAAACTCCAAAAACAATTTAAGACAACAAAAATTTTAGAGAAGGCCTATATACATATAATACAAAATTGTTCTATATACTTATATACAGAATATTTAAAAGAAGCCTCCATATGCTTTAAAAAAATAAAAAAAAAAATAACAAGTGTAATTTCGTCAATAAATCAATCAGAATTGAAATTATTGTATGGAACTGGATTGATATACAGTTTTAAAGAGACTTTTTTTTTAGCTTATTGTGAGAGATTATAAAAGTTTAAAAAAAAAAAATTATTCAAATTTATCTTATTCTTATTTTCACTTAAATGTTGTTTTAATACATAGCTATACTGTATTAATAAATTTATATTGTGTGTTACATTTAATAATATAAATTTTAATAGATTGCGATTATTTAGAAGGATTTTTTTGTGTATATGTATTTTTGTTTTTATTTTGTTTGTATTTTACCTTGAGAACATTTATAATGACATGACTTTGACATATGAAATACTTATTAGCTTCACTAATTTTTTGGTATCAAAAGTAATTTATTAAGTATATTAATATTTTGTTCTATTTTGTGTTTTTTTTGTATTTATGAAAAAGTTAAATATTTTAAAAATGTTTTTAATAAAAACGAGAAAGAGTTTAGGGTCAAACTTCCGGAAAGGGGGTGTGAGCTATCAAGATGACGTCATCACGTAACGGTACTAAATATCTCAAAGTTTCCGAATATATATACCATTAGTGGCGATGGCGCCATCTAGTGGTCGAAAAATGCATTACAAAAATTTCCTAAGATTTTGTAGCATTTTAATTAAAATGCTTTATTTTTCCTGTAAGACCATAAACTAGAACCAACATCGTATAATATTGTAGAGCATGATATTGCCTTTCATATAAATCTGCCTTTCAAAAAAAAAAGAAAAAAAAAAATACCAAACTTTCAAAAAAACTACTATAACTGTGAAATTTTCAAAAACACCCTGTATTATTATTATACCATTAGAAAGGTCTCTTAAAACTCTTTCCAACGGTGTATAATAAGTATGGCATATGTTGACAAATAGCCCCACCAGAGAACATAAATGCAAAAATGACGCAACAATTTTATTAAAAAATACATTTTCATACTTTATTTGTCATAAATTTATTTTGCCTTTTTGGAAAATTTAAAAATGTAAGAATGCATTTTAGGTTTGGATACAATATTGAGTTTGGTTCTGGCAATTTGTTTTGAGGGATTTTGGAGGTGACAACCTCAAAGTTTTAAAATTTTTTTTATTTAAATATGTATGTAAAAATATAATTAGAAAGGCCCTTAGGGTACAAAATTAGAATTATGTGCTTTATCAGATTATAAGAATCTGAATTAGGAGGATTTTAGAGTTGCATTTAAATTCAGGATTGCCGCTTTTTCCAGAATATTTAAAAATATTTTTTTTTTGTCCAATTTACAAACAACCATATACACATCCATAATTTATAACATGGATGTGTGTACTCAAACGATATTTAGTGCAAAAATCATGCATGAAAATAATCGCTTAATATATTTGTCAGGGTGTATGACTTTTCGCAATATATAATTTTTTTTTTTAGTAAAAAATTTAAGAACATAGTTTATTTTTTTTTTTAAGTTTTCACTTTTATAGTTTTGATAATAATTCTATAGTTTAGTTTAGTATACATTAACGACTCCGATACCAACATTTAGGGCGCTAATTCAATGGTGGTCTTGTGATTTTAGTTAAATCCTTAGACTACTAAGGAAGTTAGTTTTTTCCGGTGCCTTATGAGAACTTACATCACTTTTAAGAAACAAAAAAAAATAACCGACCGATTAGTTGTTCAACTCTGACCGATAGCCCGTAGATTAGAACGTCGTCCTTTCAGTTGAATGGTTTCGAAATTAAACCCTATTTAAATTATATTTAATAAAAAATATAATGTATTTATAATTAAAGTCACAATCTAATGAATTTTTAATTTACTATCTAATAAGCGGTGTGCGTTGCTGCGCTTTTTAAAGTTTTTGTTTCGCAATTGGTTAAAGGAACATACAATTTCTTAAACTTTTCCTTAATTCAACCTCCAGTATTACCTACTTCCAAAAATTGGACGTAGTTTACTCTTTAATTTTTTTTCTTACCAATAGTAGAACCGATATGTGGTACCAAACACCAAGCCTGTTAATAGAGTCAATTCCCTTTTTAAAGTTCTATCCATGATTTCTTTCCGTACCCAAAAACCTCTTTATACAAATTTTCATGATAATCGGCTGGGCAGTTAGGATTCTATTCGCTACATAGAAACAAACAAACAAATTTTCGCTTTTATAAATATAGATAAATAGATAGATTTCATAATAGCATACTACATTTCAAATCGGAAACAGGGATTACAGCTACCTGGCCTATTCATGTACCATGGAGCTATGCTATGCTCGTTTGCTATGCTCATGTCTAGATAATGGTATAGTTCCGTTATATACGTTATCTAAAGTTGGTAATCCATACGCGTACGACTTCATTAAATTTAAGAAAAATATTAACTTCTTTCTCCTTACATCCATTATCCTAATCCCAACTCCTAAACTTTAATTTCTCAATTCTCATACTCAAAACCAAACTTTAATTTTTGTCAAAGGCTCTTTCCTACAGTTTAGTTTTGAGAGGGTGTGGTCATAGTGTGTTAAAGTTACCCACTACCTAGAGGAGCTACACACAATTCAATTCGGTGGCCTTTTAATGCTAAAAACAAACCCTCACTCCACTAGAAGATTATATTAAAATAAATTCTTCGACTTTGGTCCCAGACAGCAAACGATTGACGTTTTTCATCATTACCTTCACTTCTATCCTATAAAAATAGAGAAACCGTAAGGGTAAGAGCGTATTAGACCGTAATTTCTGAAACTTTTTATAGTTATCTTACATATTAAAAATAAAATCTTAAGCTCTTCTTAAAACTATACAATGTTAGTAAAATAAGCATGTAAGATCAAGATATAAAAGGTGGTTTTGACTCGAGTGCTCGTAATGGTTTTTAAAATACTGAAATTTTCATAAAGTATCTCCTAATTACAAGTAATGTCACGGCAGAATACCAATAGAAAAACTGTTTTCCTAGCTAATTATCAAAAGACTTTTGGATCTGAGGTTATTTTAAAGTTTTAAATTGGGTTAATAAAAAAAAATGAAAACTTACTTTGATTAACAAATTTTATTACTGTAAATTGATGTTTTAAATAAATTTTAATCAGGTTTATTATTTCATTTTGGATTATTGTTTTTAACAATATCTTCTTTTAATCTACAATGATGTATGGTGGTAGTTTCGAGTTTGGGTTCTCTGGAAATTGAGCGTTTGCTCCCATAATTCCAATAACGAATGCTGCTACACAAATAATGAATTTATTTATTTTCATGATTGTTGAATTAAATCAAAATTTATGATACTGATATTTTCACATTTCAAATAAGCCCTTTATATATTGAATAAAATATAAATCTTTCTAAAATTATTGACTGTAGCCTTATTAAATCAATTTTCATCATATAATCAATTAGTCACACAACCCTATATTTATAGCTAGAATTTTATTGGATGTACTTTAGGAGTCATAACAATAAAATTTATCAGGAGGGTAAAATTTAAAAATACTTAAAAAAATGCTTGATTTTTTTACCATAAAACTGTTTAAATAAATTTAATATTTTATAATGTAATACAATCATAACATCATATTATTCATTTGGCTTATTTTTTCCCATACAAAATATAAACATCCCTTTTCAGGGTAAACTATATGACTATATTTTAATGAAACAACAACCAAAGGAATGGTTTTTTTTGTTTTCATATTACAATTTAATTGTTTTTTTGAAAATTGCGTTTTTTCAGGTGAAAACCCGTCTTTAATTTAACGTAAATTTGAATTTAACGGTCACGCGGTTAAAAGTTGAGGCTTATGACTCTAATATTATGCGCTGACTTTCTGTGTAAATGAAATTCATTTTCGGTTGTAACTCGCAGCTCAATCAAACTATTTAGGCGCCGACTTATATATTTCTTCTTTTTGTTTAGTTCAAATGTTCAAAGAACAAGGAGATTTAAATTTTTTTAAAATTTTTGTTTTAAAAAAAAAATTTTGTAGCTTCGTATATTGTTGTTGCTTTTTGTTGAGTTTTTTGTAAAATAAAAAGAACCAAATTTTGAAATATAGTCTGTAGTTGCCATTACGTTTGAGAGACAAACAAATAATAAAATATGTTTGCATATAATTAAAAAAAAATAATATAATCTTTTTTAAAAAAATTATATGTAGTTTAAATGGTTTGTTGGTTAGGGCCTAACCAAAATCAATGCGTACGGTGTATAATTTCTAATTAAATTTTGAAATAAGTATTTAGGTACATGAATTTATATATGAGCAACCGAAATACGAAATACGCAATAGAAATAGAAAATTTAAAATAAAAATTTTGTAAAATATTTCTTTTATTAAAAAATACCTTATACTCAAAAAAATTGAAAATACCTATAAAATGTTTGCAAAAATTTAAAAAAAACGAGGAAGAGTGTGGTAGAGTAGACTGTGTCAACTCTGAGATACCCGCATGACCGTAACATATACATCATATCATCCGGTTAATTACTTTTGGCAAAATTTAAAATATTCAGCTTTATTAGGTGTAGAGTAATGCTTATATAAAACAAGGAGTTGTATGGCAGCTACTCGAACCCTTTGAAGTAGGCCAACCAAACTTTGCAGTAACTTTAGCCATTACACTGAACTATTTTTTGCAAAATTTCAGACACCCAGCTTCATTAGATGTAGTGTAAAGCTCATATAAAAGAAGAAGTTGTATGGCAGCTACTCGAACCCTCTGTAGTAGACCAACCAAATTTTGCAGAAACTTTGGCCATAAAACTAAACTAATTTTGACAAAATTTCAGACACGCAGCTGCAATAGGTACAGAGAAATACTCATATATAAAAGAAGTTGTATGGCAGGTACTCGAACCCGTGGACCAAAATTTACGGAGCTACAGCCCCACAAAGTCGGAAAAAATCCTATATTTAAACAGTTATAATTAGAGTTCTATTTGGTACATTTCCAATCTAAAACGGTAACAGACAGCTGTCCTTGTAAGCTTTATAAATTTTTAAAAATTATTGTATAGGGTTACCATACGGTACTAAAATTTACCGTTATCCAAAACTAAGTTTTGAAAAATTTTTGGTCCCTCATAACTTGTGAACGGCTAATTTTAGAAACTTGAAATTTTGGGAGAAGTTAGATCCTTAGAAATAAGTAAGAGCCAGCTAACAACGTTTTTTTGTCACGCCCCCTCTTTAGGAGCTGTAAGGTGTCGAAAATAGAATTTTGCTATAAATTTTGCTTTTAAACACCTATAACTTGAATACCTGTCAAAATTTTTTTTTATTTATATACAAAATTGAAAGCTCCAAAACGAAAGTTTCAATAAGTGTCAAAGGTTTTTCTTAATTTTGACTTTGTCCGTTCGTCCGTCATATGTTTACAAAAACTTTTACACCGTTTGAAATAGCAATAATTTCGTAGATAAATGTTTTTCTGTAGCCCCACCCGTTACGGAGTTACAGCCCCCCAAAGTTGGAACAAGCCCCATTTTTAAATTGTTATAACAAGAGTTTTGTTAAGTGTATTGTCAATCTGAACACATTGGCCCCATATATCTTCTAAACGGTTCAAGCTAGGATCTTGGGAGAAGTTAGGTCCTCCGAAATTAGTAGGAGTCGGTTAACAAAATTTTTTTGTCACGCCTCCTGTTTAGAAGCTATACGGGCTAGAAAATTGAAATTTTGATATTTTCAACCACCTGTAACTTTAACACCAGTTCAATTTTTTTTTTACAAATATGCAAAATTTACAGCTGTAGCATTATATTTCAACATATGTCAAAGGTTTTTCTTAAATTTGAAAAGAGTCTCTTTAAATTGAAGAAATTGTTTCTTAGTCTTAACCATTTTTGGTTAGATAATAATATTCTAGGTAAAATTCCAAATTTTGTTGGAGTTCAAAATTGATTTCCTAGAATCGAAAAAAATGAAAGGGTGAGGACAGGAGGGGGTGGCCAGATCCATCATAAGTTTGCTAAGCAAAAATTTGGGAACCTTTCCCATTGAAGGGCTACTAGGTCTTCAAAATTAAAACTTTTATGTTTTTATAAAACAGTAACTTATTCACCAGTGCAAGTTTTTCCAAAACTAAACGTTAACACTGAAGCTCCAACATTATATTTTTCCCCATTCTTTACAGGTGTTTTGAGTGAATTGGAGTTATATTCTAAGTATTTCACTATTATTCATATAATTAATAAATTAAAGAAATAACTAAATTGTAATATTATCATAATATATATTTTTATAAAAATAAATGATAAAATCCCTTGGTTTTTCCCTCACTGGTTTTTTCTTATGTTGATACGATTAAGTTTTAAAAATATAAAACCTATTTTAAAAAAATAATTTTTTTTTTAAAACGTACATTAATTCAATATAATTGAAAATACCTTCTATATGTTTGCAAAAGCAAAAAAATAATCCTTATTAAAAAAAATTATTTATTCCTTAGGATCCAACCTAAATAAAAGCGTACGTCGTATAATTTCTGTCAAAAAATTTAGAAATAATTAGGTACATGAATTTACATGAGAGCAACCAAAATACGCGTAACACGATGTACGTTTTTAAAATTTAAAAATTGACAAAATGTATAAAAATATTGATATTGGTTTTTCTTGTATTTATAAGATTTTGTTTTAAAAAAATTATATATTTAAAATATTTTGAATAAAAAAATATCTTTTATTAAAAATTATTCAAACCTGTAATATGAAATAAAAATTTTTTTTTGTACTTAATCAAAACATTCAAATAAATATTTCTCGATAAATAAAATAATGCACGCGCTTATCTGTTTATGGATATGTAGATAGACGTATTGACGTACTGGCTTTTAAAATTTGTAAGTACGTGGTATGTTTTGATTTAAGTTAAGCTCTAATAATTGAAAAGTTTTTTTTAAACATCTATTTTCAGTTTAACTTTGAGATAACAAACGAATTTTATATAATGCATTAGAAAACGAGGAAGATTATAGTTGCCCTTGTCAACTTTTAGATACCCGTGCATACCCACTATGATGTATACAATAAAATAAACCGTTATTTATTTCCCTTATTCTATTACATGTATTACAAAAAAATATAAAAAAGAACAAAATATTTAAAAAAAATTTCAGTCATCATCTCATAATTTTTGCTTAAAAAAACAAACGAAAAAAAAAAAAAAAAAAAATTAAAAATCTCATAAAAAAAAAAAAAAATTCACTCACCCTAAAAGTTGGTCTGAGTGATGTCCAACTTTGTCAAGTAACTTGTCCTATTACTTTACCTGCCAATTTTAATTTTAACCTCGTAGCTTCATTCGATTCATAGTTATTAAATTGAAAACTTTATATGGCAGCTGCCCGAAAATGGGGCCGTAACATTTTGAAATTCCATATAAGTGCCCAATCCATTATAAATTAATCGTGTAAAATTTTCATCCTCGTAGTACCTATAATTAGTTTTAAAGAAATTCATATTGGTGCAATGAAGTTGTATGGCAGCCCCCCGAAAATGGGGCCGTAACATTTTGAAACTTCATATAAGTGCTCGATTCATTATATAGCTAACAGTGTGTAATTTCATCCTCGTAGTATAATCAGTTTCCAAGAAATTCATATTGATGCAAAGAAGTTGTATGGCAGCCCCCCGAAACTGCAGCCGTAACATTTTGAAACTTCATATAAGTGCTTGATTCATTATAAAACTAACCGTGTGTAATTTTCGTCTTCCTGGTATAATTACTTTTGAAGAAATTCATATTGGTTTAAATAAGTTGTGTGGCAGCTCCCCGAAACCTTGGTCTGGTCTTAACCAAAAAGAATAGGGAACCTCAAAAATGTCCAAAAAATGTTTTGTGTGAATTTCAAAACTCTAGCTCTAATTTTTCAATTCTATCTCTTTTAATTAATTTTTAATTCACAAATATATGAAACTTAAGCAAAATAAGCATCATATGATCATATTCATATAATGATCACCATGATAGATAATAATCATCATATTCATAAAAATATCTATCAATATCAATAAGCCGTTTACTTAAAAAAATTCTTTGTGTTCTTTTTTGCTTATCTTAAATAAACTACGCATCATTTAAATCATATGAAATTCTAACTCGAAATCGTTATTTACAAAAAAAAAACAAAAAAAACACAAAAAACAACAAAATTCATATAATTTCATGTTAAATACAAGATGCATAGCAAAATTTCAAATTTTTATATGAAAATATTGTAGTTAAAAAGTTAGTTGTCCGAGAGCTACACGAAGTTTTGGTCCTATCTTAACCAAAAAAATAGGGAACCTAGAAATTGATTGAAAAACATTTTGTGAAAATTTCAAAACTGTAGCTCTTTTAGTTTTTGAGTTATCGTGCTGACACACAGACAGAAGGACGGACGGACAAACACACATAGCTAGATAGACTCATTTTTCGATTCTGAGCCGATACGTACCCTTGACACTATATCTAGCTCGTCTAGATCGATGCGTTACAAACGGAGGAGCAATTCTAATATACCCGATGTCATATATGTATGCACGGGTATAAAGAGCACAGTTTTCTATATGAAGGACAGCATTAACTCGAATTTTGGTTACTTGACTTTAGTAAATGTAAGAATATGTTTAGAAAAATAATCAAATTTTTAGAACATTATATATTAGAACAATATTTATATGTATTTAGAATTTAAACCGCGGTTTTTGGTGTAATAACTGTACCAAATTATACTCTCTTTAAAAAGGCTTAGGCTGTAGGAATAAAACCCAAACATACTTAACAAAGTTTTAATAATTGAAAAAATTGTAAAATTTTTTTTTTAAGCAAATTTCAAGCGCAAGAATTGTTGAGAACATGGTTGCCATAATTTTTATATCGTATAGGAAACACAAAATAATTTTTCGTGTAAAATTAGTCTAAATAACTACACAAAACGAATTTTTTATGTAAATTTAAACGCAAAAATAGCTCGAATTTCGAGCACAGGGCGATACTAGTTATAAATAAACTAGCTCAATCTGTCAACCCAATCGTCAAGCACCACGTATAGGAAAATAAAAATAATCGTTAAACCTGTTTTAGAAGTAAATTTTAAAGTTTTTGTTTTGCAATCGGTTAAAGGATCTTGACACAAAAATTTTTTAAACTTTCCCTTAATTCAACCTCAAGTATTACCTACTTCCCCAAACTGGACGTAATTTACTTTTTTAATTTTTTTTTGACCAATAGTGGGACCGATATGTGTTACCAAACACTAAGCCTGTTAATAGAGTCAAAACCCTTTTTAAAGTGCTACACGCATATAAAATTTGAAGTCAATCGGTCAAACCATTTTCATTTTAGAACGAAGAAGTTTAAATACTTGCACCACAGCCTTAACTTGGCGGGTCGTTAAAGCTAAATTTTTAATTCACGATTTCTTTCCGTACCCACAAACCTCTATATAAAAATTTTAATGATAATCGGCTGGGCAGTTTAGGATTCTATTCGCTACATACAAACAAACAAACAAATTTTCGCTTTTATTTATATAGATAAATAGATATATTTCATAATAGCATACTACATTTCAAATCGGAAACCGGGACTACAGCTACCTGGCCTATTCATGTTCCATGGAGCCGCATAAATAAATATCTTATTTTATATACACGGCTTATGGAAATTCGGTTACTATGGACATTTCGAGATAATGGTATAGTCCCATAGTATAGTTCCGTTCTATATGTTATCTAAAGTCGGTAATCCATATGTGTACGACTTGATTAAATTTAGGTTTAGAAGACAGTATCAAAGTAAATTCTTCGACTCTGGTCCCTGACAGCAAACGACTGACGTTTTTCATCATTACCTTTACCTCTATCCTCATAAAAATAGAGAAACCGTAAGTTTAAAGCTGTATTAGACCGTCACTTCTGAAACTTTTTATAGTTATGTTACATATTAAAAACAAAATCTTAAGCTCTTCTTAAAACTATACAATGTTAGTAAAATAAGCATGTAAGATCAAGATATAAAAGGTGTTTTTGACTCGAGTGCTCGTAATGGTTTTTAGGATACTGAAATTGCCATAAAGTATCTCCTAATTAGAAGTAATGTCACGGCAGAATACCAATAGAAAAATTGTTTTCCTAGCTAATTATCAAAAGACTTTTGGATCTGAGGTTATTTTAAAGTTTTAAATTTAGTTAATAAAAAAAAATGAAAACTAACTTTGATTAACAAATTTTATTACTGTAAATTGATGTTTTAAATAAATTTTAATCAAGTGTATTATTTCATTTTGGATTATTGTTTTTAACAATATCTTCTTTTAATATGGATCGAATTCTGGTGGAAATCCTTCGCCCCAGTAATTAGGTTGAGCGTTTGCTCCCATAATTCCAATAACGAATGCCGCTACACAAATAATTAATTTATGTATTGTCATGATTGTTGTTTGATTTAATTTATGATACTGATATTTTCACATATCAAATAAGCCCTTTATATATTGAATAAAATATAAATCTTTCTAAAATTATTGACTGTAGCCTTATTAAATCAATTTTCATCATATAATCAATTAGTCATACAACCCTATATTTATAGTTAGAATTTTATTGTTCGTACTTTAGGAGTCATAACCATAAAATTTAGCAGGACAGTAAAATTTGATTTTTTTACCATAAAACTGTTTAAATAAATTCAATATTTTATAATGTAATAAAATTATAAATAAACTAGCTCAACCAGTCAACCCAATCGTCAAGCACCACGTATAGGAAAATAAAAAATAATCGTTAAAACTGTTTTAGAAAAAAATTTTAAAGTTTTTGTTTCGCAATCGGTTGAAGGATCTGACACAAAAATTTTTTAAACTTTCCCTTAATTCAACCTCAAGTATTACCTACTTCCCGAAATTGGACGTAATTTACTTCTTTAATTTTTTTTTGACCAATCGTAGGACCGACATGTGCTACCTAACATTAAACCTGTTAAAAGAGTCAAGACCCTTTTCAAGGTGCTTCACGTATACAAAATTTGAAGTCAATTAATCAAATCATTATCATTTTTTTAGATGTTTATTCGCTATATACAAACAAACAAACAAACAAACAAACTTTCGCTTTTGTATATATAGATATATAGATATATTTCATAATAGCATGTTACATTTCAAATCGAAAAGAGGGATTACATGTAGCTGGTCCATTCATGTAAAATGTTACCTCATAAATAAATAAATAAATATCTTATTTTATATACACGGCTCATAGACAATCGTTTGCTATGCGCATGTCAAGATAATAACATAGTTCCGTTCTATTGATAATCATTATGCTTACGACTTACCTAAATTTAAGAAAAATATTAACTTCTTTCTCCTTAAATTCATTATCCTAATCCCAACTCCTAAACTTTCCTTTCTCAAGTCTCATACTCAAAACCAAACTTTGTCAAAGGCTCTTTCCTAAACTTTGGTTTTAAAAGGGTATGGTCTTAGTGTGTTAAAGTTACACACTACCTAGAGGAGCTACACACAATTTTAATCGGTGGCCTTTTAAAGCTAAAAAAACCCTCGCACCACTACTGAAAACAAAATACTGACCCACTCGCTTATTTTTGTAGGTTTAGAAGATTGTATTAAAATAAATTGGACTCTGGTCCCTGACAGCAAACGATTGACATTTTTCATCATTACCTTTACCGCTATCCTCATAAAAATAGAGAAACCGTAAGGGTAACAGCGTATTAGACCGTAACTTCTGAAACTTTTTATAGTTATGTTACATACTAAAAATAAAATCTTAAGCTCTTCTTAAAACTATACAATGTTAGTAAAATAAGCATGTAAGATCAAGATATAAAAGGTGTTTTTGACTCGAGTGCTCGTAATGGTTTTTAAGATACTAAAATTGTCATAAAGTATCTCCTAATTAGAAGTAATGTCACGGCAGAATACCAATAGAAAAACTGCTTTCCTAGCTAGTTATCAAAAGACTTTTGGATCTGAGGTTATTTTAAAGTTCTTAATTGAGTTAACAAAAAAAAATGAAAACATACTTTGATTAACAAATTTTATTACTGTAAATTGATATTTTAATTAAATTTTAATCAAGTTTACTATATCATTTTGGATTATTGTTTTTAACAATATCTCCTTTTAATTTGGAGTGAATGGTGGTGGATTCCCTTTGCTCGGGTCTCCTTCAGGTTGAGCGTTTGCTCCCATAATTCCAATAACGAATGCCGCTACACAAACAATGAATTTATTTATTTTCATGATTGTTGTTTAATTTAATTTATGATACTGATATTTTCACATATCAAATAAGCCCTTTATATATTGAATAAAATATAAACCTTCCTAAATTATTAACTGTAGCCTTATTAAATCAATTTTCATCATATAATCAATTAGTCACACAACCTTATGTTTATAGTTTGAATTTTATTGTACGTACTTTACGAGTCATAACTATAAAATTTAGCAGGAGAGTAAAATTTAAAAATACTTAAAAAAAATCTTGATTTTTTTACCATAAAACTGTTTAAATAAATTCAATATTTTATAATGTAATAAAATTATAAATAAACTAGCTCAACCAGTCAACCCAATCGTCAAGCACCACGTATAGGAATATTAAAAATAATCGTTAAAACTGTTTTAGAAAAAAATTTTAAAGTTTTTGTTTCGCAATCGGTTGAAGGATCTTGACACAAAAATTTTTTAAACTTTCCCTTAATTCAACTTTAAGTATTACCTACTTCCCGAAATTGAACGTAATTTACTTCTTTAATTTTTTTGGTCTATTCATGTACCATGGAGCCTCATCCGTAAATATCTCATTTTATATGCCGCTTATGGAAATTCGTTTACTATGGGCATGTCGAGATAATGGTATAGTCCCATGGTACAGTTCCGTTCTATATGTTATCTAAAGTTGGTAATCCATATGCGTACGACTTGATTAAACTTAAGAAAAATATTAACTTCTTTCTTCTTAAATCCATTATCCTAATCCCAACAATTAAACTTTCTTTTCTAAATTCTCATACTCAAAACCAAACTTTAGTTTTTGTCAAAGGCTCTTTCCTAAACTTTGGTTTTAAGAGGGTATGGTCTTAGTATGTTAAAGTTACACACTACTTAGAGGAGCTATACACAATTCTAATTAATTGGCTTTTAATGCTAAAAAAACGACATTTTAATTTATAGATTGCTACGGTAGATAGTATGGTGTTGGATTCCCTTTGTTCGGGTCTTCTTCAGGTTAAACGTTTGCTCCCATAATTCCAATAACGAATGCCGCTATACAAAAATGATTTATTTATTTTCATGATTGTTGTTTAATTTAATTTATGATACTGATATTTTCACATTTCACATAAGCTCGTTATATATTGAATAAGATTTAAACCTTTCTAAAATAATTAATATAAAAATCTAAAGCGCCGTAAAAGTTATCTTTTTAAAGTTAAAGTGTCAAAAAATAAAATTCAAATCTTTAATGTTTTTACGTACTGAAACTATAATTTTTCCATAAACCATAATTTCCATAAATTCGTGAAAGTGCCACTTACTTTGTTGCAATACAGTTTCAATCAAAAACAATAACAATTAGTAGTAAAATTGTTAAATTTGTTCACCCCTTAATTAAAAGAGTTAGTTTTTGAGGAACCAAATTTTGAAAGTTTCAGTTTCGTAAAATTAGCTA
Source organism: Dolichopus griseipennis (assembly GCA_963082915.1). Classification (NCBI taxonomy): domain Eukaryota; kingdom Metazoa; phylum Arthropoda; class Insecta; order Diptera; family Dolichopodidae; genus Dolichopus; species Dolichopus griseipennis. The sequence continues at coordinate 118,002,558 of OY720442.1, read as the reverse complement.
TAAGCAATGTAAAACTACAAGCCTAATGTAGAATCCAACACGATTATATGACGAAACATTTCTAAAACTAAACAATAAACAATTTTGCTGCAGGGTTATAACACCCATAGCGGAATCCGTTGTCAACCTTCGTGGCGATAACAACGGTTTCGGATTCTTTAAAATTTTTTTTTGTAATTTATTCAAATCCGAATAAAGAATAAAATTTTTCAAATACTTACTTTTTAAATTAATTTAATTTTTCCACTTCACTTAATTCTGTTTTATTTTAATTTAGTGTTTTGTTTTAAATTAAAATTTTTTTTTTGTGAATCGGTTTGGACCACATTGCCGCTTTTCCAATGGCGCTATTTTTTAGATAAGTACTAACTAATTTCTTAATTAAAATTATTTTTATCTAACACTAAATATTTTTTTATTTTTTATAACTATAAATTTTATTTTTCTATTTCTTTTATTAATTAATTTAATTATTTTTTTTGTTTATATAGAATTTTTAAAAAAAAAAATTTATAAATTTTAATATCACGCGACGGTTTTGTTTACATTTAACTAAATTAAAATAATAATTTTTTTTTTTTGGAAGTTATACTTCTTTTAATCTATTTCTAGTGGTAAACAAAACAATATATCCATCTTTCTCCTTCCCATTGACAGATGTTAATGTTTCAAATAATTCTCACCGCTCTCAATATACCATCATAACAGCACCTTTACTTAATTAATAAATTCTGATGGTTTATGACCAATATTATCAATAAACTTTCATTCTATTTTTGTATTTTACTATTTATATTGCCACAATTACAGATGTTGTTTTTTTTTATCAGATGTAATTGTGTATTTGTTTTATTTTGATTGAGTTTTTGGTTGTACCTAGTACAATAAGGGCAAATTAAGTTTCTATATAGATTCTATATCGTGCAAGTTAAAAACTGTTGGACCTAGTTAGAAACCATTCTCTCGCTCGAAATAAAACTTTTAAAATTAAAATTAAAAAAAATTAAATTAAAAAAAACTTTTTTTTTTATTTTCTATTTTTTTTTAAGGTGTTATCGATTTAGGTTAAATAAATCGTACAATAAGCATTTTTTTTTTTTTGTTTTTGTTTTTTACAATTTTTAACAAAATTATCAACTTTAACGTTAATTTTTGTAATATTCGCGGTTTACAAACGAACTTCCATGCCGTTGAGGGCCATCTTAATTCAATTAAACCGGCAATCCTTGCTCTATGTGAAACGCAAGTTAGTAGCCAAAATGTTAATTTCGATATTAACGGCTACTCACTCATTTTACACTTCGTTCCCAAAAGAGGCATCGCCATCTACATAAAAAAAGACATTGCTTTCAACACTCTTGTCAAATATAAATATTCTAGCCCTTATTTTTGTAATTTGACCCAAATCCATGTTGGAAAGCATGTTATACATTTCTGTTTTCTATACAGATCACCCAATTCAAGTGAACAGGAAACTGTTATGGAAATTGAAAACCTTTCAAACCAGATCAATGAAATTCTAGATTGTTATCATGAGACTGAAATTGTTCTGGCAGGGGATTTTAATGTTCATAACAAAGACTGGCTTCACTTTTCCAGTACCTCTTCTCCGAGTCAAAAATCGATTAGGAAACAAATTGAATTATTTTCCAATCTATTTCACCTTTTTCAACTTGTTAAAAATCCCACTAGAATCCCTGATCGTGCTGATCAAGAAGGTCACCTCTTGGATCTGTTTCTAACCACACACTCTGAAAAGTATGTGGTTTCAGTTGGTTGCCCCCTGGGGGGCTTTGATCACTGTTTGGCCAATACAAGCTTACAGGCAGGCTCGGTGTCCAACCAATAGTCCCTTCCCAAAAAATTGATTGGTCACTGTGCTTCCGTGGTAGGGATGTTGACTTTTCTGCAAATACGATTAGTGAAACTATTCTACTTGGAATGAGATTATTTATACCTCACTCCGTGAAATCTATTAAGCGAAAACCCAAAACTTGGTTTAATCGTATTTGCACAAAAGCAATTCTAAAAAAAGAGGAGGCGTTCAAAAAGTACCGGGACAGTGGTTTGGAGGCTTACAGGGCTAACTATATAGTAGTTCGGTACAGATGCAAGAGAATTATCGACAAGCAAAAATTCTTGTTCAACCACAGGTTAAAACGTAAACTAAAACACAAGCCCAAGAATGGCAAATCCTTTTGGACTTTTGCAAAAAATTTAAAAGAATACAATAGCGGGTCTTCTTTTCCTCCACTTGTTGATATAAACAACCACATCGTGTCAGACTCAAAAGAAAAAGCGAATTTGTTTGGCAAACAGTTCGCTTTTAACTCGTCAATGCCTCAGTCAACTCAAAGACCCGCATCTATTGCAGAAGTTGGCTGCTCCTTTGGTAGAATATACTTTAGGACGCGAGCAGTGATGAAAATTTTGAAGTACAAAAATATCAGCCGGTCCGGACGGTATTACAACTACCGTCCTCAAAAACACATATATCTCCGTTTTAAAACCTCCGCGCAACCATTTCCATCTTTCCTTTACTTCGGGTATTCATCCTACCCAATGGAAGATTGCACATGTTTTTCCAATTCCTAAAAAAGGCGATAAAAGCGATCCCACTAACTACCGACCTATTGCTATTACATCGGTCTTCTCCAAAGTAATAGAAAAAGTTATTAACTATAAGCTTTTGGAATATTTAGATCGTAAAGGTTTGCTCATGATCGACAATACGGGTTCAGAGCCCGTCGTTCAACTGGTGATCTCATGATCTAACTGTGCGAAAAGCTTAATATCAGTCTTCACCATTCTGGCGAGTCCGATGTTGTGGCTTTGGATATTTCTAAAGCTTTCGATCGAGTTTGGCATGATGCTTTATTTGCAAAATGCAGGGCTTTAGGTCTAGGTAGGGTTTTCGTTAAATGGATTAGAGATTTCCTTTTGAATCGCATGATTCGTGTTCTTGTCGATGGATATTCATTCATTCAAAGATTTCAAAATAAATGCTGGCGTCCCTTATGGATCTGTTTTATCCCCCAGTCTTTTCCTAATATTTATAAATGACCTACTATCAATAACCTCCACAGGTTCCCTTCTAAAGTTTGGTTAAAAAAGGGTGTGGTTTTGGTGTGTTAAAATCATACACTACCCAGCGAAACACTGCATAGTTTCAATGGGTGGCTTTCGAGCTTTCCATTCCCTCGTAAAAAAAAAAAAAAAAAAATTAGCCATAACTCCCTAAAACAAGCATTAATTTTAATTATATATAACATCAGACGGGTACGATGTCAAAAATAATTAGCACACATTTTGGAGTTGGATTTGAAATTAGGGTATTGACTATTGCGTTTTTACAAAATTAAGAAATTTACTGTAATTTACATATAAATAACATTTTGAAAGGGTATTTTGGAAAAAAGCGCAATCCTTATTTTGTATTAAAGTCTGGCATACATGAGTTCATAAATATTCTGGAAAAAGGGTAAACTTTTAACCAAATTAAATATGGTTCCTAATATAGAATCTTACATATTGTCTTACATCTAATATTTTACTTACATATTTTTATATTATCATACTTAAATCATAAAGATCGAAAAAGATTTTCAGAAATTATTTCAAAATAAATTTCGCCTTGAAAATATTAGTCTATGTATACACTTAATCATACAATTTTAGTTATATGATGTTACAATGCACTTAATGAACTTATAACTCACAAAGTTAGTTAAAGGTCCCTTAGATACTTATGTCCCACTAAATGAGTCATAAGTCCTTTGAGGACTAGAAATTTTGATCCTGCACCATAAAATTTAATGTTAAAGTTAAGTAAAAATTAATATCTATTGCCTAATTTGCTTTTTGGCAACGCGCTAAAATATCTTGTTTTAAATCTAATCCCTTTGTATTAAATTCTAATGCCTAACTTTAAAGCTTTTAAGCTCCTACTGTAAATTAAAAACTAAAATGAAAAAAAAATGTAAAATATTTCAAAAATTATTTTCCATTTCCTTGTCACTTTAATAAAATTTATGAGAGAATCTTTAAATCAATTACATTAAATGGTATTAAATGTGGTTTTAAATGCATTTTTAGTTTTTAAATATATTTAATTCAATATAATATAAGCTTTATGAAAATGCATTCCTTTCAAATGCATCCAAACACTTTGTTGTTATTAACTTTATTACTATTATTTTTTTGGAAAATCGCCAGTTATTTTCTCGTACAATTTTTAGTTTTCGAATTTTAACTCATTTTATTCTACATAAATTTTACAAAATTCAAATATTTTAATATTTGAAAAATTTAATTATGTGATTTAATGATATTCCAGTTGATGTTTTAGTGGTTTAAGAAAAAAACGAGGAAGATTATAGTTGCCCTTGTCAACTTTTAGATACCCGTGCGTGTATTAAATAAATAAGAAATTCTTATATTGCAATTGAACTGTTTGACAGAAAATTCAAAATATTTGTTTTTTTATATTTAATTACAAAAAAAATTAATAAAAAAAAAATGAATTAAAAAAAAAGATGAATTTAAAAAAAAAATATGCTCTCAACGAGATTCGAACCCACACTTTTCAATTAAAATGTCGACGTCCTAACCACTAAGCCATCAACTTTATATTCATCTCAATTTTTTTTTTAAATTATTATAGTTGCTATAGTATCAATTGTTTGTTTTGAATAACTGTTTTGAATTTTTTTAAAAATGTATTAAAAAAAATAAATAATTTATAAATGAGAATTTTAAGATGAATTTAAAAAAAAAAAAAATTTTGCCCCAGCCAGGAATCGAACCGAAACGCTTTGACTACTAGTCCCATGTCCTATCCACTATACCATAGAACAATTATTAATTTGTCTACAAAACGAGTTTTTATTTATCTCATTATTATACCCGTGCATACATATATGAACATCGGGTATATTAAAATTACTCCTCCGTTTGTAACGCATCGAAATATAAGAGCTAGATATAGTGTCAAGGGTACGTATCGAATCAGCATCGAAAAGTGAATCGATCTAGCTATGTGTGTCCGTCCGTCCGTCCGTCAGCACGATAACTCAAAAACTATAAGAGCTAGAGTTCTGAAACTTTCACAAAGTAATTTTTAGACAATTTGTAGGTTCTCTATTGTTTTTGGTTAAAATCGGAGAAAGGCTTCGGGTAGCTGCCATACAAATTTTTCGATATTTTATGAGTATTTTCTAAATTATTAACGAAATAGAAACCAAATATAAAAACAAACAAATTGTTGTTTAATTATTAATCGGTTCATGGTGTAGTGGTTAGGACATGTTACTTGTAGCAAAAATGTCTCGGTTCGAATTCAGGCTGAGGAAAATTTTTTTTTTTTTTAAATTCATTTTTTGTTATCAATTTTCTTTTTAATAAAATATATGTATATATTTTATGTATGAAATATTTGATTTTATAGGAAATTTGACATAAGACTCATTTATATTAAAAATTATAAATTTTTTTTAATATTTCTATAAAAAAATTCAAAACTGTTATTTAAAACAAACAATTGATACCATAGAAACTACGATTATTTAAAACTGTTATTTAAAACAAACAATTGAGACCATCGCAACTATAATAATTTAAAAAAAAAATTGAGATGAATATAAAGTCGATGGCTTAGTGGTTAAGACGTCGACATTTTAATTGAAAAGTGTGGGTTCGAATCTCGTTGAGAGCATATTTTTTTTTTTAAATTCATCTTTTTTTTTAATTCATTTTTTTTTTATTAATTTTTTTTGTAAATAAATATAAAAAAAAAATATTTTGAATTTTCTGTCAAACAGTTCAATTGCAATGTAAGAATTTCTTATTTATTTAATACACGCACGGGTATCTAAAAGTTGACAAGGGCAACTATAATCTTCCTCGTTTTTTTTTAAATAATTGTAGTTGCTATGGTATCAATTGTTTGTTTTAAATAACAGCTTTAAATAATCGTAGTTTCTATGGTATCAATTGTTTGTTTTAAATAACAGTTTTGAATTTTTTTATAGAAATATTAAAAAAAATTTATAATTTTTAATATAAATGAGTCAGTAATTTTAATATACCCGATGTTCATATATGTATGCACGGGTATAAAAATGTTGACTATCCAATTAAGTGTCGCGTTCATTTTCACAACTTTATGATTTTATGATGTTATTTAATTTTATTTTTTTTTACAGCAGGGTTCTATGAGAACGCTTACAAACGTTTTTCCAAAAATAATAAAAAACGAGGAAGAGTGCGGTAAAGTAAACTGTGCCAACTCTGGGATACCCGTAGGACCGTAATATAATTATTATATCATCCGGTTAATTACTTTTGGAAAAATTTTCAATACACAGCTTTATTAGATAAAGGTAGGAGTACTATGGTAGCTAATCGAACCCACTACAGTAGACCAACAAAATTTTGCAGAAACTTTGACCATAAAATTAAACTACTTACTTTTAGAAAAATTTCAGGCACCCATCTTCATTAGGTGTAGAATAATGCTCACACAAAAGAAGGAGTTGTATGGCAGGTACTCGAATTCTTGGACTAAAATGGCTGGATTTCAATAGCGATGATACATATTGCATAAAAACGAATTTGTGAACATTTTAAAATCCTAGCTCCTTTATATAAAGCTAGATAGCTAGATAGATTTACTTTTCGATTCTGATCCGATTCATATCCTTGAGTCTATATCTACCCCCTCCTTCTCTGCGTTCCCGCTTCTTCAAACTTAATGGAAAATTTATTATACCCATTTTGACCTATAGTTATACGGGTATAAAAAAGGAAATTTAAATGATAAAAAGTATTATGGAAACTGTTAGTGTTACTGGAACTGACGAATTTCAGATTTTTTTATTGAATTTCAAAAAACAAAACGAGTAAGAGTATAAAGTAGATGATATTTACTCTAGAATACCGGCTTTAATGCAATATAAACATTATATTATCCGATTAACTACTTTTGGTAAAATTTGAAATACCTATTACTTATTATAGTCTGAGTTAAGCATAAATCAAATATAAGGTGAATTTTAGCTGTTTGAACCTTTATTAGCTAACTTTATTTTATTTAGATGTTGGCTATTAAACTTTGCTGCTGATCAGATCAGAAATTTGAACTAAAAATGAAGTTTTTTTCGGAAGAATTCCGATTCAAAATTCAAATGAAGTTCAAACACTCTTGGGATCCACAAGTCAAATCGACGTGTTTTAAAAAACCAAGTCGCCGATTATGTACACCGCGATTATAAACACTAAAATGGTGAAAAAATTTAGAAAAATCCTAAAAATTTACACCAACCTTTTTGAGGGCTATTTTTTGGGGCGGACCTAAATTCGAACTTTTTTCATTTTTTTTTTGCTGTATTTGGATTTTACTAAAAAGTCTGTGATAGCGTTTTTTAAATTACGTCAGTTCGACAACTGAGTCCTGAGAAACGAGGATTCGAAAATTGTAACGGAGTAAGCGACTTTATATTCATCATGGAATGAACTTTATTTTTTGGTTTTTGTGATTAAAGTTCCGTAAAGAACGTAATCAAAATTAAATTCAGATAAAGTTTCGAAACGATATTTTAAGTTGGTAACGATATTGTTTGTTCCAAAATAAATATCGTTCTGAACCTTTTCATTCTGATTTCGTTTCGTTCCGGACCCCTGGTCAAAATATTTGTTTCATTTTCAAATTCCTCATGATTGTAAATCTTTTAAAAATATCAAAAGGAATATCAATATTAAATTGTAACACTACTAAATAGCATGTCCTCCAAAAGTAGACAGGTTCTTAAAACGCAATTCGTTAAACAAAGAACTTAAAAAATTTTCAATATTATACTTTTTACATGATTTTAATTAGAATTAACAAAATAATAATATAATAAACATTTTAGTTTTCAAAGACCCATTATACAATAGTTATAAAATAAATTTCTATTGGGATTTTATTTAAATTTCATTGTTTTCTATGAATTGAAGTAAGATTTAAAAAAACCAAGGATTTTTAAAAATGCACATATTCAAAATTATATAGTGTTTCATACTGACTACTTTATCGATATATAATGTTGGAGCTTCAATGTTAACATTTAATTTAGGAAATATATGCACTAGTGACTAAGTTACAGTAAATTTTTAATTTTTAAGTCCTAATAGCTCCTCAACAGGGAAGGTTGCTAAATTTCTCAAGGATCAAACCTAACTCCCCTCCTCCCTATTTTTCTAGTTTCTAGGAATTAAATTGTGAACTCCACCAAAATTTGAAATTTTACTTAGAATTTTATTATCTAAGCAAAAATGATTAAAACTGATATACACTTTCTTCAATTTAAGAACCCCTTTTAAATTAAAGAAAAACCTTTGACATATGTTAGATTATAATGTTGAAGCTTTGAATTTTGTATATTTTGAAAAATAAATTTTAATAAGGTTTTCAAGTTATAGGTTTTTAAAAATAGGAAAATTTCAATTTTCGAACCCTAAACCGAGGTCGTGAGAAAAAAATTTTGTTAACCGATTGCATCTAATTTTTAGGATCTAACTTCTCCCAAAATTTCAAGAGTTTAGTTCCAACATTTAAAAGATATGTGGGCCGAAAATTGAGGCAACTCTATACATTTGCCTCTTAAAAATTTGCCTATAAAACCAGCTGTCTTTTACCGTTTTCAGATTGAATATATAACAAACAGAACTGTTGTTATAACAATTTAAATAAAGAGCTTTTTCCGATTTTGGAGGGTTTGAAATCCCTAAAAGATGGGGCTACAGAAAAATGTTTTTCTATGATATTATTTTTCTTGCAATACCGTAGTTAAAATTTTTTTTCTCTATTTCAAAAGATGCAGAAGATGCTCTGTCCGTCCGTCGGTCTGTCCGTATTACACACATACGGACGGACGTTCAGAGTGAAACTATATAGGCACATTTTTACGAAATATCTTGAAAATGTGCTAAAACTTAAAACTCTCTTATAAAAAACAAAAGTTTACAAAATTAAATTAACTAAAGAAACATTTTTGGTATTACAAAAGAATAAAATACCAATCTTCCTGCCAAATATTATTTTTATTTTATTATGAACTCGCCAAAACTAAAATTTGTATTAAATGTACAAAAGAAAACCTTGAACTTATTTTGAATGTTATGCAAGAAAATAATCTTTAAAAAAATAAGCCTTAAGTTCATTTTGAGCATTAAAGAAGTTTTTTCTTATTTTATTTCGGAAAATTTACATTTTTATGATAATGAATTTGTTCCAAAGTCCCAAAATGCCAATGTTTAAATACTCATAACCAGAAAATAATGGTATCGCAGTTTAGTAAATATTATTTAAAAAAGAAACAAGAAATTGGAATAAGATATTTTTTGAATTATTAAAAAAATAAAAATTTCAAGATTTTCATCAAAATTTCTATTTTTAAGCAAAGAAGTAATAAAATTTGCATAATTTTAGGCGATCAATATTAATCTATTGGAAATATAGAGTATGTGTTAAACATTCTTCTTGAAACTTCTACATCTGTGATATCTGTAAATATCAAAACTTGTATCTGTGTTGATATCTGGTTTTCCACTAATCTTGAGGATTCCACTAAAAATAAACTATAAAAATAAACTTTCTAAGTTGGATGGGATATTGCTAAAGCATTAAAACTTATTTTTCTCTTTTGTGAAAATTTTAGTTATTGTATTTATATGAGGTTTTGATTTTCTTATTTGCCATTTTATTTCATTTTTCATTTTCCCGTTCAATAAACTTCATTTTAATTTAAAAATATGTGAGGAGTAACAGACATATATCATCATCACGTTTCAACTCTGTTATTCCTGAAATAATTTAAGTGGGTAGTGAAGAAATATTATTCAAAAAATTTTTGTAGTCTTCAGTTTAAATTGTAATTATGATTAATGATTACTGGTTAGTTGGAGCTGTTGATTTTCGATATTGAATAATAATGATACGAATAATATATCATTTAGAGTGTACTTAACCCTTATAACTTCTCATAGCAAATTTCGGAAATACAATGAAAATATGACAATAAATCGATTATACAAAATTTCAAGTTCCCATCTTTATTAATTTCTAAGTTAAGCTTTTAAGTTTCGGGAGGTGTTAAGGATGTACCTGAACCACCACTTCTGTTGATCTCAAATTTCTGGCACTAAATGTAAACATTAAAAAAATCCTTTGTACCCACTTTTAAGATTCTAGGTTTATTCGTTTCGGAGATATATTCGATTGGCCTTGGTTCTATCTAAAGCTTCCAGATTTGATCCTATGGTCCGATTTTGCTCATTTGAAATCCCCACCATTCTTTTATCAGTAGGAACCTACAATATAAATTTGATCAAAATAGTATCATTTGTTTTGGATGTATCGTGTTTACGGATTGGGAGTCGGACATCGCTAATTGGACACCGGAAGTGACGCAGAGCTAAGATATTTATAATTTTCTTTTTTGGGTTTCTTAAAATATATAGATTGGCTTCTTTATTTGTCCTGTTACCGAAGAACAGTACTTCGTGCATCAACAAACATTGATGTATAACTTTCAAATAATAGTAAAAGGAAGCCTTTTTAACACTGTTGTAGATAAACACCAGGGCTTGTTTCTTTAAAAAATGTTGAGACTTATTAGTTTTTGGCTGAGTTGCATAGTGATAGTGCCGACGGGAGTACACATTTCGAATCACAGTAAAAGTTAAAAGTTTACGATCGAATCGAACAGGTACGACTAGGTGAAGCATTCGGCAAACACATTCCTTTATCGTTTATTTTTTATAATATTCTATTATTAACACATACTAGCATTATGTGCACCATTTCAATAACTTTAATTTCAGTAGTTCTAATCTATCATAATAAATTTTCCAAAAATTAATAAAAGCGAAGAAAGAAAAAAAAAAAAAAACTTTATTTATTCTTTTAAAGTTTTGTATTTTAAAATTAAATTTACTGAAGAAAATTACCTTTACAAAATTTCAGATGAGTTATCTTTCTTATAAACAATACACTTTGCAATAACCAACTAAGAAAGTTAGTATTGCAATAAACTTAAAAACTAAATAAGTTATCAAAACAATATATAAATTTTAAAATGAAATTATTTGTTATGTTGCTTTTTGTTGCATGCAACAAAACAAAAGAAAACTAAATTTCATCTTAAATTCAATGATAACTTGTCGAAAAGTTCAAAGAATAAGAAGAAAACGTCAAACAAAAAAACAGCACAACATCTTAAGAAGTTGTCAGTAAAGAAAACGTTACTTCTATTCAAGTTCATTTATCATTGTATTTATATATCAGTTATACAACCTCGTGCATACATATGTATATGACCACGAGTATATTAAAAATGCTCCTCTGTTTATAATGCATTGATCTAGACGAGCTAGGTCAAAGATACGTATCGGATCAGCATCGAAAAGTAAATCGATCTAGCTATTTGTGTCTGTCTGTCCGTCTGTGTGTCAGCAATATAACTCAAAAGCTAAAAGAGCTACAGTTTTAAAATTTCACAAAATATTTTTCAAACAATTTCTAGGTTCTAACAATTTCTAAGATCCGACCAAAATTTCGGATTGTTTAAAACAACTAACTTTTATAACTCCAAATTTTTTATTTTATTTTAAACATCTAAATGGGTATACATGGGGATCTTAAAGTTGACAAGGGCAACTATAATCTTCTTCGTTAGTTCGAAAAATTTATCAAAGCTAAAAAAAAAACTTTAATCTGATTCTTTCAATGAATTGTTTGCTTTTCTTTTGTTTGTTGGTTCCTAGGGTTTTGTTTTATATGCAATACATAGTAAATTTTACCAAAACAGTACATTTTATTTGTATATGTGTAAAAGGATGAAGTATAGATAGAGTATAGTATCCAGATTACGTTAATATTCTGTCAAGCAAACCAAAATTTAATTTTTTTTTTTTTTGACATTTTCATCCTTTCCTTGTTTTTTTTTTATTTTTTTGTAATATTTGTAGTTTTATTTCTGTTGAATAAATCAGATCAGATGTGTACGAGGTGGAACTGTTAATATTAAAGAATATTTTGTTTCCTATTGGAACTGTGTAAAGTTACTAAAACCACGCCCTTTTTGAATCAAACATTAGTGTGGGAGCCATGGTACAAATGCACTGTTTGGTTTCGAGGATAGGTAGGCGAAAGGACTTTTGGGAATCCGGGTTAAGGAAATATAGAATTCAGGGATTATGGGGGATGAAGAAAATTTAATGGGATATATAGAAGAAAGAAGTTACTATTTTTCTTAAGAAGTTACATTTGATGGAATATGGTTTCATATGTGGGATGAGCAATTAGGTCTGTGGTCGAATAGTAAAACGATGACTGAGTGTAGAAAGCGTTTAGATGACGTTTATACAATTTATTAAACGAATATAGCTCAGTTTTTCGCTTTATCAAAATATTTCAGCGCCGTAATAGGGCACCTGCCTGAATATGTGCTTATATTCTTATTCAACGAGACTGGGTGGCACAGCGATTGAGTGCCCGGCCCGGGTTCGAATCCTAGTGAAAGTGACAAAACTTTCCTGTTCATGTACCTATGGTATAGACAGGCTTATTTGCCTAACATTTGAACAGTTAGCTCTTAAAAAATAAAATATATGTATTTCACTTTCGGTCTAGACACCCAGCTTCAAAAGGTATTGAGCAATGCTCACATACAAAAAGACGTTGTATGGCAGGTACTAGAACGCGGGGGGTAAACTGGCTCGATACCAATATCGACGACCTATAGCCATACGCGTATTATAATCATTTGACCAAATCAATTTTTGGCTTAGGAGCACTTTCAAAATTAATTCAAATCTGTTTAATGCTGCAAAGCCTCTCCTTGAAATGAAAAAATCGAAAAATTATTTGCAACTGTTTTTGCGAAATTAGATGACAATTATTTTTTTCAGTATTTTAAAAATAAGGCAGAATAGATGGTGTTCAGCGTTAACCTCGTTTAACTTATCCTCGTTTCATTTGGACTCCGAATTTTTAGATACGATTTTGAAAATCTGAAATTTTGTAAATAGCATAACATCCCTCCCACAGGTATATTAGTTACAAAAAAAATATTAAAAGCTCATCTTGAATTCTTATAATCTATTTTATGTTATAATCTATTAGTCTATAGATTAAATTATCAACAATTTACGCGTTGAAATCTCAGAGTTCATGTTCTCCCTTTGGCGTAATGGATTCTTTTCTCACGATTCCATCTAGTACTTTAGAAAATAATAGAAAAAAGTGGGTATGTCTGTTATATATTTCAATTATATCGATATATATATTTTTAAAATGTATCACGTGCCTGCATTTACCTTGAAATTAAAATCCAAATCATTTTAACCTGTGTTCAACTCCAAGAATTCTTCTGATCCCAAAATAAGGTTATTTTGACTGAAATATTTAATAAAAACAAAGGTGCAATGCAATAAATCTGTTTACTATAGTCTGTTTGGACTCACCCTCGTCTTTTATAGATACAGAAAATTCTTTGTTTAAACAAAAAACAACAAATTTCTTGAAAAACAATGCAGTCAATGGATCAAATGAAGAATAACAAGACGAAAAAAGAAAAACAACAACAACAAGAGCAAAAACATGCTGTGAAAGACAAAAATAAAAAGTAGCCTTAAAATGAAAAAAAGGAATGGCAATAATTTTTACAACTAAAACAAAAAATGTGTCATTGAAAAACTAGTCCCTATAATAAAAACCCTTTTTAGTTTTTTCCTTCATTTTTATTTGTTTCTTGTTTTGGTCCTAACAAACACACGCATCAGATCATTCTTGTTACATATTTTTTGTTGCTTTAAGAAAATAACATTTGTTTTTTGTAAAAATTTAAGTTTTTTTATTGAAAAACGAGGAAAATTATAGTTGTCCTTGTCAACTTTTAGATACCCACAATGATCTATAAAATAAAATAAATCATTATTTAATTATCTTATGTTTTATTAAAAAAATAAAGACCCTACCCTATAATTTATGATTAAAAATAAAAAACAATAAAAAAAATTAAAAATTAAAAAAATATAAAAAAAATTATTTGGCCCACTCTAAAAGTTCGTCCGAGTAATGTCCAACTTTGCCAAGTAACTTGCTGTATTACTTTACTTGCCCAGCACTAATTTTAACCTCCTAGTTTCATTAGATGCACAGTTATCGAATTGACAACTTTGTGTGGAAATGAAGCTGTAACATTTTAAAACTTGATATAGGTGCTTGTTTTATTTTATAACTAACCGTGTGTAATTTTCATCCTCCCAGCGTTATTAGTTTAGAAGAAATTCATATTGGTGCAAAGAAGTTGTATGGCAGCCTCCCCGAAGCCTTGGTCCGATTTTAACCAAAAACAATAGGGAACCTAGAAATTGTCTAAGAATGACTTTGTGTGAATTTCAAAACTCTAGTCTTTTTGGTTTTGCGTTATTGTTCTGATACACGGTCGGACGGACGGATGGACAGACGGACAGACACACATAGCGATTAGATCGATTTATTTTTCGATGCTGATCCGATAAGTACCTGTGAAACTATGTCTAGTTTGTCTAGATCAATGAGTTACAAACGGAGAAGGAATTTTAGTATACCTTAAGGGCACAGGTTGTAAAAAACAATAATATTACAAATTTGTAAAAAAAATGTAGAGGTAGTGTTGTTAGGAGGCTGCCATTCCCAAAAAAAAAAAAAACAAAGAAATTATCAAAACCATTTAGCTACTATAGGTCATAAACAAATTAATAAGTTATTTCAAAGGTATTGGATTACAATAAAGAAAAACAAGTTGATTGCTTTCATTGAATTCTTTGAAGCCAAAATTCTTTAAAGAGAAATAGTAGAAATACGATACTTTTAAATTGTGTTAGCTTTACTTCTATACTTCTAAGTTGTTGTTATAATCTTCAAAGTACTTTAGAATAGTTAAAAGATGAAAGTAAATGAAAAAGTGGAAAGTGATTGGTTTAATTTGAAAATGATGAACAAAGAGAGATTAATTTCTTCAAGTTTATTTTGAAATTTTTTTTGAAATAGAACAGCTTTGCTCTTACCATTTAGATTAACTGTGAATAATAATTAATTTTTAAAGTCAACTAGTTCTTGAATGGGGAAGGATCTAAAATTTTTACTAGGAAGTTTATGGTGATTCTCGAGGATCTTATGGGGATCTTATGGTAATTCTCTAACCCCAACCAACTCACCTCCTCCACCCGTTCAAAATTCTTATTTTCTAAGAATAAATAATTTTTCTTATAATTTTACTATCCAAGCAAAAGTGGCTGAACCTAACAGACACTTTCTTCAGTTTAAGAACCCCCTTCAATATTAAGAAAAATCTTTGGCATATATTACTAAGTAAAGAAAAATGTGACCAACTAGTCAATTTAGGGTGTTTAAAATTAGCAAAATTTAATTTTTCGAACCCTTACGACTTCTAAACAATTGGAGCTGTAAGGAGTTTATGTTTCTAGCTTGAGCCTTTCAAAAGGTATAAGGGGCGAAAAATTTGGTAAAACTTGGGTTTTGTATAACGGTAAATTTTTGTAAACCTATGAATTTGCGGGTTAAAAATTTTACCACGCTTATAAAAACAGCTGCCTTTTACCGTCATGTTGCAAATAAACCTAAAAAAACTCTTGCTATAACAACTTAAATATTTAGCTTTTCCGGACCTTGTTGGGTTGTAGTTCCGTAACTGGTAAGGCTGCAGAAAAAATTCTTCCAGGTATTTTTTTGTTTTTGGTAATATCTACCCGTAGTTACAATTTCTTTTTTCTAATTCAAACGGGGTACAAGTTTTGTAAACATAGGGACGGATGAATTTCCAAACGGACAGACAAAGTAAAACTATATTAGCACATTTATTAAAAATTTTTTAAAAATGTGCTAACATTTTTTAAATAAATGTGCCTAAATTAATAGGTTGCTTTTTTTTAACAAAGGTCTATGCAAAATATTTAGTTTAAGTTAGAGTAATCTGCATTCCTGAATAGTTTTGGATTTCAAAAAACTAAAACAACGGGCCTTGTAAAGATTCTTTTATTTGATTTGTAGAATTGAGATTCGGAAAGAAGACTTCTGATATGGAAATTGGGAATAATGGGTTTTGTGTGATAAAATGAAAAATTTAAACTTTTTATTAAGTCGTTCGTTTATGAATTGCTACCTCTGGGGAATACATGGGATGCCATAATATTGCACACATGAAATGGATTAATATGTATAATATCATTAGAATTATGTTCGTACTATGCGCATAACAAACAGATTTCGATATGTGTTACGCTGCTTTATTAAATCTGCAGAGTATAGGGATGGGTATTTATCCTACTGTTTGTTTTACGATGCATAATTTTTGACTGGAATCTCTGTTTTAAAAAAATTTAAGGAGGACATTTTTTTATATTCATCCTGACCAGGAAAAATTTTTTTCTTTTCTTGTAAAAATATTACGAAAATATTTTATTGTTGTAAAAAAATTACAAAATTTTCTTACTTTAAGATTTAATACTTTGCAGCTCTTTTCTGTGTTTTTTTTTAATGTGAGACGTGTTTATAAAAAAATAAAGAATAAGAAATTCAACAGAAGATTCCACTACTAGACCCAATCTTTTAATTAAAAACTACAAAAGTTTCTATTTTTTTTTTTTTGGTATTTTAATATCTCATCCCTTTTTTCTTGGGTTTTTTTTGTATGTGTAATGGTGTGGTTTGTATGCTACTTTCAAGATGAATTTATTCGAACTTAGAATATAAATTTTTAACAAAATTAGAAAGGCTGGAGAAGATATCCTATGAAATTAAAGAATACGTGCTAAGAATGGTTTGTGGTATTTTTTTTTTTTTTTTTTAACCAATTTTTGTATTTTTGGAAAATTTGTTAAAAAAAAAAATACAATCGAAAAACAAAATGATGTTGTCATCATATGATGGTAGTAATTTTACTGTTTACTCTATTGGAAATGTGTTATACATGGTGGGTTTCAAATTGATTAGGCCAAAATAAAAAATGGAAGAAAAAATTCTTTACATAAATAAATATTGTTTGCATTTTTTTCTTAAGATCAGAACTGTGCGAATTTTTATTTTGTGTGTAAAGGAATACATTTGTGATAAATAGTTTTCCTATTTTCATTAACACATAAATCAAAAACAAAAGGTTGGCTATCAGTATGTACTGATAAACGCTTCCAAATTTTATTTTTATGGTTGAATATTTTTCAGATGTGACAAATTTATTTTAAGATGCTTCTTATATAATAATAATGTATTGTAGTCTGGGTTGAAGCACATTTTTTAGATATTTTAAGAAAATTTGGGCCTATGACAGTGTATATAATAGTTTCACTCTGCCCGTCTGCTCGTTTATTTGTATGTTTAGTAAAACTCTGAACCTTCTACACTAAGCAAAGAAATTTTTTAATCTGGGCTCACACGTTATGGAGCTACAGGTTACTCGAAAAAGCTCTATATTTACATAAATTTTTATAACTCAAGTTTTAAACATTTTAGGATATATTTTTAATCTGGAAATACAAAATGACAGTTCCTCTTTTGAGTTTTCTAGAGCATTTAAAACATATGGCAACATCAATGCGATATTTTAATTTACTGTTATGCGGAATTCAATATTTTTAAAATTTTTTAACCCGCTAGATATATTTGCTAAACTCTTGAATTTAGAAATTGAAATTTTTGAGAGCAGTTAGATTCTTAGAATAATTTTTGAGGCAATTAAGAAAATATTTATGTGTCTGCCACCAATTCGAAGCTGTAAGGGATAAAAAACTGAAAATTTGCTATTTTCGAATTCTTGTAGTATCTTGATGCCTTGAAAGAGATCGGTCATCTAATAGTGAAATAGTTAATTATAATTTAATAACTACATATATTATTATAATAATGTATTTATTTGAAATTTTTTTGTGCAGTAATTAACGGTTGGGTGGTACAGTAGTTAGAGTGCCGACTTTTCCAGCGAAAGTCCCGGGCTCGAATCTCAGTGAAAGAAAAAAAAAATTTATCTGGTTTTCGATTCGACAAATTCGACACCATTCGCCATTGCGTTTAATTTATTAGCTTAGTTAATACTAATTAATACTAAAAATTTAAAATTTAAACAAATAATTTAATTGAATAATATAACTCACAGATATAAAATAATATATAACTCAAAAAAAATAGAATTGTATATTGATCAAAATCTATTATGTTTTTACATGTTATAAGACTACCTCATGTTGAAATTGTGTGTGGAATTCTTTAAGACCAATTCTAATAACACAAATATAATATGAACCCATGTCCCAGCACGTATACATATGATGTTGACAGTCTAATTAGCCTAATATTTCAACAGTTAGCACTTAAAAAAATAACTGAAATATTGCAATAGGAGTATTAGTTTTCTATGTATGTCTATAATAATCTGTGGTATACTGAAAGAGTGCACTGATTCTTTAACAAAGAATTAAACCAATATTTTAAACTTATATTTTTAGTCTTTCATATTGAAGTGGTTGGATTTGGATTTATTTACCTGTTACAAAAAAAAACAAAAGTTTAAATTATCTCAAAAAATTGGGTTTGACATGATATTTGTTATTATCGTGAATTATTTTTAAATTTAAAAATCATGAAATTTAAGAAAGTGATTAACTGGTGTATGATCTTTTGACACTAAAATTTAATACAAAGTAAAAGAAAACAATGTCAAAAAATATGATAGGTATTTTAAAATACAAGTTGAAAATTCCTTTGCTAAGTAATTAATAAATTTTTTTAATAGTTTTAATGAAAGCGATCATTTGCAGATGAAATTGTAGAAATATTTAATTAATGTACACTCTGAGAGATCAAAGAATATAAGATTACTATTTAATTAATATTTTAAAGTAAAACCTGTAGTTTTACTAAGGATAATGTTTTAGGAACTTCTTGGAACACAGATCAGAAGCACTGTTTTTCTATTCCATTGATTTTTCATTTTACAATTAAATGTTTTGCAAAACATGGACCTATTGTCTTCTTTTAAATGTTATTAATTATTATAATTTTTGTTCAATTAATTTTTAAAAAATTTTAATTATTAATCAATCAATTTTGATCAAAGTAGTAATTTTATTATTATATTCTATAATTATAATACATGAAAGATTCAAATATTTTATTAAGTTAATGAGATTTTAATTATTAAAAGTTTATTACAAGTGAACTATTACTAATTATAAATTAATAGTTCAACTTGTATTAATTTCAATAAGATGATAATTCTACACGTTTATCAACTTAAAATAATAATTTTAATTGCTTTTTAAGTATTTTAAGTATATTATTAGACTACCAACACAATTTACTTTATTTTCAATAGAATTTTAGTCATTTAAAAATAAACTTTTGATCAATAATGATGAAACAGACTTCAATATTTATCAACAAGAAAATTTATTATTATATCAACTAAAATAATTTTCATATTCTCCATGCTTTATTTCGAGTTAAATCCGTTTAAAATCCGATCAAATTTAAAATTACTTTCTTGTTATTTTACACCTTTAAAAAATATAAAATAAGAAAAAATATTATACACGTGCTTTAATTTTTTTTGCTACGTCCCTGGTAAAAAAAAAATTCAAAATACTTCAAAAGAAACAAAGGATTTTTTTTTTATATTATAAAGCTTTAAAGCCCTTTGACAAATATAAAATGACAGAAAATTAATGTTTTATTTATTTGTTATTTTTTTTTTGTTGTTTTTTTTTTGGAAGAACCAGAGGTAGGCCAATCAACATTATTTTTTACTCTCCACAGATTATTCAGAATAATAGGAGTATAAAAAAAAAAATGACAAATACTCATAGAAGGGATCCCACTACCAGATAGATAATTGAGTCTATGTTGCAAAATTTTTTATAAACTTTATATGAAAAAATAAATATATAGTGTTGCCATAGGGAATTTTAAAAGCAAAACAATATGCCAAACTCAACCTTTATAAAATTATTGACCTTTTATATCTTCTAAACAGTTTAGACTAGACACTTATACTAGAAATTGGAAAATGTTATACCATTGGAAATATAAATTAGTTATCCTAAAATAAAATATTGATATTCGCGCCTGCCTTTCGGGATTTGAAGGATGCCGATATTTTAAAAGTATGATATTTTTTGAAGTAAAACAAGCAAGCTATTTTAAGAAATTTATACTTCTTTAAAAATTGTAGGCAACTTGTTTTAAAAAATTCTGGTCCACGATTCGTTGAAACAGCACCAAGTTTGAACAGCATGAAGATTAACAGTTATTAAATCAATTTATCCATTATGGTACTATAAAATATTAGTATATTATATGCTTTGTATAATTGTTGCAAATTCCTTAATTTTCTTTTTTGATGTATTTTAGTTGCAATTCAAGTTGCTGTGATAAGGCTGTTTCATTATCTGATCAAAAAATTTATTTACTTATGAAAATCAAAATACTTACATGCTTAGGTACTGCTTATTAGCTATCTAAATCTATCTCAAATAATTTCCTTAAAATAGCATATTTGAAAAGTAATGAAAGGATATGCTTACAAATACTAGCTTTAAAACGGCTGGGTGGCAAAGTAGTTGGGGTCTGACCTTTCATGTCCGGAGTTCGAGGCCCGAGTTCGAATCTGCCATCTGCCATTGGGTTGAAATTAATGGCATAATCAATAATTAATAAATATATATCTTTAATAAGAAGATGCATTAATATAACAATATAAACAAATAATTAACTTGGATAATAAAACTTACAGATACAGAATGCCATACAACTGAAATACAAGAATTATAACCATATAAACTCTGACCATGTCTGTTGAAAATCTCAGACGAAACTACATGTTATAAGGCTTAGTTCTATCTAATATTTAAATTGTATGAGGAATTCATTAAAACAAAGTATTCTAATATAATATGACCCGCCTTTTCCAACATATACCTATGTTGTAAACTGTTAAGCTATAATAACAGTTGAACAGTTACCACAAAACATGAAACTTATACTAACACTATAAAACACTTTGTATCACATAAAATAACAGTAAAAAAAAAAATTATAAACTTCACACATATTCTTTCAAGTTATTCCCGGTAATGCAATCTCTATATTA
Source organism: Dolichopus griseipennis (assembly GCA_963082915.1). Lineage (NCBI taxonomy): Eukaryota > Metazoa > Arthropoda > Insecta > Diptera > Dolichopodidae > Dolichopus > Dolichopus griseipennis. The sequence goes on along the minus strand of OY720442.1, from coordinate 117,981,373 downwards.
TTTTTTTTTTTGTGTACCAGTTTAAATAAATTACAACTACTTATTTTACACTATACGCATATTGAGTAATAAGGGTTTTATAAGGATATTGTCAAAAGGATAATAATGAACATTGGGGTTTATTTTGAAAAAATTAACGGTAAAAAAAAATAAAAAAAAAAATGAAATACTGGACCAATATGAATTGTCTTTAAAGGACATATTATCATCATGATGTTGTACTGTTATACAGTAAAAAAAAAAAAAAATGAAGCATATAACAAATTCTCTTAAATCCATTCATGACACACACATAAAAAAAAAACTTGTAAATAAATCTGAGTGAAAAAAATTGTAATGGTGTCCCATTATCATTTCATTTCTATGTTATAGAAACTATATAACAAAATAATATCTTGGAGCGTGTGAAACAATAAATATTATAAAACTAACCCAAAAAAAAAAACCAGATTTACCAGGACAGGACATCTGGAATAAAAATGACCATTTATTATATAGATAACTTTAATATTTTAATTCTGCTTTGATAATGGGTAAACATTTTTATAGTATTCAAGTGAATGTTTTTTGTTTAATGCTTTAAATTTGAAACTTTTAAATATCATTGATTAACTTATCATTTGATAAAATTATCAATGTTCCAAGGTTATTTCGGCTTTAACTTTATATTCAATTTTATCTAAAAACTTTGTGATATACATTATCACAAGAGAAGCTTAATGATATTATTCAGATTTTTTTTTTGGAACTTTTAAGCGTATAAGTTTGCCTACAACATAATTTTGAATGTTTTATTGGATTACGACGACAACGGCAACTCATGAGTCATGATAAATGACTTTTTAATGTGTTTATATGTTAATTTAAAAAAAATTTTAAATTTTTTGTTGAACTGTTAACATTGATAAATTTCAATAGTAATGCTTTTTTTCTCACTATCATGCATTCCATTATTTAATTATTTTTTATTATTTTTAGCACATTTTTAAATATTTTGTAAAAATGTGTTTATATAGTTTCACTCCGTCAGCCCGTCTGTCCGTCCGCATGAGAACTCAAAAAACTAAAGGAGCAAATTTAGATTTTTAAGGACCCAAGAAACTAAAGGCGCCAGATTCTAATCCATTTTTATATAAGAGCTGTAAATCCAGCCAGTCTGCTGTACGGACGCGGGTAGTTGCCAATCACCTTTTTAGCAAATTTTCAAAAGATTTTATGAAAATGTGCCTATATAGTTTCATTCTGACAGTCCGTCCGTCGTATACAAAATTTAAAGTTTCGACATTATATTTAAACTTATTTTACAGGGTGTTCTTAAATTTAAAGGGGTCCTTAAAACTGAAGCAAGTGTATCTTAGTTTTAACCCTTTTTGTTTAGATAATAAATGTATAAGAAAAATTGAAAATCTTGGTGGAAGTCACAATTTAATTCCTAGAACCTGAAAATTTTTAAAATTCCAGAACCTCGGGAATCACTAAAAGTTTCCATAACTTAAACTTTGGGAACCTTCCGCTTTGAAAGGTTTTTAGGGCATAAAAATTATAGTGGTTTTATTAAGCAGTTAATTAATCACTAGTGTATAAATTTCCAAAATTAAACGATGGCGTTGGAGGTTCAACAATTATATTTCGATTATCGTTAGCAGGTTTTCTTGAGTACATTGGGATTACATTGTATAAGTATTGATGAAATAACTAAATTATAATATTATCATTTATTTATATATATATTTTTCATCCTAAGCTCAGTTTGAAACACTAATATTTTTGAAAATGGGCTTTTTTAAAAACCCTTGGTTTTTTTCTTCACTTGTTTTTTGAAACGGCAAATCGTTTTTTTTTAATTTCACATGAAAATTTCATCATTTTTTTTCAATAAAAAACTCTTTTTTTTTTCTTTTTTTCTTAGACTTCGCATTTTACATGTTTTAACAGAACCCAGAGATTCTTGATTTACTTTCAGGGATAATAACAGGGATATTAAACTTAATAAAAATAAACAAACAGGTGTATAATTTATTTAAAAGGAAGAAAATTTCTAAAGAAAAACGAAAATAAAATAAAAATTTGGAAAACAATACAATAAAAATAAATAATTTTTGTAATTAATGATTTTTTTAATCAAAACAAAAAAAACATAAACAAAAGAAAAATGTAGAATTAAATAAAAGGGAAACTTGTATCCTGTTATAGAGGTAGTATGAAAAATAAAGGTGTCAGCACCAAAATGGGGAAAATATATATTTCAATCCTGCCATATTTAATAAAAAAAATTGTTGTTTTAAGTCTGGATTTATAAAATTTCCAAAAGTTATCTCATTAGAAATTATTTTTTTTGTAGGCCTCTAAAACCTTTTCCTTGTGATTGATTTAAATAGGAATTTAACTCAGCAGGAGCTGGAAAATCTTCTAACAAACAAATTAAATTATGTATTTAAAAAATGCACCATATGTATGATTTAATTTAAGCTTCAGTTAATCATTTTCATTGTCACTATGAGTTTAAATCTATTACTAAATCTTTCTCGGTTTCTTACTTGCCCTGCAATCAGATCTGTACCGTAATCATTAAAATTGTACTTAAATACTGTTTAAGGTACCAGTTGGTAATCAAATTATTTCTTAATTACCATTAAAAAATGTTTGTAATGATTCCTTGAAAATTCAATTACTAGTAAAAAGAATTAAGTATTTACTTGATAAATTCTAGAAAGTAATGAAATTTGGATTTCAATTACTTTTGCATCTATTTTTGATATTGATATATATTTTGATATATAAATTACTTTTGTAATTATTTTTGATATTTAAATTATATTTGTAACTATTTTTGATAATTAAAATTTTTTTTAATTTAAAATTTAAGTTTTTTAGGTAATAAAAATAATGAAATACTGACAAACATTAAAATTCAAACATAAAAAATTTCAATTTCAATTACATTTGTAACTATTTTTGATATTTAAATTATTTTTATAATTATTTTTGAAATTAAATTACTTTTGTAATTATTTTTGATATCTGAATTACTTTTGTAATTATTTTTGATATTTTAATTACATTTCTAATTATTTGTTATAATTAATAACCTACATTAAAATAATGAATACTGAAAAATACTTAATTGTATAATACTAAAATTAAATAAATTAAGTAATCAAAATCAAATTTGAAATAGTTGGTAATTGTACTGGTATTTGTATTTTACAGGTCTGTTTGTAACAAATATTTTTTACAATATATCGACTCTTGAATTAACTTTTCAAAAAATTTATACTTTAGTTCGGGCCTGGCAAGTAATAAGATATGATTCTTTTCTTCTCATTGAACACCTCCATGTTCTTACAAAACAAAACATTTATTGTTTTTTTACCATTTTACTTCCTTGTTTTTATTTTAATCAGTTCGTTTATATGATGTTTATATTCTTTTGTACTCGTCCATTTTTAATACATATTTTATTTTTTTTTAGGTTCAACCCTATTTTTATTTTTCAAGCAAAAATTTTTATTTCCTTATATTGTCTCCTTTTACCTACCAAGAGGCCCAAAATAGAGTTTAATTGGTATGGCAATAATCCAACGATAAAGTTATTAAAAACGAGGAAGATTATAGTTGCCCTTGTCAACTTTTAGATACCCGTGCATACCCACTATGGTGTATAAAATAAACCGTAATTTACTTCCCTTATACATTTAACTCATTACCCCATAATTTTGACGTAAAAAAAAAAAAAAAAATTAACAAAAAAAAAAAAAAATCACAAAACAAAAAACAAAATTTTCATTCATTGTCCCATAACTTTAGCTTAAAAAAAAAAAAAAAAATTAACAAAAAAAAAAAAAAATCACAAAAAAAAAAAAAAAGTTTTCATTCATTGTCCCATAACTTAAGCTTAAAAAAAAAAAAAAAAAAATAAAAAAAAAAAAAAACAAAGAAAAAAAAAGCAAAAAAAAAAAATTGGCCCACCCTAAAAGTCCGATGGTCCGAGTGATGTCCAACTTTTCCAAGTAACTTGCCCTATTAATTTACCTGCCCAATTTTAATTTTAACCTTGTAGCTTTATTAGATTCACAGTTATTGAATCGAAAACTTTGTATGGCAGCCCCCCGAAAATGGGGCCCTAACATTTTGAAACTTCATATAAGTGCTCGATTCATTATATAACTAACCGTGTGTAATTTTCAGCCTCGTAGTATAATTAGTTTTGAAGAAATTCATATTGGTGCAAAGAAGTTGTATGGCAGCCCCCCGTAAATGGGGCCCTAACATTTTGAAACTTCATATAAGTGCTCGATTCATTATATAACTAACCGTGTGTAATTTTCATCCGCGTAGTATAATTAGTTTTGAAGAAATTCATATTGGTGCAAGGAAGTTGTATGGCAGCCCCCCGAAAATGGGGCCCTAATATTTTGAAACTTCATATAAGTGCCGGAGTCAATATAAAACTAATTGTGTGTAATTTTCATCCCCGTAGTATAAATAGTTTTGAAGAAATTCATATTGGTGTAAAAAAGTTGTATGGCAGCTCCCCGAAGCCTTGGTCCGATTTTAACCAAAAACAATAGGGAACCTAGAAATTGTCTAAAAATGACTTTGTGTGAATTTCAAGACTCTAGCCCTTTTAGTTTTTGAGTTATCGTGCTGACACACGGACGGACGGACGGACGGACGGACGGACGGACGGACAGACACACATAGCTAGATCGACTAATTTTTCGATTCTGAGCCGATACGTACCCTTGACACTATATCTAGCTCGTCTAGATCGATGCGTTACAAACGGAGGAGCAAATCTAATATACCCGATGTTCATATATATATGCACGGGTATAAAAATTATTTTCCAAAAATAAATACTTCATTGTTTTTAAGAAAATTTGAATAGGACTATATGATATTCAAGTGTTCCAAGGGAAATATTAATAACATAAAAAGAAAAAATAAAAACAAAAACTTGTAAGAAGTAGTGATTCAAAAAAGTATTTCAGGAAAACATGGGTTTTTTTGGAAAGGTCATGGAGTGATAATAAGCTTATTGAAATCAGAGAACAAAAGTGACTCTTGAAAAAGAATGTTAAACAATTTTATTTTATAAGTAATGCTTTTTTATTCAAATAGGTCTTACGTTTCCATCACAAAAGATGGGTTAAAAAAAAAAGGAACGAGATAAGTTCGGGTCACCAAAGGATTTAATCTGTTGATATACAAAAATATATCAAATGTTGTTGCTTTTTATTAAATATGAAATTAAATTAAAACTAAAGAAAAATTTCTACATCATTTTGCTTAAAACTTGAAACTGCTTTTCGAAAAGAGAAGTGAGTAATTAAAAAAATTTAATTCATCTCAAATTGCAGAGTTCTTTCGAAAAGATTTTCAATCGAAAATTTACGAAAAAAAATTTTCGAGAAAAAATTAATAAGTATTTTAATAAAATGAAAATATAACTTGTAAAATAATAAAAATTTTTAAATTCTGAAATATTAAACAGATTCTTTTGTTCTTAAATTAATGCCAAAATTTGATATTGAGACTATTAAAATTTAAAAATTTATTATTATCCTGAAAAATCTGTATTAAACTATAACCTATAAATTAATTTAATTCATAAAATATCTTTAAATTTATTTAAGTATAAACATATAATATTTGCCTTTAAGAAAACCTTGAACTTAATTCAAAAAATTTTTAATTTAAATAAAATACACAAATTTTTATTTATTTTTTTAGGTTACGTATATTTGCTCCGGGTGCGAAATCTCGTTACTTAAAGTCTCATTTTTTATTTTTAAATTTAATTAAACCGTACTAATTTTATAATTATTTAAAATCCTATAATTTGAAAAATTTTTATTTTGATTAGTTTAGATTTAGTTTTCTTAAAAATTCAGTTTTATGAGATTTATTTTGAAAAATTAAGGTTTTTGGATGTCAAGTACAAGTATTCAATTAAAACGGGTTGGATACATAATTCCAAATCACAAAATCCCAAATTAAAAAATCCCAAATTACAAAACCCCAAAAAATTTTTAACTTACTACAAGATCTAAAAGTACAAAATCCCAAATTGCAAAATATTATTCAGGTTGAGCACAAAATTACAAAAATTATTTAAAAAAAAAAAAAATTCCGAAAAAAAATCTTCCACTTGAAAAACATTCAAAATGAAAAGACAAATTACTTTTTTAAAAACTATCTTACTAAAAAAAGTTTTTATTCTGAAAAAATCATTTAATCCGGATTTTATATCCAACTGTAAAATACGTTCTAATCTAGAAACTCGTGTACACATATATATAAATAGATATTTTGTAAAAGACATTTATAAATCGGATTTTAAATTCAACTCTAAAATCAATACTAGTAATAGTACGTCAATGCGTAAGGAAAAGCATTTCATTTTGACATTTATAAAAAAACAGTTAATATTTATAAAATTTTGACGTTTTTATATGAAAAAAAATAATTTTGTAAATTTTTAATTTTGAGATTTTGTCATGATCGGATTTTGTTTTTTGGGAATTAGACACGTTGCCATTCAAAACCAATCCTAAATTTAACGTACAACTAGATTCAGAACTAAATAGACTTTGAAAGCTCTGGGATACTTACCCGAACATAATATAAAATTAAAATTATAAATATTAAAACATTTTTAAGATTGCGCTTGGGGAACTGAATTTTGTATAATATTTGCCGTACGTATTTCACACATATTTGAAACATACGGCTGAAGAATTTCATAATTCTCTTCATATCTTGAATTTTAAATTTTTATTTCTCTCTCACCTCTCTCTCTCAATCTCTCACGCAAGAATAACTAAATTGATCAAAACAAACCCGTTGAGTAAACTTAATCATTAAAATTAATTAATTTTAAAAGCAAAGATGATTTTTTCAAAAATTTGCTGATTTAGTTAAAATGGGGAATCCCAGGTTCTTTATTTTTTAAGAAATCGTTCGGACGAACAAACGGATACACAACACTAAATCAACTCAATTTTTAATTCTGATCCGATTCCTACACTTGAATCTAAACCAATCTCATTGCCTTTACTGCATCCCATACGTAATGTCAAATTTAATATATCCTAAGAACAGTAGGTACGTTCGGACATCAAGTCCTTGATTTTCATGTATAATCATAAAATAAACAATTTATCTTCCTCTATAAAAATTATCAACTTAATATTAACCTTTATGTTACCGTATTTTGTTTTTTTTTGTTTGTTTGCTAAAGGAAATTAAAAATGAATTCTTGAAGTGTTATTACAATTTTTTTTTTTTTATTTACGTTTTGTTCAAAAAATTTTTTTTAAAGTTATTCAAGAAAACAAAAAAAAACTTTTTGATCCTTTTTCGATTTTCCTCTTAAATTTAAATAAAATATTCTTAAGTGTTGGGGATAATGTTTCTTTGTATTAAAATTAATTTGAAAAAGTTCTCGGAAAAGAGCAATATATTATCATTCTATAGAAAATTATAATTAATTTTTAACAATATTTTCTAATTTATTTTTTTAAGAAAAATAACTGTTATTCGAGTGTCCTTTAATAGAAATTAACGGAACAATATTATGTTTTTATTTTGTTTTTTTTTTAGCAGTAGAAAGGGAAGTCAAATAATTATATTTTTGCTTAAAGTAAATTTCTTGAATATTTTCATGCCGTTTTTAACTCCTATAAAGATTAGAATCCGTTATTTTACATTGACCAGATTTATGGTACTTTATAAAGATATTATAAATTTTTTTAAAGTGGGTTAAATAATATTTATGCAAAGTATATTAATAGGTACACTCCTATACTTTTTTACTTTAAGTGAAGAATTTTAAAATTTAAGTGAATAAGTTTCCTTTCCGGTTCTCTTCGTTAAAGAAATGACAAAACGAACTTAAAGTTTTGTTAAGCGTCAAAACAAATCACATACTCGGTGTCGGATGTGGTAGATCTTCCGACCACACTCCAAACTCACAATGTTCTCGTTGTAGGTCATTTAATTGGTCAGTCAAAGCTAAGAGGGCAAAGACAACAGGTACAGGTTGTATGTGCTACCTAAAAGGCTTTCGACGACGTTTCAGAAATGGTTTTCAGGAAGGTGAATTTGGGTTTTTGCGAGATTAACGATAAATTTCAATTTTAAATAATATGAGTTTTTAATTTTAAATGTAAAATTTTAGTTTTAGATGTAAGTTAAAATATCTTCACTTAAAATTAAATTTTCTTCACTTAAAGTTAAAAATGGTATATACTAATAAAAAGTTATTCTATATTAACTGGTAAAAAGTAGACTAATGTAGTCCTGGAGATAAACTTTAGTGCATGGAATTAACAAATAGGTTGTACTAGAATAAAGGGTTATTTAAAGTAAGGAATACCTTACCTAACCTTCAAAAGATTAATTCTAATTTGTATATTTTTTTAAACATTTAATAGAATATTTCTCTAGTCTATATTTTTATGAACCGCTATATATATGAAAGATAATAAGCGGTAGGTACTGTTCTAAAACCAAAAACCGGAATCTGACATTTTTGTAAATTTGTTCGTCTGTGTGTTTGTCTGTATGTCTGTCTTACTGTTATGTCTGTAGTGTTATTTTTAGGAATTTGCGAATATTTCGCCAATCGAAAATTGTACATATAAACTATTTATTGTGAAATTCATACTTCCTTCTACTAAGGGTTCATCCTTAATCAATTTAACTTTTTTTATTTATTCAAAGAAAGCTGGTTAGCTTGTAAATGTTTACTAAATCACTATATAAAATGGATGAAAATGTTGTATTATCGTGAGCAGATTTTATTAACACTTCACTTTAATTTAACAAGCCGACCGATAAAATCCCCTAATTTTAGCACACCTCCTAAAAAATCACTCAATTTTTCCATACATTCAAATCCACACAAATCGTAACGGGAATCGCGGCATGATTCTTTCAGTGGAAACATGAATAACGGCAATTCCTGGAGTTAAACCACATTTGTTCATAAAGCTTTTTTTATTACATTTATTAGACTAATATTTTATAATTAAAATTTTCTCAATTGACATTTTGTGCAGTTCTCATTCAACATTACGAAACGGACCAAACAAAACAAAATGTAATCCTTGTCCTTCAGATTAAAAAAGGTAATGAAACATTAATTAGCAAAACAGCACGTATTTTGTTTTGTAAATAAAATATTTTAGCAAATATCTTGTTTTCTGGTGACACAATATGAAGGTTATGAAAATTTTTCTTAACTTATTTTTAGTTCATTATAAAAATGCATAATTTGCAAGTTGAGTATAATAAATTAGAATCTTACGTTTATTAAAAAAAAACTTTATAATGTAGATAATTAATATGATAATTAATTTTTTTTTGAAAAGTGTAAGGTGAATACTCAATGTACGCATTCTATTTTTTTACAGCTTAATTTTTTTCTAAACTTTCTACGCTTTTTGTGTTTTTGTTATCTACAAAATGTAATGTAGAGTTTTGAAAGCAATTTAAAATTGTAGACAAAGATAAACTGTTTTTTTCTATTTAATTAGATCTCATATAAATCTTAATGTTCAACTTAAATGTCAAAAGCGTGTAACTTGTCAAAGCGTAGAATTCGTAAGTGATAATTACATTTTCATGGAATCAAAAGCATAAAAAGCGGAGAAAGTTTAGAAAAAATAAAACTGTAAATGCGATGAATGCCTATATTGAGTTTTGACATTTAGAAATAATAAATTTATTTGTTTTGATGAATCTTAGTAAAGTTTTAATTTTCTAGGTTAATATTTTACGTATGCCTTCGGGAGCTTGGAAATTCACTCAATTTGGAGCTGTGCGTAGCTCCTTCTGTGTGACCTTAACACAACAAAACCAAAAACTCTTTTTTAAACCAAACTTTATTTCCAAGATAGGGATGCGAAAAGAATTTTAGGAATCGTTATAGTAGTCTGGAATTATGAAAAATAAGGAATATTGGATGGGAAATTTACAAGAAAGATTTTAAAGTTTTTCTCAAACTTTTTCAAGTCATACACATATGCATTGTGAACTTTAGGAGCTTTAACAGCTTCTCTTTTGTTTTCGAATTTTAAACTTTCTGTTTCTACTTAACTAATGTCGTTGTTTTAGATTCCTTTTTCTGGTCCAATCGAAAATGAAACGAGTGTTATTCTTTTTTAGATTATATCTGTGCATAAAGTGAATAAAGTTTGACGTTTCATATTTTCATTTGATTTTATGGGAATTTTAAAAAATTATTAAAAAAATTAAATACAAATAAATATTTTTTTCAATATGTACTTATATTAAAGTAAAACTAGCCCCATAAAATGGAGGAAAAAATTTATGGTAGATCTTTATTTTGTTACTGTCATATTTGACACTGTCTTAATGTAAAAGTAAATTGCTGGATTAAGGTTAACAGAAAGAACAACTATCTCTTATACCAGAGTTTTTTATGTTTCCTATTTCTATAGAAACTGTAATAATTTTTATTATTTCTGGAGAAGAAAAATTTTTTTATCTTCGAACGAGGATCGAACTCAATTTTTTATACACCCGAAGCGTCAACTTTTTTAAATTTATAAATTTTTTCGGATTTTAGTCAGATTTCTAATTTAAGAATTATAGACTGAAAGAAATCCATAGACACAGACAAGTTAATATGGATGTTAAAAAGGTAAAACTGTTACCGAGAATTTTTAAATTGATCGGATAATTTATTTGCGGTTCCTTCCACGAAAGACTCTACAGTTTTTGCGAATCTCCAAATTATAATTTATTTAAATTTTTAGAATAAATTTTAGACTTTTTTTTCTATCAAGGACTTCAAATTAATTAAAAATTTTTCCAAAATATCAAATTTTCAAAATTCATATATAAAATGCGCATACCTACATTTGTTCAGAGGAAAAATTTACATTATTTTCAATAAAGTTTTCCACATGATATTTTGGTTTTTTAGCAAATACTATTTGCTGCCTCTCTAAAAATTCATTTTCTGATGATGTGGTATACAATGATGATGATGAAGATTAAGATGATTAATTTAATCAATAGAAATTAAAATTTTAAATCTAATATTTTTTAAAGAAGACACTTGAAGTAAATACTTCATTTGTGATTTAAAAACAATTACAGATATATTTTAAGATTTTATATTTATTTTTAATCTAAATTAAAATAAATTAATTTTAAATGGATTTTTTAAACAAAATTAGGACATGTAAATTTTTCTTCAATTAAAAAAACAACACAAAAAAGCAAATAATTAGGAAAACTTAAGTTTTTTAATCCGTCTATTTCCAAGAATCTGAGCGTGTTTTATTTTAAATTGAATAAATTTTAAAAACAACAACAAAATAAGTTTAAGTTCTATTTTCGCAATCAAAAACAAAAAACAAATAATATAACAATAATTCCTTGAATATCCAGAAAATCTTTATTTTTAAAAGAAAATTGTATTATTTTAGATAAGATTCTAGAGGTATTGAAAATTTTTGTCCATTTAAATTAAAAAAAAAAAAAAAAAAAAAAATTGAAACACTTAGCAAGAAAAATACAAAAGAATTCAATCAATATTCAATTATTTTAGTGCCTTTTTTAGCACATTTTCAAAAAATTTTGTAAAAATGTGCCTATATAGCTTCACTCTGTCCGTCCGTCCGTATGTTTACAAAAACTTTTACACCGTTTGAAATAGAGAAAATAAATTTTAACCATGGATAGTTTTTGCAAAAAAAATAATTTCGTAGAAGAATTTTTTTCTGTAGCCCCACCTGTTACGGGGCTACAGCCCCCCAAAGTTGTAAAAAGCCCTATATTTAAATTGTTATAACAAGAGTTCTGTTACATATATTTTCAATCTGAAAACGGCAAATGATAGCTGATTTCATAAACTTTATAAATTTTTACAAGGCAAATGTTTAGGGTTGCCATACGGTAGTAAAATTTAACATTACGCAAAACTCAATTTTCGCAAAATTTTTGGCCACACATATCTTCTGAACGGTTCAAGCTAGGGTCTTTTGGGAGAAGTTAGATCCTAAAAAAATAGTAGGAGTCAGTTAACAAAATTTTTTTGTCAAGCCCCGTGTTTAGGAGCTATAAGGGCCCGAAAATTGAAATTATGCTATTTTTAAGCACCTGTAATTTGAATACCCGTCCAATTTTTTTTTTATTAATATACAAAATTTAAAGGTCCAACATTATATTTTAACATATGTTAAAGGTTTTCCTTAAATTTAAAAGGGGTTCCTTAAATTGAAGAAAGTGTCTCTCAGTTTTACCCATTTTTGCTTAGATAATAAAATTCTAAGTAAAATTCCAAATTTTTGTGTAATTCACAATTTAATTCCTAGAACCTAAAAAATTAGAGGATGAGGGGGGGGGGGGGGGCGAGTTGAAGTTAGATTCTTGAGAAATTTGGCAACCTTCCCCATTAAAGGGCTATAAGAACTTTTAAATAAAAAATTTACTGTTAGCAGTAAATTTTATAAGTCAGTAGTAACTATTTCCAAGTAAATATTTCCAAAGTTAAACTCAGTATGTAATACAATATAATTTTGAAAATGTGCTTTTTTAAAAACCCTTGGTTTTTTTTCATCACTTGTTTATTTTTAAGATTCTTTACAGAAAAACACAAAAATAAACAAATAGGATGAAAGAGACCTAAAATTCAGTCACGTATTTTACTTTGGGCTCTTTTGATTCAAATTCCAAATTTTTTGCTAGATACGTTTGAAAAAAAAAAGACAAAATATTTGAATGAGGTGTTAAATTTTATCACAAAAAAATAAAATTAAAAAAAAAATTAATTAAATTGTAAGTGGGGCCAACTAATTGTCAAGTTTTATTTGGAAATATTATAAATTTTTATTTATATTTAAAAAGTAAAAAATGTTCAGAATTGAAGGATATTAAAGTTTCTAGAACTGCAAATATTGAAATTAGTTAAAGCTTTCCTTGGAAAGTCAAAAATTGTTTAAATGAGTGAAACAGAAAATTAAATTATTGCATATTTTTAGGTAGGTGTTGATAGTAACTATTGAGTTATAAAATCAAATATTTGCATATTTATAGGCGTTAGTAGTAACTATTCATTTATAAATTCTTTAGCTTAAATAATTTGAGAAAATGCCTTAATTATTAATAGAACTTTAAATTTAATTCAATCTCAAAAATATCAACATAATTGAAAAGTCCTTATCCCCTTTAAGGTTAATTTAAGTCCTTTAAGGTTCGTTTCATGTTAATGATGCAGAATTTAATTTAAAATGGATGCTTTATTCAATGCATGTTTGAAGTCAAAAACAAAAGAAGTATTTATTACCAAAAATTTTTAGAAAAGCCAATTTTTTAAATTTAACAATGTTCTATAATGAATTTTGGATAAAGAGTACCTATTTATCAAAAGACACTTTCCGCAATTTCAAGAAAATTTAAGAAAACTGTTCGTATTTATAAAGTTTGTGTAGATACTCAATAATATTAACACTTGAGCTTTACTAAGTATGTACTCATTAGGGCTTAAGTTTTATATACTAAATACTCAGTTTTAAGAATTTTGTTGTATTTACTTAGGTTTCTGCAATAAATTGAGTATAAATTAGACTATTATTACACTTAATATTCTTTCATACTGAACAATGATTAATGAAAGCAACAAATTTCCTAAATAACTAAATGTTATGGAATACTTAAGCATTAGCATTATCTAGTATTTACTTGTCCTTTAATAAATTATAGCCATAGTGTTGCAACTTTCAATTAACCTAAAAAAATTGGGACAGAAATTTAATTAACAGGTGTTTAAAAATAGTAAATTTTGGTTTTTGACTCCTTACAGCTCTAATCTAACTATTCCCAACATTTTGAGTTACTATAGAACTTTTGTTGATACCATTTAAAAATAGGGTTTTCCAATCTTTGGGGGGGGGGGGGGAGTACAATATTTTAAAATTTCAGACTTCAATTGGGTAGGGCTACATAAATTAGTTGTTCGACAGAATGGATTTATATTGCGATACCTATCCTTAATTAATTATTTTATTTCAAACTCTGTGTAGAAATACGCGGATGGACAAACCAATAGAAGGAGTGAAACTAAAATACATTTTATAAACTTTTTTGAAAATTTTATTAAAACATTAATTTTATTGATTTTTTTTAAATTTAATAATAATTAAATCAACCGTCAATTTTAATTAGTTGTATATATAGTAAATATAGTTAATAGCTAATAAATCTTTATTATAACTAAAAGCATCAAAATTTCAAATTTTGACATTTTCGAATCAAATATATAATATGACGTCAATTTCTAATACGTCCATGATACATTGACACATTGACACATTGTATTAAAATATTGAAAATCTATTTAATAAAATAAATTAAAATAAATTTAATTAATATATTATTATATTATTATACATATATTTATAAAACTATATATTTATAAAACTTTATGTTTTATATGAAAATATGTATAATGAACTTTAAAATATATAGTTGCACTGGAAATTTTTATTATGAGTACTTAGTTGAATGCAATTCATAATATTGAGTTATTTATAATATAACTTTATAATATGAGTTATTATAACGTTCATTTAAAAATACAATTAATTTTAATTATATTATTTAAACTTTATATTAATTTTTATGATTTAATATAAAAAATTTGTGCATTTTTTAGTCAACTTTTTTAAATTTATAAAAGAGATTTAAAAAAATTTAATAGATACATATAAAATTTATGACTAAGTTAAAGTGTATCTTCCATTATTATGCACGAGTTAAATTGATTATGTTTTTTATTAGAAAAAAGTTTCATCAAAAATTATATAGGTGCAGTTGAGAAATTATTCTTCAAATACAGGTTTAAATCTTTTAAGATTTACTTTTTAGATTTTGAAGCGAAATATATTTTTTTAATTATATTTTGACAGACAGTTGCCGTAATTGTAAGAATGTAGGGGCGTCTTATTCGATTTGATCTTTGGTTTGAATCTCACTTTTAATTAAAATATTAGATTAAAGTACCAATTGCTACATACAAATTATAATACATATAAATAAAAAAATTTTTTTGATTCATGCTTTTAACTCACAGATATTATATTCTAGATGGTATTCTAAGGTTTAGTTAAAAAAGTTTAGTGGCTATGGTATTCCTATAGGTGCTTCTATAAGTTCCACGTGAAAAAAGTAAGTTTAAAATAATTCTAAATAAAACTTATGCACTGGCGAAATATATCTCTAATAGTAGCAAATACCTATTTGTTAAATTTTTGCCTCTCATTTCAATTAATACACAAATTGATTAAAGATCTTTTGTGCAGTAAAAGGCGATAAGATAACATAATACCTTCGTTTTTGTCCTTTTTTGTAACACACGTAATAAATATTAAAAACCACTTTAATTTATTTGTATTATAATCATTTCATACAAATTTTGGGAACACAAAATGCACACTACTTCTTATATCCTTATATATGAAAACAATTTTAAGTTTTTTGACAAAAGCAATTCAATTGTTAAATTTCTATGAGGTTCTCTTGAATCAATATTAAATAAAATAATAAAATACATAATATGTTTGTAATTTGTATATTGTTATACACAAGTACTTGATTTAGTACTTCAAATAAAAAACAAGAATATTGAAGAATAAAACAATTCTATAGGTATAAGAATTTATGTAGTAAGAAAAAATTTTCCTAATGTTTATATTAATTTTTTATTGTTTTTGATCACGTACCGAGGCAAACGATTCTTTCAAAATAGTTAACTTTACGAAGATTTTGATAAACCTAAGTCTCATAGTTCCATCTTTTTAGCCAAGCCATTTAAATTACAAAGTTTTATCTGAATACATAACAGTGAATGTTTTGTTTTCGTTTTAAATGCTAACTAAATTAAATACTATTAAATTCAATCTTGCGACCGCCTGGTCCAATAAGAAGCCCCATACAATTTTTTTCAATGACATCAACAACAATTAAAACCCATTGAGAAGCGCAGCAACGCGCACTGTGTATTAGCTAGTACTAAATAATTTTAAAAATCTTAAACGCCAGATATATTAGAAAAAGTGCAGAAAAAATTTACTCACACCCATTCGCAATTTTTTTTGATTTTAATAGTCCCAGTAACTCAATACGCATATTGAAGTCAGAGACACCCAATTGTATATTATATATACTTAAGTATATAATAAGTTTTTCAATTTCCTTTTCTTTTTCTAATAAATATAAGAAAATTCCCTGAGTTTCTAAATAAAATAAATTTTCTTATTCATCTCATTTCTAGGTGAAATCAAATACAGGAAGTATTACTTACCTACTTATAATTTTTATATTTAATATTTTTATATCGGATTCAATATAAATTATTTATAGAAATGAATCTTAAAATATATATGTACATATTTTTAACCTATTCCGTTACATTATCTAAAAAAAAAATTAACTTTTAGGTACTAATTACATGTCAAAAGTAATTTTTTCCCTAAGGCTTTTTTGAACTAAAGAAAAATTAATGTATAGAATATAATATGAAAATTTCATTAATGAAAAGTATGCTAAACCTCTTCAAATAGGATTTATTGAATTTTAATTAGATTAAATTAGACGATATCTTGAGGAAAGCAAGTAGTATTGAAAGAAGCATCTATTGGTCGGATGACAAATATCTAGAAAACCTAGGTCTTGCAGACGACATATGTCTTCATTCCAATAACCAAGAAGATGCATAGAATAAAAAAAAAATTAAACTACTTACAGCCGACTTCCCGTAAAAATAGCCTAGATATTAACATCAGTATTATATACAGTTATGTATGTAGACTTTGAAAATTACAACCTAATTAAAACATACGATCGAGCCATTAAATTTACAAATATTTTCTGTTATCTTGGGAGCATCATCTTGCCTACTGGTTGCATCAACGATGTAAAAAATAGAATCGATAAACAAGAATAGCATTATGTAGATTTCGCCATACGGAACAGTTCGCAGATATCAAGACGAACCAAACTAACAATATTCAAGTCGTGCGTAAAATCTGATTTAACATATATGGCTGCTTATCACGGTTGTTCATTAATTCCATTAAGAATAAATTATATAAGTTTTCATAAATATCTCGGAATAATGTGCCGAGTATTCTGGCCTGTCAGAATAAGAAGGACGGAGATGCGGGCACTAACAAACGAAGAACCAACAGTGAAGCAAATCAAAAGAAGGTACACTAAGGAAGCAACATGGAGAAAAAAGGTGCTGAATGTAAGTAGGCACGAGTATCCTGGGCTGAATTATTAAAAATAAACAGTGGATATAATTAATGTCACAGATTTCACTTTTCAGTGAAATAATTTCACAACTGAACTTCTGACTTTTAATTACCAATTATACGAAATTCATATTCAACGCAACTATTCAAAATACCCTTTAAATTTATTCTGCTAAGGTCCATGCTAATTGCTAGTGTCCATACTAATGATGAATGAAATCCATAATGGTGTAGCTCATGCAACACCAAATAATCCATTTAGATTTGTATAGTATTTTTAATCTAACTGATTAAATATGCAACTGCATAAAAAGCAGAAATTATTAATAATCTTATGTTGTCACATATTCAAACGACTTTTCTAAGATCTACCCACACATTTCTTTTAAAAAATTGAATTGTACAACATATATTATTAGTAACACTTAGAGCATCCTACGTCAATGCTCCATCTACTTTAGTTAAAAACGAGGAAAATTATAGTTGCCCTTGTCAACTTTCAGATACCCGTGCGTGTATTAAATAAATAAGAATTTCATATATTGCAATTGAACTGTTTGACAGAAAATTCAAAATATTTGTTTTTTTATGTTTAATTACAAAAAAAATGAAAAAAAAAAAAAAATGAATTAAAAAAAAAGATGAATTTAAAAAAAAAAATATGCTCTGAACAAGATTCAAACCCACACTTTTCAATTAAAAGGTCGACGTTCTAACCACTAAGCCATTGACTTCTTGTTCAACTCAATTTTTTTTTTAAATTATTATAGTTGCTATAGTATCAATTGTTTGTTTTGAATAACTGTTTTGATTTTTTTTAAAAATGTATTAAAAAAAAATAAATAATTTATAAATGAGAGTTTTAAGAGGAATTTAAAAAAAAAAAAATTTTGCCCAAGCAAAGAATCTAACCAAAACTTTTTGACTGCTAGTCCCATGTCCTAACCACTATACCATAGAACAATTAATAATTTGCGTACAAAACGAGTTTTTATTTATCTTAATTTTTTTTTTTTAAATAATTGTAGTTGCTATGGTATCAATTGTTTGTTTTAAATAGCAGTTTTGAATTTTTATATAAAAATATAAAAAAAAATTAATAATTTTTAATATAAATGAAAGTTTCCTGTCAAATTTTCTATAAAATAAAATTTTTCATACATAAAATAAATACATATATTTTATTAAAAAGAAAATAGATAACAAAAAATGAATTTAAAAAAAAAAAAAATTTTCCTTAGCCTGAATTCGAACCGAGACATTTTGACTCCAAGTAACATGTCCTAACCACTACACCATGAATCGATTAATAGTTTTACTACATTTTGTTTGTTGTTATATTTGGTTTCTATTTAGTTATTAATTTTGAAAATATTCATATAATTTCGAAAAATTTGTATGGCAGCTACCCGAAGTCTTTGTCCGATTTTAACCAAAAACAATAGGGAACCAAATTGTCTAAAAATTACTTTGTGAAAGTTTCAGAACTCTAGCTCTTATAGTTTTTGAGTTATCGTGCTGACCGACGGACGGACGGACACACATAGCTAGATCGATTCACTTTTCGATGCTGATTCGATACGTACCCTTGACACTATATCTAGCTCGTATATTTCGATGCGTTACAAACGGAGGAGTAATTTTAATATACCCGATGTTTATATACATATGTATGCACGGGTATAATAACGTTTGGGAAATATAGAATAGTTTCTGAGCATAATAACTTTAGTTATAACATCCAAAAAGGCTTTTAATTAAACCAATAAGAAAATGTTCAATTCATTTCCTTTGTTGTCTAATTTACGGTATAATAAATAATGTTTAAAGACAGAATTAAAAAAAATAGAAAGATAATATAAATCTAGTACGTACAATTAGTTGCAATAATTATTTTTAATTTTTTAGCACATTTTGCGAAAAACAGTTTTAAAAATATACTTATAAGTTTTCATTCGACCTATCTGATTCTTTGTCTTATTATAAAACTTTTACACCAATTGAGAAATAAGCTTTTAAAGCTCTTTATAATACACAACATCACAGAAAGCATTAGGCATTTGCAGTGACAGCATTCCTATTATTGTATACCAAATATAGCTGTGATCTGCGATATTATATCTTAAAAATGTCATTTTAAATGTATTGAATAACTTTTTTACCCCGAATTAAAGGTCATGGAAATAAATCGAACTCAATTAATAATTCAATGAAATTGTTAATTTTAATTATATTAATACGGGCTTCGATGGTGTAGAGGATTTGTCTTATTAATCAAGAAAGTGATGGTTTGATTCTCGTACAGGTCAAAAATATTTAATTGCAAGGAAAACTATTGAAAACATTGTAATGGTTTTCATTTAATAATGAAAATGATTTAATTTGACAGTCAACTGATTTAATTTGACAGATTAAGCAGATGGCAGAATACTAGCGGTAAAAATGATGAAGCAAGGAGGACTTCGTCGTCGCTGCCGCTGTCATATTCTGCATTGTAATAAAGTCGATTTTTAATATGAGAAAATTCGACTGATCCTGCCTACGAGGTCTGTTTCATGATTTTAATGTAAAAACTTAATAATTTTTCATAATTTGGCATTTGATTTTACCATTATCTTACCGTTACTTTTATCAGTTTAAACTGGATGTAAACAGGCTATAAAATCTTTAAGAAATCCATTTTAAGTTTTCCGACTATCCTAATATAGGTTTTCCGAATTTTGTTTCCCACAATTTTAGTACTCTGTCTTCTTTGGTTCCCATGAAAGGAGTCACAGAATTTTAAACTGCTGTCTCTAGATACAATCGTGAGCATTAACAGTTATTCTTCAACTTAATTGCTCTAATCGTTAAGAATGTGCACTTTTAGAAACCTATCAGCTTAAAATACAGCCTTTTTTTTGTTATCGATTATTTTCATTATGTATTTTCCTTTTCCTGAAAATACTTTTTGTTTAACTTGCTTTTAAAATCATTTTAAAACGAATAGCTTTTCATTTTGTGGCGGCATGAGTTTAATTAAAGAAAATAAATGCATCTGAAAAACGATTTGGAAAAATATTTACAAAAAAACAAAATCTGGAAAGGAAAAAACTTAACAACAAAATGAAAATTAATTAAATTTTTCTTTTATACAGGAAAATTTATAAGAAAATTGAATTTCACTTCAATGGATGTTCCGAACCGTTTTTTATGAAATTTTAGTATAATATTGGTGAATTATTTCTGCAAAATTACTATGTATTATTTAATATGTTCAGATTTAATTGATTTATTCAATAAATCAATCAAGCAGTACAATAGATTGTTTAAGATAATAAATTTTATTAATTTTAAAATTTTAAACAAATTAATAGTGTACTGAAGATTATTATATAAAATTTCAACACACATTTTAATGGGAAATTCAAGGAAAATTAATTAAAAATGTAAAATTTAATATAAAATGCATAAAAATTTTGAGCTTTTTACCAAATTTTTACACTTTTATTTTTAATAAGTAATGGGTTGATGAAAGTAAGGTCTTAAGTGACTAGGGTAGTAAAAAACGCATTTCGATTACATAACTAATGTGTGAAATTAAATTACATATTTAACCCTTTTGTTTCTAAATAGAGGTTTAGCAAATTTCTCTGAAAAAAATCAGGTACTTGTAAAAACCTATCCCCTCCGAAAAATTTGGAATTTTTCTTAGTATTTTAAGAATAGATCAAGAGATACTCTCTATTATTTCAAAAAACTGTAAATGCTTTAATATATCTTTGTATATAATTTCGTAAGCCCGAATCTTTATTTTAAACTACAAGTCCTTTTTTCATAATTAATACCTTAATTTAAAAGTTCAGACAGAGAACTCGGAAGCAGTCCGAGGTCGCTGAAATTATAATCGCATCTGCAGAGCCAATAATTTTGGAATTTGTCGATGGATAAACTTAGTAATGATCACACAATTGATTACGCGATTACGCGTATAGGCCAATCTACTGTATAAAAATATGTAAAAGCTTTAATTTTGAAATATTAATACATCAATTATTAAATTGCATTTAAGTTACAGGTGTTAACAAATAGCAAAATTTGAAAGTCTTAAAGTTAAAAAACGGCGGGTGACAAAATATGAAAAGTAACTTATTCTTATTTTCAAAGATCTAATTGCTTCCAAAATTTCAAGGCTTTGGGTTAAACCGTTTACAAGACGTGAAAAATTTTGCAAAAAAAAGTGTTTCGCAGAACTAAATACCGTATGGCAACCCTAAATATTTATTTAACATATATTTATAAAGCATATAAAAACTTCTATAATTTTGATTGAAAAATTAATAATATAACTTTTTAAGACTTTTGTAATAGCGATCAAATACAGCGATTTCCGGACCTTGGGAATCTCCGTAAAACTCAGGGACTTTGGAAAACTGCGTAATAAACGGGGTAAAATTTTTCAATCGAATTCTTAAAAATGCATTGAACTTCTATAGTTATTTTATTACACAATCACTGAACATCTTGAAATATATAAGATCGAATGCTTTGTATTTTTACAGTTGTAGCAGTTGAACAAGACTATATTTATTGTGAAATTTTTCAATATCGCATATTTACAAGAATTCTGGAAAATAATCTGGTCAAATGCATTCCAGACAATTGGCCCAAGCTGTTGTAGATAAATTATTAAATATTATTTTTTAAAATATATTTCAATTTTCATTAACCTTCATCACAGTCATCTTTTATCTAGTCATCTGTAATGATATAAATAATAAGATGATTAAATTTTAAAATCTTTATAATTATGTTAAAGTAAATATAATTTAAAAAAATTTTACAAAATTTAATTAAACAAAGATATTATTAGAAATATAATATTAATCAGAAAAATATACTTTATAAAAGAAAATCAATTTAGGGTAAATATTTTAAATATGAGCTTTTCTATTCAAATTAAATTTACTATTATTAAAATATTCAAAAAATTTATTTTCATAAGCTGTTTTTGTTTTTCACAATAATTGTAATTATGTTAAAATTTTACAGACAAAATTATACAGAAAACGAATTTTCAGATACTTTGTAAACAACCTACTCTCATAATATTTCCCAAACCCATATCTTAAAAGTTTTGAACCGTTTTTTCTATTCAAATATAATAATAGTTGCAAAGCAAATAATGAAAATGGAAAAATTGGAAATGATTAGGAAAATTTGTAAAATGTTTTTGTTTTTTTGGGGTTTGAAAAGTTTTAACTTTAGTAAATTGGGTAGAGGGTACGGATTGGATATTTTTGGTATATATATAGTAATTTCTATTTAATCGGAAAACAAAAACCTCGAAACCTCATAAAAAGGTAAACTTTGAAAAACTATAATTCCCAAAATATATTTAATAATAATTTTTTTATAAGTGGGTTAAAATTTTCAATTATTTAGAAATAATTGTTTATAAATAGAACAATGTTACGAACAATTATGTTTTGATCGAATAAAATTTAGTATAATTTAAAAAAAATTGCGAACTTTAGGGTTAATGTTTTGTAGGGTTTTTAATGAGAAAGGGATGAACCAAATATAAAATAACTAAATTATGGAATTAAAAATTATACAACACTGTTATAATAATAAAGTTAGGCAAATGGGCGACATATTTGTGTAGGATTAGGCAAGGGCCGATTTATAAATAATTATAACAACTATAAAGATCAAACAGTGATAGTGCTACTAGAAAATTGCTCTAATTCTAATATCTCTCTCGCATCAGTATTCAATTAATATAAAAAGATTAAGGAAGCGTGTAATATGCCTGTATTTCATTTGCCCGTAGTATTATTGCCTGTTTGTTTTGATCATTTGACTGAATTTTCATTGTAAGGATCCTTTAAGGTAAAATATTTTTAACTGTTTAATATATTATAAATTTGTGTAAAATTTATTCTTCTTTTCTTTGTTAATACACCTCGGGGATATGACAAAAATCCCGAAGTCAAAATTTCTCCGAGGATTTATGAATCTAAAAATAAGCCAAACAATTTTAGAGAAAGCTCAACTTCGATGAGTAACTTTTGTCATACCTCTGGAACTTATGTTTTTATCGCTTTTAGTATCCACATTTATAGTACAGTAGCAACATTAGCGATCGAGTAGATCTTGAGTAGTATTACTAGTTTACGCATTGTAGTATTACTACTTCATTAAAAATAAATTTGAAATAACACACAGTATACCTGCCGAATATCAGCTAAAATTCAAAGTTTGTTAACTCTTCATATTTCTATCTAAGAGGATCAACTAGAATTAATTGACAATATATAGTATAAAACTAAAAGAATTTTATATATAATCGCTATTTTGAGCTCAACTCAACCACACCACTCATTATTATTAATGAGAATGACCGATTTGTGTTTAACATTTACTTAATCTTTCTCATTTATATGCAAAGAATTGGTTTGTTTAGTAATAACAAGGAATTCATGATAACAAACTAAAAATCTAACAACAGAATAAGACCAATATAGGGATTAATATAGATAACAGGGAGTTTGGGAACATATAGATATATACATTATCAAAACGAGGATGAGTGTAGTACAGTAGACTGTGTCCACTCTGGGTATCCGTGTGACCGTAATATCGACATTATATCATTCGGTTAGAAATTCAAATAAGTTGAAAGGCAGCACTTCAAACCTCTGCCACTACACCAACTTTATTTTATTCAGACATTTGCAATTAAAGTTAACTACTATTGACAAAATTTCAAACATCCACCTATATTAGTTATAGAGTAATGTTCATATAAAGGAAGAAGTTGTATGGCAGATACTTGAACCCATTGCACCACCCCGCCTATATTTTACACAAACTTTGGCCATAAAAATAAACTATTTGAAAGGTTCATTTATATTTTCATCATTTAGGTACATCTTCGAATTATTGAAATATTACTGATTTTTATAAAATTGTATAAAAAAAATTTTTAAACGCTAGTGTACTTTAAAATTTTTAGCTATTACCTTAATAATTCATATTACAGGGTGGCGCAAAACAACTGATATGGTTTGAATGTTAAATAACTTTTTTATTTAATGGTTAATTATTATTATTATTATTTTTTTGTTATACAGTATTTTAATGGGGAATATTTTTAGCTTAAGTAGAAAAATTATATCCCGCAAGTGGTGACTATTTTCGGTTTCGCACATTCGTGCTCTTTCCAGTACATTTTCCATAACTTTTCGTAATTTTTAATCGCTGTTCTGTTGTTTACTGTTCCATTTCCAATTCCCGAAGTTTTCTTCACAAAATTCTGAAATAAAAATAAAAACTATAAAAAAATTTAAAAAGTTATTAATTTTTTAAAAGTTATTAAACATTCAAACTATATCGGTCGTTTTGCGCCAACCTGTATATATATTTTTATTTTACTAAAACAAATTTTTAATATATAATTTAAATTTTCCAATGGCAGGTCTTCATTTTATAATTATTCATTATTTAGATAATTTTAATTAGAAGTACATTAAAATCACAATGCCGTATACAAAGGTCCAATTAATTTAAACTTAATAAAAATCAAATATTTTTAATTAAAAAATTATTTAAAAAAATTTATATTAAAAATCATAGAACCATTAAAAATATATATAAATATATTTAATAAATTTTGTATTCATTTCAACTTTCAAATATTAGTTTTAATATATAAGTTCTAATGAGTTTTTACAACAATTAATCAACATTGTTGTCTGTAACTATCCAACTAAACAATAAATTTGATGGCATGTTTTTAAAAGAAATATGGACAAAATTTTAATAATTTACTATTGAACTTATTGAATATTGAAAATTAATTTGATTTTTTCAAACTGTATAATATTAAAAGAAAATATATAATTTTGTTTCACAAATTTATTCACAAAAATTTTTAATTTGTATTTTATAATCAACGGATGGTTTTGAGTGGATATTGGAAGGTTATCTTTGAATATTTTTGGACCATAAACATGAATTTATTATTTTTCCTTGTTATATTCATAATTTGCTTCTATATATTCATTATCCATCTATATTCATATTACACACACGTTTAATATAGGATTCTTGTTATTCATTTTAAATTTAATTAATTCTTGATTTTTCATGTTTACCGTTAATGCCTTATCATTTTAACGGTACCTAAATTTATACTCATTTTTTTTTTATCAATCTATTTTTGTTAACCGTCATTTTAATAGTGACCGGAGTGGATAAACGCACTTTGATTTTAGTATTGAATAACAGTGTTGTCGTTTATGGTTTTTATGATCAAATTGATAAATAATAAAAAAATTATGCAGCGGCGATATGACAAAAGTCCCGAAGTCAAAACTAATTGTTGTAAAAGAAGTGGTTACATAACATAAAGCTTGACTAATCGTTAAAATAAAAGATTTTTTAATTTTTTATTAAATGCAAATGCTTTAAGATTAACAATCAATTTCAATATTACTTTCCGCTAGGAGAGAGGCTTGATATTTTAAACCATATAGTGGCACAGTGGTTAGAGTGTCGAAATTTTTAAGCTTTATAGGAATTTACGTTTCGAATTGCTTAAATTAAATATCTGTCAAATTAATATTTTAAGCTAAATAAATTAAGCTATTTGCTCGTATTTGCGATCAAATTTACTCACTTATTAATATTATCAAAATTTTATAAAACAATCTATACTATTTTTTAAAAACAAATTTTAAAATTAAAAAAATAGGAGCTTTTAAAATGAGTATAGTAGTACATATAATGATAATATATACTAACAAGTTTTTTTGGAATATTACTAAAAAATTTCCAAAAAACACTAAAATGTATTAAATTTTTGATCATTTATGGATTCATAAAATTTTTATTTTATTTGAAATTTTTATTTTTTTTTTTTTGGTGGTGAAAAATTAAATCGTTGTTTTTTTCATATTAAACTAATCATAATGTATATTATGCTATACACAAATAAAGAAGGAAATAATATTATTTAAGGAGAGCTACAAATTATCGTTTAACATAATTTCTATGTTTCAAAATCTAGAATTTTAAAATGTATTCAAAATCTAAATTATTAAAGCTTCCAGAAAAATTTAAGACGATTGTAAGATATAGACACCCACACTGCAATCGACACCAAATTTTTTCTCAAGAGTTTATCTGGCGCTAGAGTAAATGGACCGCCTTTTCCTTCCAATTCCATAATGTGATTTGCAAAACACCTTTTTTTTCGATTTTTTGCGAGATTTCGATTTTAAATTTTGTACATGTCTGACTTTTGGATAAATAGTTTGCTGTGAAAGCATAGTTGTTGAACTTAACTGTTAATCCATTTCTGCTTGAAAGCTTTGAAAAGTTTTTCCGATATTTTTGTTGAGTTAAAAAAAAATATGCACGAAAAAGCAGTGAATAAAGTGCCAATGCTGGCAATGCTTGAACTTAATAACTTCCGGCACGAGGGTTAAAAAATGTAATTTTTTTGTACGCGAATTAAAACTCATATTTTATATGTGGCCGTGTTTAATCCAAAAGAAAGTCTAAGAACAATTATTTTAATTGAGTTCCATTAAATCCATTTCGGCACCGGCATCGGCATACATCTCATTTAAAAAGGGGTTTGATCGAAGATGTAAAAAATTAATTTCAAAAAAAATGTTTTTTAGAAAATGTCATTTTGAAAATTGCTAATTTGTAGCCAAGCCTATATGTTACATTATATAGTAAAAATATAATTTAAAACCATTTTTTTTAAGTATTTTAGTTTAGAAAATTTTTAGCATTTTTTGGAAAAACTAAATTGTTTTTTAAATTTTATGGTATCAAAAAGAATTAAAATCATAAATTCCATGCATATCAGTTATAGTTAAATTTAATTTTTTTAATTATTTCAGTAATAGTTAAAGGGATCAAAGTTATTATATAATGTCACAATTACTAAAAATAATTAAAACTGATAGATATTTAAAAAACTCAAATTATAATATTTTAATATTAATTATAAGTGACTAAATTTAAAGTGATTTTGGTTTTTATTTTTAAATTGATAAATTTATTAGAATCAAAAATTAATTAAACTTTTTTAAAATTAATGCGAAATTTCAATTTTAAAAAATTAAAATTAAAAATATAAATAATGGATTTAACATTTTGTTAAAAGTTTCAAATTGAGGGACTACTTGAAAGGAATCTAAAATTTATAATAAAATTTTTACATTAAAACCTATTTTTGTCCAATTAGCAAAGCGATATATGACTAAGAAACTAATTAGCTTAGACTGCTTAGATTTTGAATTGAACCTTTAATTCTAGCTTTAAGAGCTGTAAATTAGTTAGTTATTTAGCTGACTGAAACTTAGAAAATCTGATCTAACAATGAGTTCGATACACAGTATCTAATATCGGTTCATGTAATTATTCATGTAAAAGCTTAAAAAATATCAAATTTATTTAATACAAATATCATTTAAAGTTAATTCTAACTAAAAGAAT
Source organism: Dolichopus griseipennis (assembly GCA_963082915.1). Taxonomy (NCBI): domain Eukaryota; kingdom Metazoa; phylum Arthropoda; class Insecta; order Diptera; family Dolichopodidae; genus Dolichopus; species Dolichopus griseipennis. Next base: position 117,953,579 of record OY720442.1, on the reverse strand, counting down.
TCAGTTCTAAAAATTATTAGTTTTTAGTTAGTTTTATTAAAATTATTTAAATTCAAAAATTAAAATGTCAGTTTAAATAAATTAAAATGTTTATTATTGATTGCAATTAAATTTAATTAATATTAAATTTAGGTATTTATATTTTAAGTTATCTAATGTGTGCTTTTATCTATAATATTTTATCATTACCATTTTAGTCGTTTCTATTAATTTTTTTTTGTAATTTAAATAATTAAATTTTATTGATACGTGTTTAAAAATTATCTCCAATTTTATAATCCCAAAACTCGTTCTAATACTTAATTAATATTCGAGGATTCACTTGTGTTATGTCCGGATTGTATATAACGGTAGGAATGGTAACTCTAAAATAGTTTTTTACATTATGTTTATATTTTTTTATGTACATCATATGAATGAATGATCATATCGTATTCGTATGATAAATTATAAAGCAGTCACTCTTTAACATCGTAATGAATAACAACAGTTTTAATAAATTACAGTATATAAAATATAGGAAACTAGAAGATAGCACATATGGTACACCATTTAGAAATTAATTATCTTAAGTAAGAAACTATTATCTTAAGTAAATAGGAAATAAAAATTAATAGAATTAAAATTAAAATTAATAATATTTTTTATTTTAATTCATAGGAACTAAAACCGAGTATGGAAAAAGCAATTACCGTGCCGGAATTCCAACTAAAATGGTTGTTAGATTGGTCATAAAATGTGAATTTCAAAAATTTATTAACGGAAGTTTAAAAAAAAAAATATTTTGAAATTATTATTGTTTACATTGCAAATGACAACCCAATCAAATTTGACGATCGAGGCATTAAATGTACAGCTAGTTTGTAGGAAGTATGATCTCGCCTCAAACCTACAGGTAACATCAAAGAAGATGTACAAAAAGAATCGATAAAGCTAGAATAGTCTTCGGTAGATTTCACCCCGTATAAAATATTTTGCAAATAAAAGAATAAAATTTAATTCGTTCGTAAAATCATCATTAATATATGGCTGCGAATCATGATTGCTCACTAATTCCATTAAGAAAAAAATTTCAAGTGTTCACAAATAAACATCTCAGAATAAAATGCGGAATATTTTGGCCGAATAAAAAATTCCAGAATAAAAAATGCAAGCTTTTTAATCACCAGAAATATGAGGAAGTGGATTGGTCATACACTAAGGAAAAATTAATAATGCAATGCATAACAAGAATCGAAATGCTAATCTGGAACCCTTTAGGCGGATCCAGGTCAAGGGGTAGATTCAGAACAATATTTAGAATAGTAGACACGATAGTACTTGATGATTTGAGTAGACACGAAATATCCTGGAATGAAATAGTAGAAAAATATATAGATAGAAATGAATGAAGACTTGAAGTTGAAACCCTGTGCTTCCAAGTGAGCGACAATGTGACTTAAAAAAGAATAGAAAAACAAAAATTTCGAATATTTCAAATAAACTTCAGTTGCAAGGATTTAAAAATCTAACAAAACTTTTAGTCAAATATAAGTATTTAATGACCAAATAAATAAAAAATTTACCATACTATCGTATCACATATGCATAAGTAATAACTATTTATAATTTTATATTATCATAACTCTTTAAACAAACTACAATTAATCATAATTGAATAATGTTAATATTATAAAAGAAAGACCAATTATTCCAAATTTTCCAAAGTCTCTAAATTAGTAAACCTTTATGGCTTTTTACCTATGTACAAATATTTTAACAGAAGGAAATCGTTCTGCAGTTTTCTTTTGCAATATCAGGTTAAATTTATAGGTACCTATATATTGTAAATTATATTATTAACATCGTATATAATAATTACATGCTATTATTACTGTCATTATGACACATTTTCATTTTGGTTTATTACTATATAGCTGTTAAATATATACATATATATAAAATAATTGATAATATAGTTACACTATTTCCTATAATTTCCTATTTTTATATCCTGTTTTTCTTGTATTTGGTATTCAAACATTAAAACCACATGAAAAACACCACTAAAAGCAAATTATTTACATACTGTACAAATAAAATGGATCTGTAGAATAAAGGCATAAATTTTATAAACCCAACCTAGTTATACTACTGGATTTAATTGGTATATCTATTGAAAGTGTGTGTGTGTGTGTTTTTTTTTTTGTTGGCACATAAAATTAACCGGATAAAATGTTAAACATACAGGATTTTATATTATAAAGTATAAAAGACTATTTTACGCATTTTATGTACCTAGGTACTTTTGGAAATAAATTAACCATAGGAGAATTTATTTTGGTAATAATTAAGTTCTACTTAAATGTACATATATCATAACATTAACACGCATATATGTTTGTTTATTTTGATTTTAAGGAAATTTTTTTTTTTAATTATAGCACTTACAAAGAATGGGTTTATGATAACACTATACAAAATGATGAAAGTGATAAAAGTCATAAAAAATTTATAAATTTACTTATATAAAAATTTGTTTAACTCTAATTTACTATTAGTATATGATAAACATTCTGTTTATATGTGTGTTATTACATGATAATTTGTTGGTATGATCCAGTTCTAATTATTATTGATTCCGGATTATATGAAACGTACGAATTAGGTATTGTTTCATATACCAAAAATTTGAGTCTGAAATTTTATAAATATCTTGGATTGATAAACTTTTACAACTAATAAGTTAAATTTAAGTGTTACTTTACTAGAGTTATTTCAGAAGTTTTTAACAAATATTTCGTAAAGAAACATTTAATATAGAAAATATAATTAAAAAGTTGTAACATAAGTAAAATCATAGAGTAAATAATAGGAAGAGGGCCAAATTCATATAAACTTTTGACAAAAATAAAAGATGTTCCAGGTTTTGAATGTATTTGTGAGCACTTATTCTATTTAGAAAAGATTTTTTTTACTTAATAAATAAAAGTATTTATTTACCCTTTTTGTAATAATATTATATACACACTCGCACACATATATATTTCCAAAAATATAAAATTTTAAATAATTAAAATTAGCTTACGGATTTAAATTGATTTTTTCAGGTGCAGGGTATATTAAAAAGTCGGTTACAATGATTTAGGGTGTATATAAGAGTAAACACTTGTAATAAGTAATTAAACACTTAATATTAGCTTCAATATTAATATTGCATAAAAGCATAACTTTTTCTATGCTCTTACCGATGCTTTCATTACTTATCGTAGCTACAACATAAACGCACTCTTACTGCTGTTTATTTACTTGTTTTAAGAAAATTCTGATTAATGTTTCAAATAAAATAAAAATTGTGTCTGGGTTCTTATAACTTAATATATTTAATATACATAAAATTTATACATTAAACTCTATGAATTTATTCTATCTTCTAAAAAATTTAAAAAACAATAGCTAAAACAAAAAATTAATAATTTAAAAATTAAAAAAAAAATAATTCTTAATAAACAATTTGTACTGAAATACTAAAATAATAAATAACTTTGGTAAAATAAATTTATTTCATGTACTTGTAAATAGACTCTGCAATCTCTTGCGTATTATTTATTGTCTTAAAAGCTCTTATCTAAAAACTTTTTTCCATAAATTTATATAACAATATATTTATTTACCTATAAGTTATTAATATTTTATAGGTATTAAATATTTCTAAGAAAACAAAGACTTAAAATTTTTAAAATAAAAAAAATTTTGTTTTTTAAAATACCTTACCTTGGATTTCTGTTTTAAGTCATCTTTAAAATTTTTTACATAAACCTATTTAAATTATGTAATTTTATTTTAATATTACATTTCAACGCTAATTTAAGATTTTACCTTCTCAGAAAGATTTACTATTGGTCGAATGCATAAAACTGAGCTTAAGCTCAAGTTTAGTTTTTACTAAGAAAATTGCGAGTTCAAGCAATGTTTTTATTTGAAAATGTGAGTTATAATTTTAAGCTCAGTTTTATGCATTCGACCCTATATCTAAAACAGGGTTTTAAAAAGCACAAATTTTAACTTAACTCATCGATCAACTTAAATTTTGAGTTATGTCAAATTCGGAGCTAGCTCATAGTTTGCGCTATGCATAAAAGCTCACCCGTTGAACTTGCTCAAAGTTGAATTGAGTTTGAGTTGATCACGACTAAATGTAGCTCAAATTTATTGAATTTGCTAGATATGGAAAATAATCACACATGAGTGTTAAAGCATTGAAAATTCGAGTTGAATTGAAATTTGAGTTAGCTCAACGTAGGAGCTTATGTGTATAGTTTAAACTATAAGCTACCTCAACATTATAATTGAGCTTATAGTTGAGCTTTGCATTTGAGTTCGCTCTTTTACAACTCTGATGTATAGGCTAATAAAACAGTTCGCGATAGCCAAGATAATCTTAAAACACTGAATTTTTTCTGAATTAATTCTTAATTCTTAGAAAAATTAAGGAATTAAAATTATAAAAAAGAAACTTATGCTATGTATGGGTCTAAACAATAATTTTAAATTTTTTATCCTCAATTAGGTAAAAAATTTAGGTAAAGAGAAGCCCAAAAGTAAAATATACATTTACGATAATGGATAATACATAAAAATGACTTACATTCGAAAAAAATTTCATAATTCTTAAAAATTACTATTTATTTTTGTTTTTCTTCTATTCTTCTATAAATAGGGAAAACCTACTAAGGATAGCAATAATACGTAAATTATTAGTTTAGTTGTATCAAGATGTAAAAATTGGATGTTTTTTAATTAAATAATTTTTCCAATTGTTTCTGGTGGAAATCAAGTGAAATTTGACAGATTTAGTGATAGTATTAGAAGTGCTATACTAGATCGCACTTTTACTTATTAAAAGCATACATAACCTATTAAACGCCATTTCATTTTCTGTCAGATTTTAGATTTATCCTGAACTTAATCATATTCGTAGGGCTAATGTTTTTAGTGCTAATATGGAGAGTTTGAAAAATGTTTTAGTCCCTGCTTTCCTAAACAGAGAAAAACCTACATCAGCCCATTAGACTTTTATTTTCCTACACCCAATAGTTTTCCTGAAAATTATAAAAACGTGAGAGATAAGAATGTCTGTGGTGAAGTGGGAAACCACATTACTTATTAATAGATAATGCGTGGGTTCAATTCCCGTAAAGATAGGCAACAATTTTTTTGAAAATCACAATTTATAAAATAGTATGTTTTTTATTACAGGTATACATTTTCAACGGTGTTCAACCCAAGGCGTTATTTCTAATTAAATGGGAAATAACTTCTCGGGGGTTTTATTACGAGGGGCCTTAATTCAGGGCACCATTTTTAACTTACAAAAACTCGTCCATTACGGGATATGCCTTAACTACATAAAATTCCAATTTTATAGTAACAAGTTTAATAAAAAAAAAAACTTTTAAAATAACCAACACCTCCGGCTAACTTCAATTTCGCTATTGTTGAATTCTTAAATTAATAACATTAAATAATTGTATATTCTAAAAATGTTCTAGGGTTTTTGAAGAATTTTTAAAAAAACATAAATAAAATATTAAAAAAAAAAACAAAAAAATAATAAAAAGTTTTTTTAATAAATTTTCAGAAATTTTTTAACACCGGAAACACGTGATTATTAAGAAAACGTGACTCATAATAAAATATATTATAACATAATCTCCGCATAGATTTATTAATTTTTTTCTCAAAAGAAATATATTTCTTAAGAATACAAAAAATGAAAATTTTAAATTAAATTAAATCACCTAGGACTTAATAACTTTATTTTTCATAAATAATAAAAAATAGACAGGAAATATCCACTAAATAAACTTTTCTCAAAATTAACTACAAAATGATTCACGATCCTACTCCATATGGAACTAAATTGCTATTTGATGTAAAAAATGGATGCCATATTGAAAATATAAATTACGTAAATTTTAAATATATGTTATGTGTATATATAAACATGAAATGTTAAAATATTATTTAAATAAATTATTAAATAAGTTTAATCCACAATTCAGCAAAGGAAAATTAAATAAAATATTTGAAAAAATTGTTACGCGCAAATTTTAGAACAATTTTAGTATAATTCAGACCATGTTTAAAGTAAAATACATTAGTTTTTTGTTAAGATTAAATTATTAATTTAAAATGGGAAACTTGTCCTTTTGAAAAAATTGAATCAAATTATATTTAGAATAAGTGGAAAATATGAGCTCTTCAAGATCACAGTTTAAAAACAATATGTGTAACTCGTTTTATTTGAGGTCTAGTGATAGTATTATCAAATTAATTTAAAAACGTGGAAAAGTGTAATATGAAGTTAGCAGCTATTCAAACCCTTTGAGCAAACCGGTTGGCATTTGATAATACGTACTAATTTTCAGATGCTTTTTTAAAAAGGACCCTAGCTCTTTCACTCTTCTTGTTTTCCCTGCGTAGACTGATGGACACACATAGCTAAATCGATTTACTTTTCAATGCATCTAATCTGATGATCCAAATTCTTCCTTAAAGCTTTATTTAATTTCAATCTTCTTAATTGGAAATCATTTAACTCATTTTTAAAGAAACAGTAGGTATATTTGTAATAAACGTTGAATATATTATTCTTCGATTCATAACAGTAGAGAGAACATAATCATATATCATTATGTGGTTCTTCGGATCATTTACATTCTTCCCGAAACCTACCCCAAAAAAAAATGTTAAGACAACATTTAATATATTATTTTAAGTAATCTTAAAGTTTTTCCTCTTCTTATATCAAATAAATTATAATACATTATATATACTTACATCAACCTTACATTGTCGCATATATATATTCGTTAATTTTGAACCAATTAACATAGTATATCATCTCAGTCACATCTGTGATCTATAATCATATATTTTCAATATATGAGAACCAATGTGCCAGAAAAGAACAAACAATGATGAATGATGGATTATTGTAGACTTGTATAAAAAGCCAGAAAAAAAAAAAAACTTCTCCACTTCATTTAACGAGATCCATAAAATAAATTTAATCGTTTTTGCCTCTCATTCTTTTTTTATACTACGTACAAATATACTCGTAAGGGTATACTGAACTTGACATTTTGTTTGGAATGCTTTAAAATATACGACTCACGTGTAATAATTATAGATCAGATCAGAATTGAAAATGATTTTTAATTGTTGATTACATCTGGCTGATGACTATTCGTTCATCCGTAAGCCAAAATCTATATAGGTCGTTTTTAAATCTATTTGACTATCCTATATTTTGTCAAAAGAAGTAAAAGTCAATGTCAATTTCTTTAAAACTTGATTAGGCTTTTGGGTCAAGACCGTGAAACAGATATAGAAATGTGAAACTGATATTCCCATAAACGACCTAAAACTGTGCTCTATCATTAAAATTTATTAAGTTTTATTGAAAATTTGGTGAAAATGTTATTGAAACTTCTGTACAATTTGTTCAACCTCGAAAAAATATGTTCAAATGCTTCCACACATGATTCTCCAACGGGAAGCAAGGAGGGCAACAGATGTTCATCTCTACATACTTAAGCTAACCAGATGGCGCAAAGAGGTTTACGAAAATTCGTTTGGCATGAGTTCATCACTTTTGTTGAAACATATTCCATCAAATGAGATCTACAAGGTTGATACGGTACATGTATACGATTTAACTAAATTAAGAAGAGCTTTTCCTCAACCCAAATCCCAAAATCCTTCCATGTTCCCATCCTCGTAATCAAACTGTATATTTGTACCACAGGTCCCACTCTAAAGTTTGGTTCAAAAAAGGCAGTGCTTTTGGTGTGTTTAATTCACACACTATCCTAAAGAACATTGCACGGTTGCAATGGGTTACTTTCGAACTTCAACTGGCCTTTATCGAATTTTTCACATTCGTAAAATAAACAAAGAGAAACATAGTTGCTATACAATTTTTAATGATTTCAACAGTGAATTTTTGTACGGATTTCCCAGAGTTGACCTAGTCTACTACATCTATGTTTTCTAATAGAATTCATTTCTTATCATTTTACCATCTTTGTTCAATTTAATTTTCATAGTCAGCAATAAAAATTTATGATTTTTGTTCACTTCCGGCCTTTCACATCCTAAATTGATTGTAAGTAACAAGAAATGCTTGTTGTTTGATTGGAAAGGGTATATGTACGGTCTGCCATTGTTTTTCACAAGAGTATAAGAACAATATTTATAAAATTTACAAAAGTTTTTTCTTTCACGTAATAAAATAAACTGGAAAATTTGATGAAATTGAGTAATAAAAACCTCTTATCAAAGTCTTAAGTATGAAACAAATAAAAAAACATTGTTTATGTCTATTTGAGAGTTCTGTAGCCTATAAAACTGGTATCTGATGAATAAAGTAGCATCATTTTTTAAATTTTAAATATTAATAAATATGAAAAAAAATATAAAAATTATAAATTCATAAGTATATCATATAATTATAGGTAAAAAATGGTTGAAAAGTTTTATTCATCAGAAATAAACTCATCAATTTATGAACATGCGCTACGCATATTTTACAAATGATTTTCTTTCTATTAATGCAAATTAATTTAATTCCTTTTTTTTTTTATTATTAAAATATTAAATAAAAATCTCTTTTATTTAATTGCTTTTTAATTACCAAGATAATTGCCGCAAATTAAATTTTTTATATTAAAATAAATTAAAATGTTTTTTATTGCACTCAAAATTGATTTAAGAATATTTTAAGAATATGAGAGTTTTTTTCTTGAGTACTTTTTTAAATGAAACTTAAAAAGCTGTTTTAATCTTTTAATTCTTGAAATTATAAATTAATTTTTTGGTGTAAAGGTACTTGATTGTGCTTTTGTATAGAAAAATTTATTTCAGATTAATTATTAATTATGTTTATTTTTTTTGAAAATTTGTAAATATTTAAAACTCCGAACATTTTAAAAATATTTGACATAATAAAAATAGAATTATAGTATTTCTTTACTCAAAAAATATGCTACCTTATGCCTTTGAATGCAATGTGTTCAAAATATGCTCATAGGTTCTAAGAACTTGTATGGTAGATACCCGAAGGCGAAACTCGATTTGCATCAAAATTAATAAGGATTGTACAAAAACACTTTGAGTAAATTTGAAAACTCTTTTAGATCTGGCGTTATGTGTAGTGAAGGAAGGAAGCACTTAGGTTATAATCTCAATTCTATTATTAATTAATCATTGTATTATAAATGAAGAAGGTTGCAGCTGCTTTATATTTTCCTAGAGAATTCTTTAAAAGGAATTAATAGAACTGAGTTGAGAAAATTGTATAAAGTATCCTTCGAAAAACTCAATCATACCTCAGTGAAAGCTACTAAGTGAATACACTGGCAATAATATTCAGTCAAATATGGAATTACATTCTAAAGAACGGAGAAGCATTTTAAATATATCAGTGACAAAGGTTCACCCAAATTATTTTACTTCGTAGACCTTTTTACAATATATTAAAGCTTCATTAAACAATTTTAAAATAATTCATCTATTGGCTTGAGCATTGAGTGCTTCTTGTGTGAATTCGGTTAGATCAAATATAAATAGTTTGAAGTCTGTATAGCAAGGCTTGAAAAACGAAAATTAATAATATATACTTATAATGTAAATAATGATTTGAAATATTTATGTGAGTTAAAATTGTACCATCTGCAGTTGCTCTATATTCTACTTGATAAGTCCTCAGATAGTATGCATAGTGCCTGTGCTAAAATATTATTCGAAATATTATCGTACCTGAGACCTGAGTGAAAGCCACATTCTACCAATCGACCTTCTTTTTGGTGACTTTTGAAGATTTTCAATTCAAGGAATTCCTTTTTAAAATACTTAAAATTTCGATCGTGATGGCAGAGCTTATTTATGGCAGAAATATGGCAGATTTACGTTCTATAGTTATAATAATAAGACAATGGTATTAAAGGAGTTACCTTATGACTAGGAACCTTTTAATTGATTTATGTCATAACAAGCTCATTGCATAATTTAACTCACACATGCAAAGTAATAATCGTTTCAAAGCTTCTATTACCCAAACTGCAGTAAAATTATCCACAAGCCCTTCTAACAATAAGGAAAATCATGAAGTGATTATAAAATTTCAAATAATATTTTTATTATAATATTCACAGATTTTCAAAATACAAAAGAACACTTAAAATCTATTTACAATAAATATAATATTATTTTAATATTTTGTTGCTGAATCCAAGTTAAATTATATTTTTTTTGTTAATTATTTTAATGTGCTTGTGTTTGAACATCATATGTTTTCCGAACGGATAATGATCCTTGTCCCAAACCTCTATTAAGAAAATCGTTAACAGCTCTTAGGGTAGATATGGGGATCTACAAATAAAAACAGATATTAAAGCAAATTAAAATAAAAATAATATGTAAATTTTACATTAAATATTCCATCGAAAAAACCTTGAGCATTAACAGTTCCTTCAGCTGTTACACTATGTTGATGTACATTTGAACCTTGTGGTTTTTGTGCTGCAGCTGCTGGTGCTGCAAAAACTGTTGTTTTTACTTTTGAATATTCTATTGGAGCGGCAACAACTTCATGTCTTTTTTCATACTACAAGATTTAATAAGAAATTAGTAAATTATTTCAATTTAAGTCGAAATTTAATCTAAGTTTTAATTTTTTAATTAATATAATTTTATTATAAAAATATAACGAATAAGGCAAGGCGTAAATTAAAAGAAGTTCATGCATATTAATAAACATAAATTTTTAGTATTTAGATCCATCATCATACTAATGGCATTAATTTAAATTAATTTTGAGATACACGTAAGTTAAAAGTTAGTAACAAGTTATCAGAAAGAACTGTTAGAACACTGTTCCAGCCTTTAAGATAATAATCAAATTAAATTGGAAGCTACATTGTGTTTAAATAAATAATGCTTTTTTAAGAGTTGACGGTATATGATCAATGGTATACAAAGCGATTTCAAATAAAACAATAAGGCTATTCCTGAGGTTTGTATTTTTTAGAACTATATAAGCTAACATGTAAGCTAATACTTTTACCACTCTAGAATACAAGCCTATACTATTAAAATTCTTACAAACTCTCGGATCATTCTATTTTTGCCTAGTATAATAAATTTAATATTATGATCTCCTTGCTTAGTTATCCTTAAATTTACGTATTTGGTAGGAAAGTACAGGTCTACTATTTAATTGAAGCTAAATGGGGTATTCATATTTTATAGGAAACCTTTAGTCAACTAAAACGTTGTATATGAGGTTCTAATATCGCTCCGAGTTTATTCTTATTTAAAATCTTTCAACTTGAAGTTTTACCGTTAGCCAAAAGAGCCTCTTATTTTGCCACAGAATTTCTATCGCAATTGTGATGGCATGCGAACTTTTTTTTTTCTACAATGATGCTAATATGATCTTGCTTAAATCATCTCGTCCATCTAAATCATCTAGTCACTTGTCCCATTTGTATTATCAGCTCATGTTTTTTGAAAATCTTTTTTACAAGTTTCGAGAGTTGTTTATGCGAAGATTTGTTAACTTTTGTGTTTTCCAATTTAACAGTTTCAGAGGTTTGGAAATTGTTTCTCCCATGCCTTGAGATTACTAACAAAAATAGATTTTATTTAATTTGGAAGAAAAACGGACCTTTTCTTATTGAATCTCTAGAAGATCCTAAACAACTGAACTGCTGATCAAACTTGTATTGCCATAATTTTAGCATTGATTTTTAAAACCATTTAAATTGGTATCAGCATTAGTAAAAAAATTTAAATATTTTCTTTGATCATAGCTTCTTTTGACGATTTTGAACATATATACCAGGAATATGTAACATTATTTGGTTATTATTCTTTTTTTTATTTTTGGATCTAAAATTCATTAAATAGATCTTCCAGTCATAGAAGTTACTGAAGATCTCAGACATTACTATTGGCTTATCAAATTTAAAAATTATGTGTTCTACTCTATCTATTGTCCAGTATAATCAAAGAAGGTTTTTAGTGTTATATTTGAAGAGTTCTGTAACCTAATTAAAAAATGTTCTAGCGTTTTTTATTATAATCAAATAATTATACGAGATCATATTAGTTTAGGAGTTATTTGATTGCAATGTTTAAAATCCTACCAGTACTTTTCTTATTGATTTAATCCTGAACGAATACTATTAACAGTAATTCTCCTAAAAGTATGCAATTTTTTGAATAATTAATTTTAATTTATTCTTTACATTTGAATAATAAGGAGGTTTTATTTTTCCATTCACTCTTTAGCATTTCTTAATTTATTTCCCAATTTTCCTTAATTTAATCATAATATTAATTATTAATATGTCATACATAAAATATGTAATCATTATTTAAAAACCATCACCAGACAACAACAAAAATTAATGAAATGACATAAATACAAAAAAGGTAAAATTAAAATTACTTTTACAGATAACAGATAATTATGTTATGAAGCTATACAGTACTATACAGATTGGTATACATGAGCATTTTAAACCAATTTTGTAAAATTTTTATTTCAAATCAACCACAACCATATTTAAATGTCCTTGCCATCTTTTTGTCCAACAATTTTGCCACAAAAAAAAAAATAAAACTTTAATTTTCAATCCCATATAACAGAAAGTAGCAGCAAAAAAAAAACAAAAATAAATCCAAAAATTGCGAAAAACCAAATTGGTGAATTAAAAGGGAAAAAAAAATTGGATAAAAATTAAACCAAAAATACCTCAACTACTGATGGGTTTTGATATTGGTATACAAATGGTACAAATTGTTTGTTAACATGTAAACGACGTCGTAATGGATGTTTATGTTTTTGATAAGTGAACACTTGTTGTGTTGGGGTCGGTTCTGGTACTGCTGCTGCTACTGCTGCTGGTGCTGCTAATGTTGCTTGATTATTATCAATTGTTTTTACAACTGTATTTATTTGTGGTTCAATATTACTAACAGTTTTAGTACCAATAATTTTTGTTTTAATAATACCATTGAATGCTGGTTGAACAGGTTCACTTTCAATAACTTTTGTTAATTTTATTCCATGGGTTGGTATTTGTGGTAATTCATCAGGATTTTTTATAAATCTTGTATCAATATCAAGTGGTAATTCTGCATCATTAATCTGTTATTACATTATTATTACTATTATTATTATTACGATTATTTATTATTATACTGTTATTAAAATGTTATTAATAAAATATAATAATAACAATAAAACAAGTGATGAAAAAAACCAAGGGTTTTTAAAAAAGCACATTTTCAAAATTATATTGTGTTAAAAACTCAGTTTAATTTTGGAAATATATACTGTGGGGGAATAAGTCACTGCTTACTTGTAAAAATAGTAAATTTTTAATTTTTAAGTCCTAATAGCTCTTCTATGGGGAAGGTTACCAAATTTCTCAAGAATCTAATCTCCCTCCCTCCATTTTTTTAGGTTCTAGGAATTAAACCAAAATTTGGAATTCTAAGCAAAAATGGATAAAACTGAGAGACACTTTCTTTAATTTAAAGAACCGCTTTTGAATTTAAGAAAAACACTTAACATATGTTAAAATATAATGTTGGACCTTTAAATTTTGTATATTAATAGAAAAAAATTTGGACAAGTATTCAAGTTACAGCTCTTAAAAGGGGGGCGCAACAAAAAAATTTTCTGAGGATCTACCATCTCCCAAAATTTCAAGTTTCTAGCTTGAGCCGTTCAGAAGTTATGTGGGGCCAAAAATTTTGCAAAAATTGAGTTTTGGATAACGGTAAATTTTAGTACCGATGGCAACTCAATGAATAAGTTTTTTAACAGTTTGTAAAGCTTATAAAAGCAGCTATCTTTCGACGTTTTCAGATTGAAAAAATACCTCATAGAACTTTTGTTATAACGTTTTAAATAAAGGGCTTCTTTCAAATTTGAGGGGCTGTAGCTTCGTAACGGGCGGGACTACAGAAAAAAGTTCTTCCATGAAATTATTTTTTTTGCAATATCTACTCGTAGTTAAAATTTCTTCTCTCTATTTCAAACGGTGTAAGACTTTGTGTAAACATACGGACAGACAGACAGAATGACAAAGTTAAAATTAAGAAAAACCTTTGACACTGGTGGAAACTTTCGTTTTGGAGCTTTCAATTTTGTATATAAATAAAAAAAAATATTGACAGGTGTTCAAGCTATAAGTGTTTAAAAGCTAATTTTATAGCAAAATTTAAGGTTTTGTACCCCTTACAGCTCCTAAACAGGGGCCGTAACAAAAAAAAAAAAACTTAGTGTTAGATAACGGTAAATTTTAATACCGAATGGTAACCCTATTCATTTGGTTTTTAAAAGTTCGTAAAGCTTTTAAAGGCAGCTGTCGTTTACCGTTTTCAGGTTGAAAATATACCTTATAGAACTCTTGTTATAACTATTCAAATATAGGGCTTTTTCCGACTTTGAGGGACTGTAGCTCCGTAACGGGAGGGGTAATAGAAAAAACTTTTAACATTAAATTATTTTTATTGCAATACCTACCCGTTGCTGATATTTTTTTGTCAATCGTACGTACGGACGGACGGACAGAGTGAAACTATATAGGTACATTTTTACAAAATTTTTTGAAAATGTACTAAAAATAAATTATTACAATATAATAATATGTAATTTTGTTTTTTTTTGTCATAAGGTTGGAAGGTTTTTTTTCTTTTTTGATTTTCAGATATTGTATTAAAAGTTGTAGGGTAGAGTGGGCAAATTTGACATCTGAATGTATCTTAAACTGAATTTGGACAGCAAGTATTTTCAAAAATTTTACAAAACTATGAATAGCTTTAAGTATAAAGTTATATTTATATAAATATTTTTTAAAATTTAAAAAAAATGCAATATCAAATGTGACCAACACAAGTAGGGTACATTTGACAATTAGGTGGGCCATATTTGACATCTTGTGAAAGTACCTAATAAATGTCTTGCAAAATTATATTATTGAAAATACTATAAAGTTTATACATATATACATATATATAAAAATTTTTAAAATACAAGATGTTTCCTAATTAAGTGCAGTGCTATATACCACTGCATAGGTACTTATGCGTAGGCACATTTTTTGTATGGGGGCTAAGTTGGCCCTCTCCTGGTTTCCAAGATATGGGGGCTTAAATGAAATTCCGATATTTTTTTTTAGTTTTCATAATTTTACAATTAACTTTGTTTCTAGAATACTTATGAAAATTCTGTAAAATGTATTTGAAAGCTAAAGTCATATCCTTTATCTAAAAGGCTTATAGCTGCTCCAAACATTAAATTTTATAGGAAAAAGTTAAAAAAAAAGAAATAATTTCATAACTTCGGAAAAACCGAAATTTGAAACTTTAAAATGGAAATTTTCTTAATTTTGTAAACAAATTGCAAATATTCGACCAGATTATCAGATTTTTTCAAAAGCTTTTAAGTAGTATCTTTTAAAGATGTCAAAGGTATCCCAACTGTTTAATATGCCCCATTCTACTATATTATTGTTTGATTTAATTTTCAGATTGTATTATAGTTTGCGAATACGAATAATTAATTAATCTAGTGAAACAATTCGAATTGAAATATTGCGAGAAAATAAGTCAAAAAAGTTGGTACAGAAAATACAACAGTAGGACACAGTTAAAGACAGTAGTGATGACAAGCGTTTCAATCGTCTAGTTTCCTGAACATATGGAATAGGAGAGAAATCAAGCTGTAAGTTAAAACAAAATTCTGTTAGGAGATCAATTTTCTGAACCAGAAAAAAAGTTTTAATAGTTACTCATCGAATGTTGGATAACGCAAATAGAGCGTTCTATAATCGCGGCTTAGAAAATCATTTTTTAAAAATTTCGTTGTTATAAAATATAGCTTTTTTTAAAAATCTCATTTTAAAGGATCTTAAAGCTACATGAAAAATCAGAATTTTCAGCGTTTTTTAGAATACATGAAAAAGGAGGTTTTCTGAAACGGGATTTTTTAAAAACTAGATTTTTTGAAGACTGGATTTCCTGGGAACATCTCGTTTTTAAGGATTTTAGAGTTAGATCAAAATTCAGAATTATTAGCGTTTTTCAAAGTGCAAAGAAAGGAGGTTTTCTAAAACCGGATTTTCTAAAAACGAGATTTTTAATACCGAGGTTTTCTGAAAACGGGATTCCCCGGAAACATCATGTTTTAAATGATTTTAGAGTTAAATCAAAGATCAGAATTATCAACCTTTTTCAGAATATAAAACAAGGAGGTTTTCTAAAAACGCGATTTTATGAAAACGGGATTATAAAGAAGATCCTGAAGTTCTTAATTTGCTCTGTAAAAACTAAGATTTTAAACAATTTGAATAGCTTATTCTAAGATAGTGTTTTAGAACTTAAAATTAATCATTGAATATAGAAGATTTTAGAAGTAAATACTTAAGCTAAGTTAAAAGGTTTCCTATACTGTCAATACATAGGTTCATCAAATACAGAATTCTTCGGCATGGTTTTGCAGAGAAGTTACTGAAGTTAATTTATTTTACCAAAATACTTAATTTATTCCCTAGCTGTTAGAGTTCATCAAATGCGTTATTATTCAAACACTCTGTTTACAGTGAGTTAATACCTACTTTAATATTTTACTAATAATGTTGAATGTTAATTATTTAAAGCAGTTTTAATGTTTAATACTGTATCACAACATATGGAATTACGGAAATTAATATGAAATGTATAAAATTAAATATGTAAGTAAATAATTAAAATTTTTTTTTTAATAAATAAAATATTTAAAAATTAATTACAATACAAAATGGTATTTTTGAAAAAAAAAAAACAAATATGAATACAAATATTAATTACAGAAAATTCAAGGAAATTTTTAAAAAACAATTTATTTTGTACTTATCTGGTTTTATGTGTACTGAAGGTCAAAATAAAATTTTTAATTAACTTTTAATTTTGGATCTGTTATTCATCAGAATTCATATTACCAAAAATATTTTGGAAGCTCCAAAAATTTTAATTAATGTCCTAAAATTTTCTGTGTAACTTTCTGTATTAAATATTAAGATGAAAAGTTGCTTTGGTGTTTTTTTTTATTAAATTTCGTGATCAATTTTATTTTATCCATTAAAGAAAATTTTTTTTTTACAAATTATAAAAATCTTAAATTCAAAATATAAAATCGAAATTTGATAAAAATTTTCTTAAATTAAAAATTAATTTCAAAAATTAATTTGATAGTAAAGTAATTTCTAAAAAAATAATACCGGACGACATTAAAGTGCAATAATTTTAATAATTATAAAAGATGTGTTTAAAACGCGTTTCCTTCCCTCTTCTCTATAAATTTTTAATATTTTTTGTTCTAAAATCAAAATTAAAAATGTTTGGTTGTTTTTCAATTCAAAAAAATAATAAAATTAATTTAATATATTTTCTAACTATTTTTAAGTTTAACTTACATTATCACCATAATATTTTTTTGGTGATTTAATCTTTTGTATAACATTAACATCTTGTGGTTCATCATCAATTGGTGCTTTATCAAATACAACTTCAGCTGGAGCAACGGAAACAGGTGTTTCTTTAACAGTTCCAACAGTTTTAATAACACTACGTGTTTGACCAGCAGCACTTGATTCAGCACCTAAAATACCACCACCACCAACAGCACCACCTAATCCAGCCCGGGCTGATACACCTTGACCAGCTGTAGCACCAGCAAATGCACCACCATAAGTACCTCCTATAAAAAATAATATTAAATAAAATTAACTTTGAATTAAATATCCATTAAAATTTGCATAGTATGCAAAATATGCAAAATATTGTGGAAAAGTGTGAAAATCCCAAAATATGATTTTCTCAGTTAGAAAATGTAGAAGACATTCAACATTGTGATTTAATGGGAAAATTTTAATTAATAGAAATGCACAAAGTAATATTCTAGAAAATTACTTTCAAAATTCTTAAAATTAAATTTATTCAATAATATTCTGGTGTAGAACAGTATGGTTTTAAATTATTTTAAAATTTTGAAAAAGTTTGAAGGTTCCATTTATTAAAAAAAAAAACGAACAAAATTGTAGAGTAGAACGTGTCAACTCTAGGATACCAGATTGATTTCTTTTATCAGGCAGGCGTTGGTCATTTAAGTTAAGCAGGCAGCTTTGTTAGATATGTCCAAATAGAGTTATACCCAAATTAAAAAAAAGGTTTTATTACAGCTACTCGAATCTAAGATTAACCAAATTTGTGAAAACTGTGGGCATGACACTTGACACCCTTTGGCAATATTTCAGACATTCAGCTTTATTAAATGTATAATACTATAAAAAACAAATTCTATGGGAAACTACCCGAATCCGTTGAGCAAACGATCGTCTGGATTTCAATAGGACAAACGGATCTGGTACAAAAGCAAAATTGTAAAAATTTCAGAATCGCAGTGGCGACGGATTTTATGTGATGGTGTGGAAAGACGAACAGACACGCAAAGATTTTAGATTCCAATTCGATCCATATCTTTGATTCTATATCTGCTCTCTCCCTCTCTTTGACTGCGTCACTAACGTTATGCCAAATTTAGTATACCCTATGACCTAAGTCCAAAGGGGTATAAAAAATTGAAATTTTTAGAAAACTATATAATTCACTTAGGGTGGTTTTTCTTTAAAGTTTTAATTAAAATAACGCGAATACCTTGAATTAAGATTCTATTCTTTTTTCTAAAACCTTTATAATTTTTAGAATTTGAATCTATTCTTTTTAATTAAAAGTCTTTTAATTTTGTTGTAAAACCACTATTTTATTCGAGAATTTACTAAAATGTATATTTGCAGTTTTTTAAAATTTTCATTTTTTTCCCCCTTTTTAATTTACTCAGTACCTATTCGTATTTAAAATAATTTTTATTAATTTGCTAAAAAGTGAAGTTAATTTGATAAATTACCTGTATTCAAAAATTAAATTAAAAAAAAAAAAAAAAAAACAAGAGAAAAATTCACCACAGTTTGAAACTATTATAAAACATACAAAATAGTTTTTTTTACTTCCATATTAAAAGTATTTGCATTTTATATTCTGTCCCATTACCATTAACACTATCGTTACAGTTACTGTGATAATATTGTTACGAATCTAATGGTTAACAAGAGATTAGATGTTAAATTTTGTACATTGGTTATAATAGCAGTGAGATTGAATGTGTAGGTGATTCAATATGAAAGATTATAATTAAATTTATCATAGGTGTTGTATGACAAATAGCTATACAGTATATCCTATACAGTAACTGGAGTCGAGTAAACAGCTGCTTAGCGAACATAAAGATTAAAGAAATTGAAGCCTAATCTAAATTACTTGATGGATGCCCTATAGGTATTAGGATAGGTGAAGTCACTATCATACGTGAAGGTCTTAATTAGCAGTAAATTGTACTTTTTTGATCCCATTGCTGCCATGTGACCTGCCTTATATTCCTTAAAGTAGTTGAAAAGGAAAAATACTTTATCGTTGAACAAATTCGAAAAGGTCTCTTAAATAGTTTAAGAAAAGGAAATTCTAAACATTAAAATAATATGTGGAATAATAAACAATCTATAGAATCTTAAACTATAAAGTTAATTTAAAACTAAAAACGGTTCCTATAAGTATGCAATAAAATAAAATAAAAACGTTCATCGGTGTGGGATTGCGAATGTTACAAAAATCGTTCTTTAACGATAAAGTTAGTGCCATTTCAAATCCTTAGGAATCACAAAATCTTCAATTGGAACAAAAATTACTGAATATAAATTGTTATATTAATACGTTCGGTATGGTTGGGCATCTGCTAGGAAATGTTTCAAGAGTTTCACTTTCGTTTGCATCTTTAGAGCTTCTGCAGGCTTTTCCATTTATCTACGACATGAGCACTTATTACAGTCATATTACAGGCCTGCAGTCATTGTCACTAACATGGAGATACACATGTGTGATTTACATGTGTGACAGGTAAACTGCTCTCAATCTAAGTTCGACCTTTAAAATACAGGTCCTGTTGGATATAAATCCATATTACTCCATACAATATTGTTTATTGTATACTTTACTTGTAGTCAGACGAACTTTCCAATTCGAAGCGGTGTATTAAAAAACTTTAGATTTCACTTAAAGCAAAAAAGTTTCATTAGTTTTTCTGTCTTTATTTTCAACATTAGCAGAAAAACAAAACGAATATTTAATTTTCATTGTGGTGAATAAATGAATTTGTATATGTGTATATTTATATTGAAATAACAGTATAGTTTGATGTCCTGTGTTGATGATGGTAATAATTTGAAAAAAAAAACTGAATTTTATTCTGTATAAATGTATAATAATGACAAACTTAAATGATTGTACACTTATGTGGAAATTTAAAAATTTTAATGTAAATACAGTTTTCTAATTACCTAGGAACACTGCAAAGAAGAGTTGTTCCCTTTAATTAAAAGTTTACAGTTTGCAATGCAGTAAAGTGTATTAGGAAAACATGTTAATTACCGTTTAATTAAAAAGTATATTTTAAAATAAATTTTTGTGACTTTAATGGGATGTTAAGTTACATGGAATTGCTGAATGAGATTTTCTTTGTTGATATATTAAAATGATTTTCAATTTTATGTTTAACTTCATCCCAGAAATACTTTTCAGTTTTAAATTTAAAAATCCTTCCCTATTTTTTTTTTTTTTTTTTTTTAAATATTCGATTAATTAACTGAAGAAATAAAAATGTCATTTACGTCACTGTATCCTTCATTTTAATCCCCAATTTAATAATGTACCGTATGTGGATGATTATTAAACATAAAAAAAAGGGATTCAATTAAGTTGAAATACTATACAAAAATTTTTATCCTTTCCATGTGCGATCCTTGAAAGTTACAAGGTAACATTATATACTTGTGTATACCACAATAGAATTATATTATTTTACTGTTATCTGTCAGTATAGTCTTATTGTTTTTTGTAGAACATTTTTAAAAAATTTTGAAAAAATTTGCTTATTAGTTTAACTCTATCCGTTCGTCTGTCGATACGTTCCTATGTTTACACAAAACTTTACACCGTTTGGAAAAGAGAAACGAAATTTTAACTGCGGGTAGGTATTGCAAAAAAAATTATTTCATGGAAGAACTTTTTTCGGTAGTCCCACCCGTTACAGGTCTTCAGTCCTCCAAACTCGGAAAAAGCACTAAACCTAAATTGTTCTAACAAGAGTTCTATTAGGTGCATTTTCAATCTGAAAACGGCAAACGATAACTGGTTTCATAAACTTTATAAATTTTTAAAAGGTAAATGTTTAGGGTTGCCATTCGGTAGTAAAATTTAACATTACACAAAACTCAATTTTTGCAAAATTTTTGACCACACATATCTTCTGAACGGCTAAAGCTAGAGTTTTTGGGAGAAGTTAGATAATCAGAAATTAGTAGGAGTCGGTTAACAAAATTTTTTTGTCAAGCCCCCTATTTAGGAGCTATAAGGGCTCGAAAATTGAAATTTTGCTATTTTTAAACACCTGTAACTTGAACACCTATCCAAATTTTTTTTTAGTGATATAAAAAATTTAAAGCTCTATAGTTATATTTAAACATGTGTCAAAGGTTTTTATTAATTTTGAAGGGTGTCAAAGCTACAGCCCCTGCAAATTCCAAAAAAGCCCTTTATTTAAATGGATATAACAAGAGTTCTGTTAGGTTTATTTTCAATCGAAAAACGGTAAAAGAGAACTGTTTTTATAGGCTTTACAAAAATATGTCGCTGTAATGTATAGGCTTGCCATACGGTACTAAAATTTATCATTATATAAAACTCAATTTTTGCAAAATTTTTGGTCCCATATATCTCCTAAACGGTTCAAGATAGGGAACTTTTGGGAGAAGTTAGGTCCTTAAAAATTAGTAGGAGTCGGTTAACAAAATTTTTTTGTTAAGTCCCCTGTTTAGAATCTATAAGGGCTCGAAAATTGAAATTTTGCTATTTTTTAGCACCTGTAACTTGAATACATACCTGTCCAATTTTTTTATTTTTAATATACAAAATTTAAAGGTCCAACATTATATTTTAACATATGTTAAAGGTTTTTCTTAAATTTAAAAGCGGTTCCTTATATTGAAGAAAGTGTCTCTCAGTTTTACCTATTTTTGCTTAGATTGTATAATTCTAAGTAAAATTCCAAATTTTTGTGGAATTCACATTTTAATTCCTAGAACCTAAAAACATGGAGGGGGACGGAGGGAGGGGTTAGATGAAGTTTGATCCTTGAGAAACTTAGCAAATTTCCCCATTGTAGGGCTATAACAACTTTAAAATAAAAGCTTTACTGTTAGCAGTAAATTTTATAAGTAAGCAGTAACTATTTCCAAGTAAATATTTCCAAAGCTAAAATCAGTATGTAATACAATATAATTTTGAAAATGTGCTTTTTTAAAAACCCTTGGTTTTTTTTCATCACTTGTTTTATATTTTTTTTACCCTAAACTCAGTATGAAACACTACATCATTTTGAAAAATGATCATGCGCTTTTTAAAACCCTTGATTTTTTTGATCACTTGTTTCTTTTTACTTTTACTCTTGAATAAATTCTGTAAAAAAAGGTAAAAACATTGTTTTAAATAGTAAAATAAAAGAAAAAGAAAGAGTATTTAAGTAAAGAATTAATTAATGACTTTATTTTGTCTTTTGGTTTTCTTTTCAAAATTGAGAATTTTTTTTTTAAACTACCTTCAAGTTTTTGCATGTTAAGTCAAAAAAAAAAAAAAAAAAACAAAAGAAGAATTTGAAAGAAATTAAGCATCAATAATTTAATTGTAAAGTCAAAGTCATTTAAATTTTATTTTTTGTTGCGTTTTTTTTTCTGTTTTTTTTTTTTTTTTGTTTTTTTATTTTGTCAATTGAATTTTTATTAACTTTAAAAGGTTTAAATAAATTTTGTTCAATAAAATATTATTCGATGTTCATTTAAATTTAAACGAGTGTTCAGTTCAGTGGAAAAATTTTAATTAATTAATAATTAGATGTTGAAAAGATGTTTCGGAACAACAGTATCTTTGCAGTCAAAATAATGCCATAAGAAAAATAAACTTTAATATACTAAACACTGTGAGAGGTTTGGTATACATGCAATAATTTATAAGCTAAGATATAGATATCCTTTTCACTCCGGAATATTTGTAATTCTGTAAGGAGTGTAGGGCATTCACCAAAACATTTAAACTAAGTTTCAGATTTATTAATCATTTGTTTTCAATGAGCTATTGATTATTTGGCTTTAGCTATTGTATAAGATTATTAATATATAAATGGAAAATTTTATTTTGTATCTAATTGTACGGATTTCATAGTCCCTGAGCATTTCATCTTCCTAGAATATGGTTATATTCAAAAATCAAAATCCTTCTAATATTTCGTTATAGTAAACGGGCTACATGTAAAAAAATTGAGTATAATCTAGATAATATAAATTAATCTAATATATGAAATTAGACATATCGATAATAGACATAGATGAATCCAAATAAAAATAAAGTTACTGTCTGGGGATTGTTACTGGATGATGTCAACCGGTGTCATTTATGTCGTGGTCATTCAATATGCTTATATGAATATATAAGAAATGCATAGAAGAACAAAAGACACTCCACAGCAATGTGTCATTATTGTATCTTCTATACCTTCATTGTCTGATCCTACTTTAGCATTGAAATCACCCATTCGTATCGTAATATCGCCATTCCTTATGCGATTTAACGCTGTTGTTAGTTGTTCATACAAGCCGTCTTTAATCTCATTTTCGTTGTCTTTTTCACTGTATATCACTTTGTTACCATTTGCAGTTATTTCTTCTCAACTTTTGTCCCACCTCATTTCGCATATTCCGAAGATATCTAAGCTGTATTGGCACATTGTCGTCGTCACTTGGTCTGTGTAGTGGGAATCGACTTTTAACAACTTTGCTGATGGTTAGATGCATTGCAAAACTTAGGAAAATAATATCTAGTAAATTAACATATTTTGTAGGGAGTCCAAAATGGGCCTCTCCTAAAATTTTAATTAAATAAAATTCTTTGCCTCTGGTTAGTTTCTAATTTAAAATTAAATCTTTAAATATTAAAATATAGAAAACTTTAAAAAAAAATTTAAAAAACTACAAAAACAAAATAATGCTAGGTGATATAAATCTAGCCCGAGGGTGAAATGCATTTTAATACAATTTAATATAAACACTTAATGATAATATTATATACCTACATTTTATTTAATAATATAAATTAAAAATTTTTTTATTATTTAAATTTTAATATTGAATTGCATAACAAACAATAAATTAACTTATCCAATTCTTTTATAATATAAAAGTATCTAGGATTTATTTTGCAAATTATGAGCGTAAACGAATTAAACTTGAATATTGCTTGGAATAAAATAATTTCCATTTTTCAAGAGGGTTTTTCTATTTATTTTCACATTTTCTTTGAATATAGAATATAGACTTAGATATTTTTGACCTTGAAGGAAAATTTTATTTAATTTTTTTTTTTTTCATAATCCTGCAAATATTTTTTTATTTATGCGATTTTAATTTTTTAAAAAATAAAAAAAAATTTTTATTGTAAATATTTGTAAAAGAAATATAAATTTAAAATCGGATTCAACTTGTTTGCTGTTGTGTTGATTCTTATTTTTACGAAAGGATAAAATGAAAGGATTTTAAAGGATGTTCGTAATATTTATGTTGCTTTAAATTTAAATGATCTTAAATATGAAAATTATGAAAATTTTATTTAAGAAAACTTGGTGTAAGTGAAATTAAATTTATTGCGATTTCTATTAAATTTAAAAATCAACTAAATCAGATATTACGGTAATTAAATATATATATGTTATGTATATATATATATATATATATTAGTTTTCTAAAGAAAATCAGTTTTTAAGGTATATACATTGGTTGACCTTGAAACTATAATGAATTGACCTTGAAAATGTATTAGAAAAGAAATATGATTTTGCCAAATCGCTAGGCTGCTTTTTGTGTTAATAATGTTACTAGATAACGGGAAAGCTCCGGGAGCTTTAAAATTTAAGATTCATTACGAAAAAAATAGCCACTAGACTCCCAACTTATCATTTAGGGAATCGACTAAATTGACTTGACCAATTTATATAGATTCCGATACTGTTAAGTGTTTGGATTTTTTTAAATAGTTTCACAAATTACTTCTGATCTTCTTAATTTCTATAAAATATAAAAAAGGTTACAAATAAAGTATAATGCACATATTTAAACTCAAGCTTCTATAAAGGCATTATTCTCGCAAGCACATTTATCTAAAAGTGTAAAATTTATTTAATGGCCGTCTCCAAAATTCTTGCCACACCGGATATTGAAATTCTAATATCTTAAGTAACCCACAATTTATTTCATTAGTTCAGATATCACAGTCTAAAACTTTTTCCGCTAAGGTATTTCGACAAACTGCAAAATATATAGCTAGTCGTTTTATAAATATTCCTAATATCAACTCAATGCTCACACCACTCAAAGATCGTCATACATTTGGCTCTCTAATCTTGTTTTAAGGATATCTAGGAGTGATTAACAACTCTTCCAAATAAATAACAGAACTAGTGCTCCACTCCAAGTTTTCAACGAGAAAAAAAGTGAGCAACAAGTAATCATTCCTGTCCAGTTGAATTGAGCAACACAGCTCATGATGAGATTCATCAAGTGCCTCACGCAAAGTTGAAAATTATTGTGCATACGATATAGCAAAATTTAAGAAGAACACTAACATCTCTCGTCCTAATATCCAATATTTCCCATCTTCCTTAATCTCTTAATCCTAAATATCATCCTAACTCCTTCAAAATACCAATCCTCGTAACCAATCTCTTTATGTGCATCACAGCTCCCTTATATGGTTTTGGTGTATAAATATCATGACCATCACCGATGATGCAAATTCCACGATTTATACGATTTGATTTATACGAATGATTCATAATTATCATATCAAATAAAGTTTATTCAGCAAATTTAAATATTTATTCATATTGTTTTATGTTATGATTATGTGTTTTTGTTTTTTATTTTTTATTATCCCTCCAAATTTATAAACTCATAATCAAAAACATTAACACCACCAACAAATTAAAACATACTTTGTTTTAAAAAATCAAAAAAAAAAAAACAAATTATTAAAATCACCCACAAAATCGTATTGTAATAAACTTTTCATGAGTTCAAGTACAAAATAAAATAAAATAAATAAACATAAAATCAATTCGTTTGATATAATTACTTCTTCAGTTAATTTTAATATCTTATTGTTATATCTTTTATCTTGATTTTTGTTTTTGTGTTTAGCTTATCATTATTTGAACAGTCCCATCATATTGTTCTTATCTCTTCTCTTCCCATCTCATCTCTAAAATACCAACAATGATTTTATTACACAGAGATCCTTGGATCTTAATGATGATAAAAAAAAAAAACAAAAAATAATATATATGTATATATATATATATATATATATTTAATAAAACCATCAACTCAATGTGCCAAATTTAATGATCTTTGAATTTGAAAATGACTCTTTGTAAAGATATTAACACCAATCTCTGTTTATTTTTTATTTTTTTCTTTTTTTTGAAATTTTCGGCAGTCAAAGAAATTCCAAAAAAAAATAAGAAAAATATGAAAAAAAATATAATTGAAACAAAGAAGATAAGTACACACATTTATGTAAACTGGATACAAATAAAAACACAAAACAAAGGATACAAAATCCAAAAAGGAAATTACAATAAAAACAATAAGAAAAACAACAAAAAAAGGATAATAAAAAATTGCAGTCTCATAAACATGAATTTTAAATATCTTGTTGGACATAAAAATGAATATAAAAATAAATGGAATTGGTAGATAACTGAAGAAGGGGTATAGATCAATTGAACAAAATTTTTATTGCAAAAATCCACTACCCCTAATATGATTTGTAAAACAGGCGTTTCGTGAAAAAATTTTGCAAAAAATCCCGATAACACAACTTTGCAAAATATTTGTATTAAAAATTTCATATTTTTGTATTAAGCATACGTATGTATGTAATTATTCCACAAAAAGGTTGTATAGCCCTGATTTTACCAAATTGTGTTTTTTTTTACTGGAATGTTCATTACAAGTGTAAAATTAAGGTAATTGCCGTCCGCAAAGTTCTTGCCAAACCAGATCAATTTATTACTTGAATACATCAGTAGTCCAGATATTACAGTCTAAAATTTTTATTTTAAATGTAAGCGGCACAAAGTCCTTACTAAGATAAGGTCCCCAAAAACCAAAATCGCTAAATTCAAAATAAAATCTACAAAGTGGGAGCTTTCAAGGAAAAAACGCAGGCCTGAAGACGCACAGTATTAAATGAAATAGATCAATGCAGCCTTACATGAGAGAATGTTAAAACAGCAGCAGGCAACTTTGTGAGATGATGATGACAAATGGAAGCACAAAGCCTCTTCTTGGAAAGACATGAAAAAACATTAAAAAAAAAAATTTTTTTTATATACAGGATTCTGAATTAGCAGGGAAAAAATTTTGTTTATTGGGGATTTGGGTTTTGGAAACTTTTTCTTCGGAATTTCTTACCCAACTCGTATTAAATTTTTTCGACAAAAGATCATTAAAAATTTCACAAGTGAGAAGTTTTGTAAATAATTTGTTGCATTTCAAGTTGATTTTTTGGATAATATATCTTTGGGCAAATGGAATTTTGACATTTGAATTATATTAAATGTTATGCACCCATAAAAATGATCGTGTTTTCTCTTTCTTTCATCGTTTAAAAAAAAAATCAAATAGACTCTATGATTGTAAAGGTCAATATAAAAAAAGAATATTAAATAAAATGGTTTTTGTTGTTTTTTTCTTAATTTCATTATTTGGGTGTGATTTTATTTAAATTTTTATTTAATTTGTTTTGTTTTTGTTTTTGTAAAGTGGTAAAATAAAAAATTTGAAATCACGATTGCAATGAGTTTATCCCTCCTTATAAAAAGATATTTGATGAAAACATTTTATGTATGTGAGTTTTTATACAATGTAGAATAAAATTTTATTGAGTCAATTGCTATCCATGGTTTAATTCTTAAATTTTTTCGAAATATTCGATATTGTTTCGAAAATTAAAATATTTCTGATGTTCGTATCCTGTGCGTGACTTATTTCGTGTCATTGTTTTTAAAAGTTAAAAAATTCAAGTATTTGATTTTTTTTTTCCTTTTCCACCCCTGTAATATAGGGCATTCACCAAATCTATTTAGAGTAGGCTTCAGTTTCTTTAACCGTTCTATTCTGTTTTATTTACTAAGCCGAGTAATTGGTTGTAGCTATTGTATAAGATTATGAATACACAAGTGTTAATTTTGTTCGCCATCTATTATCCTACACAAGTGATATTAATATATTTATATTAAATCTTATCTTATATTACGATAACAACTATTACGATATAATTATACAATTTTACGATATTTTTTTGATATGATCTGACTAGGTTTTAAAGCCAAGACATTCCACATGAAAGGCTTTACCACTACGCCAAAGGTCAGATAAAAAAAAAAATTCAAGTATATTATATTTTAAATACGAACTGTATGACCTTTTTTACAGTTGTCAAAACTGAATAAGTTGTGCAATATGAACAGTATATTTTAAAACATGTTAACTTTTTGTTAAACATCTAATGTGTTAAAAGAAAAATAATATTTACTTTATTTTTACAGAATTCGATTAATAAATAGTTTATCTTAGCAGATGTCAGTACGATCTTCAGATATTTAAATGATTTCTTTGTTTGCTTAAAGGCGCGTTATAATAAAGTTTATTTAGACTATTAAATTTAAAACTGTAACAATCAGGGAGGAGTTACTGAAAGAATATTTTAATGTAGTTATGCATATGTTTGTTTGGAACTTCGTCCATTTTTTATTACCTCATAAGCCAAAACTCTTGCTCTGGGCAAACCTACAATAAAAATACATTTGAATATCGTAAGTTTAAGTGTTGGAAATTAATTGACCTAGTAACCGTCAGTTCTTTTATAGAATACCTACACAATTATCATCGGATGAACGATAATTTATTATAACCTGGAGACATTTAATGTTCAGGTGAAATAAAATTAATTTATTCGGCATTTTTCACAGGTAAAACAAAAGAACCAAACTACATTAAACTTTTTTTAAAAAAAGGACATTTTTATATTGTGATTTGGTATCTCTTTCACATAATATTTTGAATACAATGGAATTTTGTATTTTCTGATATTTCATCATTTCATTAAAACAACCACATTTAATCCAAAATTATATTTTATTAATTCCCTATCATCATGATTTTTTATTTTAATTAGAAATTATCTCAGATTTTATTTCATTTTTTTTCAGAGTAATAAAAGCGAAAACCCCTCTAGAAATATTAAAATATTACCATACAATTATAACTGAAACAAACATATATATATATATATATCTTTTGAACATTAATTTATCAGATGATATCGAAATTTTTTAACAATATAATACAATATTACCTTTATAATAAAATGAATCAACATAAAGTTTTTAATAACATCTGAAGAATCATTAAAAACCATTTTAATTTTTTAATTTAGTAGGTAATTAAAAAAAAAAATCAATAGTACATATTTTGTAACTATTTTCAGTAAAAATATAATTAGATCTTACCATCACCATTATATCCTCCAATACCAGCTGCTGCTCTTTGACCAAATGGTGTACCAGCAGATGCACTTAAACCACCATGTGCAGCATTACCTGTTAAAAATCCACCTAAACCAGCATCTGCACTAAAACCTAAGAAATTAACACCAATTTTGCCATCCTTGAAGGTTATTAACTAAAAATTAAAAAAAAATGAGAAATTAAATTAGGTAAACTATTTAAATATCATTGAAATAATTAGTAAATTTTTTCAAGGAGTTAAATATTAAATTTATTAGATTTTAAACTCATTATTTGTTAAAAAAAAACAATTAAATTTTTAATTATAACATTTTAAAATAATCCTTGTCCCAGTAGGACTCCATAAAATGAACATTTTTATATAACAGGGAATCCTTAAAACTAATTCAACAATTAATAAACATGTTTACAGAACCACGGCAGTGTGGAGTTTTATTAAAAGGAGAAGGGTGACGGGAAAGGCATTTTTTGTTTAAACAATCGGCTTATTCCCTTAAAGTATTTGTAGTAAAGCTTTTTTAGGACATTCGACAGTCTTTCAATATAGGAAGGATACCTATCATTTTTGCAATTGGCGTGACTTTGAAAAAGTTAGTTTTTATTATACGTTTATGAAAACTGTTTCAGTCGTATGATTTCGTAAATGTTCTTTTACTTTGTGTGAACAGTCGATACTGTTCTTCTTTGTAGCGCTGAAATTGATCCGAAATAAATTAATATAATAATCCAGACAAAATGCAGATGTTAGGTTAGAATTAAATATAACTGTTTTTGAATTCCTGTACTTATGCAGGGTGTCTCAAGTTAATTTGAACAAAGAGATGGAGGTGATGGGGACAATGACTCTTGATAAAAAAATATATAACTTTTGAACATTTTACTATAATTCAAAATTCCACATATATAAATATTCTGGGAAAAGCTACAATTCTGATTTCTAAACCAAGTTTAAAATCTCTTTTAATTTAAAATCTCACATATGTTTACACATATATATAAATATTCTGTAAAAGAGGAATACCCTTATTTTGAATCCAATTCTAAAACCACTACTAACCCAGAAAAGCTCACGCTACCCTCAAAGAACGATCTGCGTCAGGGTCGGAGCATTTCTGAACATATGGTCGTTTCGCGACCAAACGCCGTTAACTTTTTAAAATAAAACTTATCATCTACAATGTTATGGCTAACTACCGATATGATTGAATATTGGTGAATTAAGAGAGATTTTAGAATTGGATTCAAATTCAAGATTTGCCGATTTCCCAGAACATTCATATATATGTATCTTTGGAATTCATAATTAAGAGAGTTTTTAGAGTATAAAAAAACAGTAATACTAATTTTGATTTATCTCTTTTTTAAAATATTTTTAGTTTTATTTCTTTATAATTAAGACTTTATTTCTTTTTTAAAAATTTTTAAAAATGAAATAAAACTGAAAATGAAGAAATTATGATTTTGGGTTTATTTCAAATTTGGTATTGAAATAAAGCCAAAAAAGTGCAATTTGGTTTTATTTTGTACCCGTTCATTTGGCTTTATTGCATGTACCCGTTTTAGATATATAAAGAATAGAAAAGGGTGTTAAAAAATCTTTGTATGGTTATTGGAACTGATCTTAATGAATTCCAATTGCAATTTAAACATAAGATAATACTAGGTCTTATAACACCTAGAAACGTCATGGATTTTAATAGATGTAATTCTTTTTTGAATACATTTTAATAATTTTGCATTTCTGTTATATGGTATTCTGTATCTGTGAGTTATATTATTAAATTAAAATTTTTGTTTACGTTGTTTATTTTTTTAATATTTTTATATTAATTTATTTATTACTAATTATTATATATTATTGATTTATTTATTTATTAGGTAATATGGAGCATGAATGGGCCAGGTACTTATAATGCATGTTACCAATTTGAAGTCAAGAATTTTAAAAAATTATGTATTATATAATGTTTTTAGATATGATGTGACCAGAGTTTGAACCCAAGAGTTGTTTAAGAGGCGGACTCCCAAACCATTATGAGATCGGTACAAATTCAGTGCTTATAAATTTTCTGTACTTCAAAATAAAAAATTCTGTAGAAATTTTTTGAAATTATATTTTCAAAAAATATAGTTAAAATTATATTTAAATTATAACAAATTTTTAAAACTATTTAAATATTTTAATTCAATAGAAAATATATTTTATTAAATTTTTAATTTATTCTTTTATCTCTGTTAAATGAAAATATTAAAATTTTTAAAATAAATTTAATTGCTTTAAAATTGAATTTAATATGCAGGTAGGTTATAAATAAATAAAATTTTTTTTTTGAAAATTTAATCTGAATTTAAATATTAAAATTTTGCTAATAACAGATTATTAATTTTATGCAATTAAAATTTATTGAAAAGAAAAATATATAAAAAAAAAAATCAATATTATAATATAATTAAATATTATTCATTATTTTTTTTTTTGAAAATAGATATTTTAATTGGTTTTTTTTTGTTTTATGATAGATAAATTTTAATAAAATGTTGCAAATAATTTGGAAATATTTTAATACTATATAAGTAATTAGATGAATTAAAATTTAGTTTAATTTACTAAAATAGAGTCATTATTATCAGAAAAATTTTGGTATTAAAATTATACAATATACTTTAATTTTTTTAAAATGTAAAGTAGATTCAAAATACGATAAGATTTTTTCATGCATTTTAGTAAAATTTTTAATTTATCTTCAGTTAACTTCATTAAGTGACAATTTATAAAAATAATAAGAAATGTAAGAATCTCATTATTAGCTTTTATTTAACTAAAAAAATTTTTAAACGCGTTTTTTAATTATATAATCGTTTTACTATTTGAGTTTATGTGCACTACAGAACCAACCGCTCATACAGGAAAACGATAATTAAGAGGAAACTGAAGTTCATCGGATCAAAAAACTTTATATTACTAGTTGTGTTTCTTCTCGCTCTGAAATTCGCTAAAAATCTTTAATCGAAAATTGAATTGAATTGATCAAAAAATTAGCATCAAAATCTTATATATAAAATTTGAAAGCATTTCTCTCAGCCGTTTATGCTATACACTTGTGCACAGACTGACAAACAGGCAGACACGCAGCAATTATGAAAAAAAAAAACATATGTTTTGGATTTCTGTGCTTCGGGATAATGCATATATGCAAAAATCTCAGGTTCCAATTTTGGTCCAAAAAAAATACGTACCGCTTATTTTATTTCATAATATATAGCGGTTGGTGATACGATAGTTTTCAATATCAAAGAAGATCTGGTCACAGGAAGATCATTCACATATTTTTTTAACAACCTTCAAACTATCCCCTTGTTATGCAAAATATACATTTGTAAAACAGTCACTATCCTAAGGTCATTTCAAAAAGAGATGTATACGATTGGTGATTCTGACTCTAGGAACTTCATACAGTTACAAAATATCATAAATGATAATGCAATATTTTAAAATCATCTATAGAATTTTTTTCTTAATTAATTTAATAATTGCATATTTTTAGGAGGATAATTTAAATTGACTTAAAACTATTAATATTAAACAAGTGAAATAAAAAGTGAAATATTAAACAAAATTGCTGAAAATTGTTTTTTATTAAATAATTCTAATTATATTTTAAGAAAATTCTTCTCATACTATTTATAATTAAACTTCAGATTTCATCAGTTTGAACTATATGTAAAATTGGAATTCCCAATTTCGCAATACTTTTTAAAACTACAACGATTGTAACACTATTGTAGAAAATTTCTAAAGTTTAAAATTTATATTAATCAAATGAAATTAAAGTGATTATATTCACAGAATAAAATTATATTGTATTTTCTAATTTATTATCTTAATATTCAAATCTCTGATTGCATCTAAACTATTTTTCATTTTGTAAAACTTTGAAAATTCATTTTAAATAAATTACAACCACAATTAAGTGAATTTTAACACATTCTTAACAAATTTTGATTTTTGGTTAATAAAATCTTATATTTCGTGGCTACATATATATCATCTGGATTTTATCTATCTGTTGATCTGGAAAATTTTGTATTTTATTCACTTATTTTTAATGGATTTTCTAAGCATTTCATGTTCTATAATAAAAACCAAAAACAAAAAACCAAAAGTTCCAAAGTCAACTACAAAAATATGCAATTAACCACAAAACATGTACTGTTAATAATGGTTTACCATTAAGTGTTTAAAAATAAATGCAAATTCTTGAATTTAATTTTAAAATCAAAAACATTAACAATATTTTTGAAATTTGAAATTGTGAATTTATTTTGTAATTTTTGTTTTTTTTTTTGATTATTAAAAATTTTGCAGGGATTGCCAACCTATTAGAAAAATTTTAATTGAGATACTTGAAGATTTGCAGTGAAATTATTCTCAAATAACCATTCATGGAATTTATTTTATGTCTGTGATAACAATAAAGGCCTCGAACACGCTGACATGAGGAAGGCGATTTTTCAGAAAAAACCATAAACATTTCGGTTTTCGTATAATTGACCATAGACAGGACCCATAAGCAAGCGCCATGTTATGTTAAAAGTTAGTCTGTCTCTAAGAGTTTTTGTGTTTGAGGCCTCACAAGTTATTCCTTTATATTCAAGTAGCAATGCCTTCACCTCTACCTCTAAATTTCTGCTTTTTTTAAACTTTTCAAATGAAATTTCAAAAGCGTTTTTTGACAGAAATACCAAAATTTAATTAAGTTTAATTGTTTTTTTAAATATTTATATTCAAATATTTCTAATTTCAATGATACAAAACTTTAATTGAAAATCTTTATTTCATTAGCTCAAGAAAAAAATTGCACTTAGAAACAAACTATAAAAATGTCAAGAGCATTATTATAAGAAAAAAAGAAAATCTACAACAATTTTAATGTATAAAAATATTTTCTTGTAAAAATTTCTAGAAAATTTTTATTCTTAAAAAGAAACTTTCAACAAAATTTGTAATGCAGAACTTTGTGATTTCCATTTTCCTGCAATTTTTGTTATTTTTTTTTTTTTTTCTTAAGAAATTAACTTTTTCATTCCAAACATATTCAAATTGATGATAACTACTTTTTGGACCATAATACAAGTTTTTGATTTTGTTAAAAAAACAAGTTTATAATAAAATCTAACTATTTACACAAAAAAAAAAACAGAAAATATAAAAAACCATATGACATAAAAGTCCCCAAAAAATAATAGTTATGATGATAAAAACTAACTATTTATAATATGGATAAAAGCAATTTAACTTTTATCTATAACGCTTGTTTTTAAAAAAACTGGATCGAAAAAAAAAAACAAAAATTTCGTTTTGCATAACCCTGAGCTGAAAAAAAATTTAAAATTTAGAAATTACTTCAGAACTATTTTAAAAATTTAAAATTGCATTTTCTTTTCAATTTTTGAAATTTTTAAAATAAAAAAAAAAAATTCTGAAGAAAAATTACGAATTTAATGCAAAAGATAAACTTTATATAAAGATATAATATAGTCAAAAATTTAACTTAATACTTTGTAAGTTAAACTTCAACACATTTCGAGAGTAAATAATTGATTGGGTCAACTATAAGATACCCGTATTTTAATTACTTTGGGAAAAATTTCAAATAAACAATTTATCAGATTCTAAATTATGTATATATAAGAAAGTACAGGATGTATGGCAGCTATTCGAACATGTTGCACTAGACTATTTTATATTACATATAGCTAATTTTTCGTTATACATTGCATATGAGAGCTCTCAATAATCTTATTTTTGAAACCTCGTTTTTAAAAAAATTAGCTTTTTTGAAAATTTACTTTTTATTGAAAAATCTTGAAAATTCTTTTTTTGTTTTTCTTGTTTTTATTGCAAAAAACTAAAGAAAATTGGAAAAAATTATCTTTTTCAAATTACGTGTAAAGTGTAAAGGTCATGTGTGATATGTATTTTTTTACTGTTATCTATTGTACCTACACATAAAAAGAAAACAGATTTTCTAAAAAGATATTTTCAAAAAAAGATATTCCAAAACAAGATTTTTTAAAAACGAAATGTTCTATAAAAGAGATTTTCTAAAAATAAATTTAAAAAAAAAAAAGATTTTCCAAAACTTAGTTTTTTAAAAACCAATTTTTCGAAAAACGCGATTTTCTAAAAAGAGATTTTCTAAAACAAAATTTTTAAACACAAGATTTTCAAAAACCGGATTTTCTAAAACTGAAGTTCTTAAAACGAAATTTTTTAAAAAGTGATTTTCAAAAACGAGAATTTTTAAAAGCGGATTTCATAAAATGGAATTTTCTGAAATTAGATTTTCTTAAAAACAGAATTTTAAAACCATGATTTTATAAAGAGGTATTAACTTAACCGAGATTTCTAACCCAACCCCAGTTTATATCTTGCCCCCTTCCGTTACAATGTCACAAACGATATGTCAATTTTATTATACTCTTTAATTTACTTTAATATGGAAATAAAAAATTTTGTGTACTGCAATTGGTATTAAAATAATCCAATATAATTTTGCATTGTACTCCTTATATTAGAACTAAAGAAAATTTGGTTCACGTTTTCTTTCTACAATTTCAAAATTTTGAATAAGTGAAATTTATAGAAAAATTTCCATTCAATCAAAAAAGTTCCTCGAGTTAAAAATGAAAGAATTACCTAAGTTATTACATAGTTCTGACTTTCAAAAATTAGAATAGAACAATATATTGTATGTAAAACGAATTCGAATTGATTTTTGAACATTGATGGTGGTGTTATATGGCTGCTGCTGGTGTTAAATTTGCACTCTCACGTTCCATCGATAAATTAATTAAAAAATTTTGAATAAAAAACTTTTATGCTAAAATAAATTTCTGAAAATTTTCATTCTATTTGTAAAGTTAAAAAGCCCTAAAGGTGAATTTTCAAATGAGAACTGAGAACTGAATGAATAAAATGATGAAAATTCTTCTAAAACAAAAGTTTCCTTGAGAATAAAATGGAAAATGAAAAACAAAATAGGTGTTAATAGAATTGCATTGCACTTAATTTGAATATAGTTTTAAATGAATTTTATTATAAATTATTCATAAGTTTTGTAAGTTATAAATTTGTGGTATCACACTTCGGAATTATGAGGTGTTAAAAAATGTCATATTCGTAAAAATTTTATTATGTTTAATATTGAATAGAATATTTATTTAAATATTTATTTTATATTATAAATACAATGTAAAATGTAACATAGATAATAATATATTACCTGGAGTAATTTATAATTTATAATTTTAGATTTTATTATGATTTATATAAAATTAAATGCATTTTTAACACGTAATTCAAACAAAATGGTTTATTTATTTTTTATGTAGGGTTTTCCCCAATTATATGATTTAAATAATTTTTTAATCATATTTATTCATATTAAATTTCTAATGTAAATAATTAATATTTTACTATTTAATTTTTGAATTTTATAAAACTTTTATGAATGATTTATTACAATTCTTATTTTAATTTATTTCATTTTCAAAATCAATTAAAAAATTATTTGATTTAATTACAAAATATTAACATAATTGCTAAAAATTAGATTTACTTTAAATTACATATAATTTTGAGGCAAAATTTTTCTAGTTTTAAAAAGAACTCAATAAAAAACTTAAATACAAAAAAAAAAAACTCAAATACATTTGTTTATTGCCGTTTAGTACATTGAAACAACGCATATGAACTTTCATTAGACTTTATCACCAATCATATGAGAAACGTTTTTCAGAGACTTAATCAAGTATTTAAAAGATTGCAATAGCTTATTATCGATTATATGTACATTGTTAGAACTACGTACTAAGAGATTCTCAACTTAAGATTCATATAATATTTACTCAAAATTATTTTATATTGATTTTACTTATTGAGTGAATATGAATTTTTTACTCATATGACAACATTCATGGCCTTATTGCAATTTAGAACGATTGTTTGATTGAAATTTGATATGCTTTCTTCGTCGATACTAAAGTTAAGTTCGTATTTTTATTTTATTTTTCGTTCGATAGAAAAAATCAGTCTACGGAATCGGGAGGCTCCCATACAAAACAACCAGACTTTTTGAGATATCTTGAGTTCTAACCGTCAGAAAGAGTTCAAATTTAGTACATAGATTGATTACCCTTGCAGAGTAGCTCCATAAATTGATTTTAGAATTATCGGGTCTAGAGATTCTAGGAGTTTCGGCAATGTAAAATTCTAATAATTCATCAAAATCTCAACCGATTTTAATGAAGTTTGATATGATTTTTTTCCATAGAAGATAACGCGTTCACAGATGGACCAAATTGGATTCCAAGATGGTGGGGGGGGGACTTCCATAAAATAACCAGACTTTACAAAAAATATTAACAGATTTACAGCTTATCTTGGATATATTCCTAATGTTTTATTATTAACACTTATAATTACTAATGCCTTATCACTACTTTTGAATTCTTAATATTATTTAGAAATTGTGCATCTTTCAAAAATTTTATTTTATAAACCCCTCTTCTTATACCAGTTATTTTAAGAGTAAATCCCTTCGATAAAAATAATCAATATTTACTTAGATAAACTATACAAAGAAATTAATCATATTTAATAAATTTTTTTATCAACCTTCATTAGTAAATCATCGATACAAAGTATATTTTTGATAATCATTAGTGCGCGACACTTAATTATTTAATTAGTATAAATACAAAATCACCAAGGTTACATCCGGGAAATATTTAAATTAATTAAGAAAAAAATATATTTACAAAATAAAAGAGAGAAAAAACAATTTAAAATTAATATCTAAATTTAACCTTTTCAGTAACAGGTAATCCAGAAATAATTACAAAGGTATAAGAACTTGTAATAAATTGTGCAATAAAAAAGTTTAATTATAATATATTTTTTAAAGAATCATAACGAACGAATGAAGCAAAACGATGAAAAAGCAAAAT
The DNA here is from genome assembly GCA_963082915.1 of Dolichopus griseipennis. Taxonomy (NCBI): domain Eukaryota; kingdom Metazoa; phylum Arthropoda; class Insecta; order Diptera; family Dolichopodidae; genus Dolichopus; species Dolichopus griseipennis. Next base: position 117,914,722 of record OY720442.1, on the reverse strand, counting down.
GTAACTACAAACTTGTTTATTTACGTATTAAGATAATATAATTACTTCTCTTTCTTATTTAAATTTGCTACAAATTGTTTTTAAATTTAAATTTGGATTTAAGTAAATTATCGTTATTCTGGAAGAGATGAGAGGACGCTATACTGTAAACCTGTTGTATTATTTTTATGTAAATTATTACTACCTCACCTTATAAAGGTTGTCCATTCTCTTTAAGAAGACTACTATTTTTTGAGTGCTTTTATATCTTAATTTATAGATACCTCACTGCTATGAGATTTTATCTTGTTTCTTGTACCAAAATTCTCCTTCTGTGGGACTGAGTTTTAGTATTCTACTAGGACGTATATAAGTGCTTCGAATTTCAATCATAAATCTTTATTTAGAATCGGATATATAATTTCCAATATTTTTGAAAAGACGTTTAGCTTTAGCTGCTTATTCATGTAAATGTAATGTCTGACCAATTGAATCTTTTTGTCTTGGTGAATGAAGACGTGTTTTTGTGCTTTATAGATTGTGGAAAAGCATTTGATCGAGCACACCACGACAAAGTGGTAAACATCCCCAGAAACATGGAGCTAGATGACAAAGATATTCGATGAATCAAGGCACTCTAATGGAATCAGACTGCAGAGGCTAGAGTTAACAATCTGGTATCAAGGTAATCTACAAATCATCAGAGGTGTCGGACAAGTCGGCATTCTTTCACCACAATTGTTCAACTTGTACTTCCACCAAATATTCCAAGAGGCGATTGGGACAATAAACAAGGGAATCAAAGTCAATAGAATCTATATCAACAACATTCGATATGCAGATGACACCACTCTAATATCTGACAACTTCAGTGATTTGCAATATGTGGTTGCCAAAGTCAACGAATATAGCAACCATTCAGGCCTTCATATTAATATAAAAAAGACAAAGTTTATGATTGCCAGCAAACGTAAAACACTAGGCAATAATAGTGTTATCACAGTCAACAACGAGCCCAAAGAACGCGTTGTTTGTTTCAAGTATCTTGGTTATTATCTAGATGAAAGTTGAACCATAGACAAAGAGGTTAAATCTAGAATCGAAGTAGCAAGAAGTTCCTTTGTAAAATATAGAAATGTACTTTGTAATCGTGAAGTAAAAATCATACTCCGTTTATGGTACCTTAAGTTTTATGTTTGATGTGTACTTGTTTGATATGGAGTAGAACGCTTGAACGCTTAAAGTGACGGCTTTAAATAAATTAAAGGCTTTGCAAATGTTGTGTTATAGAAGAATACTTAAAATTTCATACACCGATATATAGAGTTACAAACCTCGGAGTTATTCGAATTGTGAAACGCAGAAGGCTTAATTACTTTGGTCACATCATACAAGGCTCCAGATATGAACTGCTTCAATTAATTATCGAAGGAAGAATCGTGGAGAAGAGGGGAATCAGAGGAAACAAATGTCGTGACTGAGAAATATTCGCAACTGGATAGGTATTAAAACAATAGGAGAATTGGTTCGCAGTGCAAGATGCAGAGAAGAATATTCCAATACCATTGCAAGCCTACAATAAAACGTGTATGCAGTGATTTCCTAATATCCAGTAGTGAATTGGCAGTAAAAGTAGAATGGAGTTTGATTGCATTGGATTTTGCATGTAATTCAAAGCTTTAGAGCATCTAAGCATTTACCGTTATATTATTTGTTTAATTTAAATTTGTTTACTTTTTATTTTAATCAATTTATAATTATCAAATATGTAAACATTCTGTACTTTTATAGTTGTAATCATAAATTAAAACTATAAATTATTGATATGATGTCACATTAAAAAGATACTACACTTCATTCATAACCTTTTTTCCTTCCATGTAGCGGGATATTATTAATGATTTTAATTAGTGATCTAAAATCAAAGTACAGGATGACTACAATATAATATATTGCAAACCACTTTATTAAGTTGTACTCAAGAATGTTTTTAAATAATCACCTTTTTCCAAGTAAAAACTACTTCCAAATTAGAAAGTATAAATAAATCTTTAATTTTAAATCTAGATCAATCATTTAATATAATCTGCGGTTTGTTAATCATTTCTATTGTAAACGAATGACTAATTCTATATTACACATATTAATATATCTTATATGTGTTAATTAATTGCCATGAAAATAATATTGACCTTTATATCTGTTGGTCTTTCCATAACACCAATTATACAATATTACGTTAATAATACTATCTAAAAAAAAAACAACAATAAAAGAAATAACTTGAAATCGTTAGTGAAGTGAAGTGGTACTAAAATAGATTGAATTTAAAAAAAACAAGTAAAGAAACAGTCAGTCGGTGCAACCGACTTAGAAATACCCTACACCTATTTGGTTCAAATTTAAGGACATATCCATAAGTCATTTTAACACCATAGAAGCTGTTATTAATTTGATCGTAAGACATAGCTAACCAAATTAACTGTATAATACTCAAAACATTTTCGAATTACCCTATCTATTAAAAAATACTACAAATTCTTAGTAATTTATCTATTTAAAAATATTAAAAAACAAACAAACTTGAAATAAATGAAAATATATTTATTCCAATTCAATTACAAAATGAAAAAATTCTAATTATTAAATTTTGTGATAAAAAGATAATCAAAGCATAATATATTTAATAATCCAAATTTTTAAAAATTGCAATTATTTTAAATGGTTAGTTTATATACCTAATAGAAAAGCTTATAAACGCAAAATATGCAATAAATGTATTTCTAAAATACAATTAAAAATTTACACCTTTTCATATAATTCATTTAAATATAAAAATAAATTTTACATAAATGCAGCAAGTACCTTTGCTATGTTCACCACTACAATTAAGTCTAGATTTCGGAGACACATAGGACATAGGAAATATATTCTTTGGCTTCGAAATTAAACTCGACCAGAACCAATTCCCATGGTACTTTCATTACTAGTAACCTACAGTTAAATTTCATCAAAATACCGGCATTATTTTTTGAGTTATGGTGTTTGTAAGATATATGTTTGTTAGTCCTTGAACTTTTCAAGGGTTCCAGGACCCGAAATTATGGTACAATTTCGCCCATATGCAGTCCCGTCATACTTTCAATACTAGTTAACCCTTGTACACAATTGGAACGCTCTATCTTAATTTTAAGTTACTAGTTTTATTAATTTCGATGATAAGCTTTTACACATTGGGGGGTCTAAGAGAGGTTCTGAACCACCACTCCAATTAATCCCAAATTAGGGGGGCACGCAAGAAATAGTAAAGAACACCCTTGTGGCAAATTGGAAGCTTCTACATTTGTTTCAAGTTACTATCTTTATTAATTTCGAAAATATGCTTTAAGGGCCTTAGAACTGAGTGGCTGGTCCCCGATCCACTACTCCAATGGAGCCCAAATTTCAAAGACACTTACGAAATAGGAAGGGACACCCTGATACCAAATTTGGAGGTTCTACCTTCATTGGTTTCGGAATTATGCTCGTTTGGCCTAAATTCGATCAAAAAGTTCTAAGTTCCGAACCCATTGTCCAATCCTCACCGTACGTAATCACCGCCGTAGTTTCGCTGCCAATAACCTACAGCACAAATTTCATGAAGATAGCCTCATTAGTTGTTGAGTTATCGTGATTTTTTATATATGTTCCTTAGCCCTGACATCGATTAAAAGGTCCGGAATCCGAACCGTTGGGCTGATTTCGCCCTTATATAGTCCGCGCTGTACTTATAGTACTAGTTAACTCTTGTACACAATTTGAACGGTCTATCCTAATTTTAAGTAACTATTTTTAGTAATTTCGATTATAAGCATTTAAAACTTGGGAGGTCTGAGAGGGGTACAGAACCACCACTCCAATTGATCCCAAATTAGGGGAACACGCAAGAGATAGTAAAGAACACCCTTGTGGCAAATTGGAAGCTTCTACATTTTTTCAAGTTGTTATCTTTATTAATTTTAAAGATATGCTTTAAGGTCTTCGGAAATGTGTGGCTGGTCCCCGACCCACTACTCCAATGGGACCCAAATTCACAAGACACTTAGGAAATAGGAAGGGACACCCTGATACTAATTTTGGAGGTTCTATCTTCATTGGTTTCGGAATTATGCTCGTTTGGCCTAAATTCGATCAAAAAGTTCTAGGTTCCGAACCCATGGTTCAATCCCGACCTTACGCAATTTCCGAAGTAGTTTCATTACTAGTAACCTACAGCACAAATTTGATGAAGATAGTGTCATTAGTTGTTGAGTTATCGTGATTTTTTATATTTGTTCGTTAGCCCTGAAACCGATTAAAAGGTCCAGAATCCGAACCCATGGGCCGATTTCGCCCATATGCAATCCCCGCCGTACTTTCAGTCCTAGTAACCTACAGTTAAAATTTCATCAAGATAGCTCCATTATTTTTTGAGTTATCGTGCCTACGGACGGACGGACGGACGGACGGACGGACATGGCTATATCGACTAAGGCGGTCACGCTGATCACAAATATATATACTTTTCCATATCTAGCTCGCTTCCTTTAGGTGGTTACAAACACCATACCAAAGTTAATATACCCCTTTACCTATTCTATAGGTGTAGGGTATAAAAACAAATTTCAAAATTTCAACAACAAAAAAACAAAGGAAAATAATCAACAAGTTTTAATTTTTTTTTTATTTATTTTTTAATTAATTATAGATTATAATTAAAAATTACTTAAAGTTCAACAGCAATTAAATGATTCATATAATATTTATAATTGCAATACTAGGTACTCAAGGGTTCATTTTCTAAATTGTTCTTTGATTTTTAATTTGTTATACCTACATATTTGTATATGAATTTTTATTATCCAATTTATGCTGCAGTAGTACTCACTTGTATGCATTCATTTTAATTTAAACTATTTATTGAAGCAGCAATTATTATTTTTATATTTCAACTCTGAAATATTTGAAGAGTTTTAATCGATTTTAAAGAAGAAAATTTAAAACGAACAATTAATAAAACAACAGCAATTTGATGCAGTGGGACTTGGTAATACCCTATACCTAAACAAATTTTAAGTTTAAATTTAAGTTAGTTTTAAAGTCAAATCCTTTAGATAAGAATTAAACGTTTTAATCAGCTTCAGCTTAATTTAGGACATTCAGTTTGATATTGGGAGGTGCGTGACAGTTACTGGATCCCGAGACAGTGACGGGTGACTATTACAGGATTCAAAACTTCATTTCAAATTAACATTAAGGAAACAGGAAATAACTGCTTTGTTCAAAATTTCAAGTATCTAGATTTATTAATTTCGGAAGTATATTCCCAAGTTGCATTAAGGTGTATAACAACTATCCGAACCAATACTTTAATTCCTCTCAAATGTCAAAAATATAAAGGAAACATTTTAGAACATTCTTGTACCAAATTTAATGTTTCTATCTTTATCAATTTCGAAGATATGCTTTTTTGGTCTTGGAAGGCATGTAATAAGTATCCGAACCACCACTTCCAGTCATTTAAAAATTCAGAATCTTAGTGGAAACAGAACAAAACTACCTTGTATCAATCGTTTCTATCTTTATCAATTTCGAAGATATGCTTTTAAGTCTAGGGTAGTGTGGGGAAGCTACTTTAAGTTTGAAGCACTTGTACTCCCATTCATTCCAAACTTGTTGAGCAATGAGAAATATGAAGGAACACATTTGTAGAGGGTTGTACGTTTATTTTTTTGCACTTATGCTTGATTGCCCTTGGCTTAATGGAAATCTTCCAGAATACGAACATACAAGTAGTCCAATTTCGCCAGTTTAAGGCACAACAATCCTCTTCTTACTTTCGTCATTAACATACAGTAAAACTTTCACCAAGATCTCACCATTCTGTTTTGAGTTACAGCGCTTACGAACGAACGGAAGAACTGATATCGTTCAATGGACTAAAGACTATAGACGTTAATATCTAAATTTATAAATGCATTTCCATATCTAGCCATTTTTGATGTATACAAACACTTTCCAAAGTTAATATACCTCTACACATATTTTAGATGTAGGGTTATAAAAATTAATTTAATATTTATACATATAATCAAAAAACTCTTACGGCACAGTTCAATAATTAATTGCTATATAAAATAATTATGCCTGTTGACGTCAAAATTTTTAAAAACCTTGAAAATATTTTCCACATTCAGTTTTCTGTTTTTCCTCATTTACGTACGTATGTTTGTATATTTATATTATTTTTCTTGGAATTTAATGATAATTAATTTGCGTTTGTAAATTTATATTAAGCATCAATGTTGTATTGAAGTACGTTAACACTTAATTATAATTTATATTTAATTTTGTTGCATATAGAACAATTTAATATTAAACCAGTTTTGTTTTTGGTTTGGTTGGTTGCACAGTTTTTGAATATTTGAAATTGACTTAAAGTTCAATAATTTATTTAAAAGACTTGAAAAAATTTGGGATTTTGCAAACTCAGGAATATGGATTAAAATTTAAATTATAAGTCAGGTTAGTTATTCTATTTTAACTTAAACTTATTTCAAAAAGTCACCAAAGTATTGTAAAAATCGAAGCTAAACAAGAAGCAAATATTTAAAAAATTAATAGGAGCTACTTTCTTTCATAATTGAAGACTTGGACAGACTTTCCTTTAACGTGGTCCAAATTTGATGACAAGATTCTCTACTGTAGTTCTGCTGGAAAGATAATATTACGACACGGTAACGTAATTTCTTTTTGACTATGAATTTCTTATGAATAAGTTTCCAATTAGCACCAGCGACGACGTAACGACACCGTACGGTGATAAAATTCCTAACGGATAGCAACAGCATGAGCGACGACGTAACAACACCGTGCGGTGATTAAATTCCAAATGGATTGCAGCAGCACTAGTTACGACGTACAGACACCTAACGGTGGTTCAAATTTATTGTCCTAAAAAATATTTTTATTTGCTAGTCAAACGTAGTTACACCATCATTACCGTTATAGCTTGAATAAATTCATAAGATGTACTCGTTACTAGTTGCGGCTCGTCTACTTTTTTCTTAGTTGCGCTGTACAACTGATCAGTTTTTTCTTGTTTGCAGTTTTGTTTTGTACAGAAGCAGAGAAGACATTCCTAACAACTAAGCTTTCATCCCTCACAGCTCTCCTGTTAAATAAATTGTTCGTCATTCTCAACCCGATGTCGATCCCATCCATTCGATTAAAGAATCGATTGATTGTTGCCTTTGTCAATGTTCTCATTCTTCAAATTTGAAAACTGCACATTTATACCGGAATTGTAATAGTGTATCACTTATTAGATTTTTCTTGCCAGCTTTCACTACAGAAATTTGATTAAACTTTACTGAAGGATTAATAAAGCAGTTCACTGCTATCGAACAAGCGATATAAAAAATTTAGAATTAAAATAATCCTACAATTAAATTTCAAGATCAAAAATCTCCATTAAATCAGAATAGCAGCAACCAGTTTTACATTTTTATCAACAAACGTCAGAGAATACAAAACTACAAATACATACTAACTATGCGCGACTGCTTCAAAAAAAACTTGTTGAGCGTTAAAACAACTTTAAGTGCGTTGGTATTACATTTATTATTATTAAAATTTTATACTTGCGAATTATTAAAATTTTATACTTGCGAATTAAAATATAAAAAAATTTAATTATTGTAAAGTCGCTTGTATATTACTCATTTCTTTGTGCTTTAATAGTTATAAATTTTTATTTTTGGCAATTTGCCATCATTGTATTGTATATAAAGTTTTCCACTTTAATCTAATGAAAGCATATAAGAGTATATTAAAAGATGTGCTTGGAATAAATTATAATTTTTAATATTAAGTAAAAAGTTTAACAGGTACGCTTTTAAATGTTTTCAGCACGTTTTAATGATTACTTACGCTGCAATTGTGTGTATGATGGGAAGGGAACTACTTCGCTATTGTTTTTATTAATTTGAAGAAAGCTCAACCCTTCTTAAGTTTTTATTACAGAGTTCAGAGAATTAAAATGATTAATGTGTATAATATTTTAAATATTACGAAAAAAACGAAACAAATATTTTTTACACAAATTTAACGCGACAAAAGTTTATTGAAGAAATTCATTATTTTCGAACACAATGTTATTAGAAACCTAGCATTTCGTCTTGAATGTCTGTTGAATGCTTCTTTTTAAAAATTGTATAACATTGGGAATCTTAATATTTCCCGATTTTATAGGAAGGGGAGGTTATACATAAAGATATAAATGAAACTCACAGTTAGAAAACCTTCCTTGACATTGTATTGAATTGACGAATCCGCTATACAGCCCAATTTTGATCATCCTATATTTAGTGAGAGAAATTCTGCCTCAGACTGTATAATTTTAAGAATATAATTCATAGCTGCCGATTTTCAAAACTCCATTTCACACATTCTCAAATAACTTTAATTGAGGAATAGCTTCTAATTTATGCCTTCCTGCCTAAGATTTTAGAAATTCGATAGTTTCAGTATGAACTATGTATGTTGAAGCTATCAGGCTAGGTTTCCATATTATATTCAAAGGATCAATGAAATAAATTACTAGTTGTGCAGTACTTTAGTTACTGAATGCCTGTGTTTTAAACTAGCGCATATAAAAGAACTAATAAAAGTGATTCGACTAAGATTAGTGCTTTTTAGCAATGCTAATGCCATTGAATAATTTATGTTTCAAACTGATAACAATAGCAGTAAAAGCAACACATAAATAACCACTTGAATCCGTTAAAGTGGTAGTTCCTCAAATGAACAAATTTAACATATGTATGTATTCTTCAACCAACCGCTGATCTACTACCGCTGCATTGATACAAAAACCGATTTCCATCATGTATATAAAGAATTAAATCATTAAATTGATGGAATCCTATAATTTTCATGAAAGAAGCCTCTATTTCTTACATTCTTCTTACAAGGAAGTGGAATTTTTTTATTGTTTTTCATTTATGGTATTTTGGTAAATTCAGATGAAGAAGAATTTATTATGTGATGGAATTCATAAGTGATCTTTTATTTTTGCTAAATAAATTTTATATTTATTTCAAGTTTTTAATTGAAAGGTACACAATAAACAATTAAAAAGATTAGAATATACTCTAAACTCTAAAGAATACATAAAAAAAAAAACAAATTTATAATTAAAATAAAAAAATATAATTATTAAATTAAATGAAGGAATTTAAATTGAACATTATTACTGGAGAATATTTGAATGAATTTAAGTATTAATAAATTGTTAAAAATTATAATTATTAAATTAATTTTGTCAATTCCCAATTCGGGTCTTGCGTTCCTAAAACTTCTTCAAGGTCTCACGACCCGGCGCGTTGTAAAACAAAGGACGAAATTGTTTTGCAAAAAGACAAATTACATTTGGAAAAGGATCAAAGTCTTGTGAAAAGAATATATCATCAGCAAATATAATAATCGGCTTATTTGGTCACCCAATTGCCAGCCACGGCTCAATTATTTGTTTATTAAATATATAGTGATTTTTAAGCGCTTCGCAACACTTTCACTCAGCTATAAATTATCAGATTTTCCTTTACACATAATTTACTTTACATGCCTCCGGGATCAAAAGTCCGTTATTTCCGAATTCTAACTTTTTTTTAAATTTATAGAATATAATAATTTTTAGATTAAATCCCTGAAGAACTTATTATTCAAACTATTGTGTAATGTATTAGTTAAGACGTCGACCTTTCATATTGAAGGCTTCGGGTTCAAACTCCGGCCAGATCATATCTAATAAAACTATATCGTAAAACTGTGTAATTATATCGTAATAGTTTATATCGTAATATAAAATAAGATTTAATTGGAATATGTAATAATAATAACTTTTGTTGCCGAGTAATCAATGGCTTAATAAAAATAAATATTAAAGAAACTGAAGCCTATAGTCTAAATAGACTATGGTAACTGCACTATACTTCGTATATTAGAAAAAAAAGGAAAAAAAAAATGAAAATAAGTTTAAATGAAAGCCAATAAGGTTGTGCTGTTTTTCAATAGAATTATAAGTTACTAATTATCTAACAATTCTAAGAATTCAAAAAAAATCATTTCATAATAAAAAATTTCTTCATACATCAAACAATTGTATGTATAAAATATAGAACATATATGTATAAAACAATTTTTTAAATGTTGTAATTTAAATTAAAAGAGCTGTAATTAGTAAAGAATACATTTAAATTGCATAAATCTTGAATTTGAACTTGTTATTATACTTACAATAGTAGCATTGAATATATTCTATAACAGTTGAATTCACCTCAACCTTAAAATTCTTGAATAAAATTTAAGAAAAAAAACTTTAAAATTACAATTTATGTTAAAGTGTAATACTAATTAAATATAGTTGTTAATAATTAGATTTAAAGTGTACTTTAAATTCATTTATAATTTTTACATTTCATTATAAAGATTTTATTGAAGTTTTCAACTTGAAATTTAAATTAAATTTTATAGAAGTGTCTATTTAAACTTGTAGAACGAAAGCCTTAATTAAATAGGATTTCATGAAAATGATGCTTACATTATTGTAAATTTGTGCACTTGTGCACTTGAAAATAAAAGATATGAATAATGCAGATATGAAATTAGGCAGAACCCATATGGGTCTTAAAAAACTAATTAATATGTAAAAACCGTCTTTAAAGTTTATCAGCGAAGTAAAAGTCAAAGAGTTAAAGACTTTTAAAAAATTTTGAACATGAATGTTTGTTGTGGGGAATAGCATGTGCCTTGCAGCCCATTGTGTGTTCCACATCCAATACTCTCTATTACTTTTTATGTAATAGTTATTTACACATTGATTAGCTCTTTCTCTTAAGCATGTGCGCAAAACAAAACTATTTTGTAAGAACATTATTTATTTTGTTTAGATATATCACTTTTTTAGTTTTTTTATTTTACGTGGATTGGTGGGAATCTTCAAAAGATACAAACTGTCTCATAGCAAAAGTGTATGTCTGATTCTTACCGATTAAACCACACCTTTCCCTTATTAAAACTAAACTGACTAACCATTAATTGTTTACTATCTTTGGTTTGAGTATATATAGGTTTTGTGTACTTTTCCTTAGGAAAAATGAACTTTATACTATATTATCTAAAGGTCTTTTTCTTGTAAGCCTTCCTGTAATAATCTGATTATTTATTAACTGAGCAGCTTCAATATTTATATGCCATTCTAGACGAGCTTTATGCTCTATATGGCATATTTACTTATTTCATCTTTAACTTTAGGAATTTGTAAATCTCTATGAATGTCACTATTATGTGCAACCAGGGAGCCTATATGTTACGTAGGACTTTATTCTGAAGGGTTTGTATTTTTTTAATATGCGTTTGATTGGCACAACTCCAAAGTTGAATGCCATATAACCATGTAGGTTTAATTCCTTGATTGTAAATTAATACTTTATTATATATTTTTAATTTAGACTTACGCCCTAGGAGCCAGTAATTTTCTCTATATTTATTTTCAAGTTCTAGTTTTTTATTTTTAACATGTTCATTCCACCTTAGCTTGACATCCAGTGTCAATCATATATTTTACTACATATATCATGGGGATTTGTAAAGAAAAATTGTTTTTCAATCATTTTGTTTTAATTAAACATTGTTTGACCTGGCCGAAAATTGAATCAGAACCCCGTCGTTTAATAAGCCAAATGCTTACCTACCACACCACCATGGCCCCTTATATTATTTTATTTTGCTTATATTATATATGTTTTTTTATTTAATATGGAGCAGTTTTTTTCATTTACTTATTACACAAATTTTATAATTAAAACTTCATTATTCCAATTTATCCAATTAAATTGTACAATCACATTAAAATACATAATATCTACCGTTATCATAAATCTATTACTTAGAAATGTACACATTTAAGTATTCTAATTAAAAATCATTTAAGTTCTTGTATTTACAACATAGTTACTAGCTTTAAAATTAAGCCAATACAGAATTTTTTTTAATCAAACCAAAAGCTCGTTTTCCATAAGTAAGAAGATTTATTGCTTGAATGGATTCAATATTAGAAACCAAATTACAAAATAATATTGCAACAACATTGAACAAACTTTCATTTAATCAGTTGTCTTATTAAATGGTATTTATATAATGTGCATCCGATATGCAATACTTTAGCATAATATAATTCCATTTACCTACATACTTAATATGCATACTGTATTAGATAAAAATATTTGAGCAAAGATGAAACTGATCTGAATTCATATTAATTTTTTTTTTAGAATTCTGTTTTATCAAGTATGAACAAATATTAACAAAACAAGACTAAAGAAGTATTTACAAAATAGTTAAACTTAATCCCTTACCCTCTATCAGACTTTGACAGTTACACGAACCTACACTTCAACCCATCTCAGTTATTTGGAGCAGTAGGTAAATGGGACACAACTACTTTGAAGAAAATTTCAATTTTCTAATTGAATTAATTCTGAAGATATGCTGCTTAGGTCTAACGAGGCGTGTGAAAATTATCCGAATTACTACTTTCATTCCTTTCAAATTTCATTAAAATAAAGAAAACAGGACAGAATCATATTGTTCTAAATTTTAGTTTTCTAGCGTTATTAATTTGAAAAATATGCTTCTTAGATATTGAGAGGTGTGTTGGAAGTACCCGAACAACCGCTCATATTTATCCCCAATGTGAGTAACATAATGGAAACAGAACGCAGATTATCAAAATTTATAAAACGCATTATTTGTGGTGATACATTCTTCAACGTGGGTAATTTATATAATTAAGTACATAATGCAGGATTACTAAATCCCATTCAAGAAGGCAATAATTCTTAAAGCTCTATCCCAAAAACCTAACTGAATATTTAATATATTAAAAAGTAATTATGATGTTTTCCACTCACTCTTCAAAAATGAAAAATTGTTCAACATTTTTTGCCGAACACTGTACGATTCTATATATGTAAAAAAACATTCCGTAATAACCTTTAGAAAATGCTATTAAATAATATTCTACCTCAATAGGAAATACCAAATACACAGTTCAATAGTTTATACATATATAATTTACCTTGATATTTTCGAACAAAAATTTCGAAATTTTTATTTATAAATGTTTGTACAGCAATGTTGCATTTATTACATATAATTAAAATAATCAGCAAACAAGTTTATGTACATTTTATGTTTATATTCTTATTTCATAAATACATGTATTGATTTGGTTTAAAAAAGTGCAGTAAATGAATAGTTTGTAAATATAAACATTCTAATTAGCAAAATTATATACTATTTTATTTGAAGCACATTTTCAAATAGTTCTTAAAAAGAAAATGTGCCTATATAGTTTTACGCTGTCTGTCCGTCCGTTTTTCTGTCTATAAGTTTTCGATCAGTAGTTATTGCAAAAAAAATTATTTCATTGAAGAATATAGACCTTTTATCCATAGATCCATCCGTTAGGGAACTACAGCTCCTCAATGCCCAGAAAAACCCTACATTTAAATTGGTTTAATAAAAGTTCTATAGAGTACATTTTCTATCAAGAAACGGTAAAAGACTGATGTTTTTATAAACTTTATAGGTATATGTAAAAAAATATATATAAGGTTGCCATACGGTACAAAAATTTATCGCTATGCGAAACTCAATTTTTGCAAAATTTTCAACACTTCAGATCTTTCAGATCTTTTAAGCGGCTTAAGTAAGAAATTTTTGGCAGTTAGATTTTTAGAAATTAGTATGAGATATTTATGAAAAGTTTTTTGGGGACACCCACTGTTTAGGAGCTGTAAGGGATCAGAAATTGAAATCTTGCTATTCTTAAACACCTGTAAGTTGAATACTTGTCAGAATTTTTTTTCCAGTAATATCCAAAAATAAAAGCTACAAAAAGATATTTTAACGCGTGTTAAAGATTTATATTAATTTTAAAAGACTTTCTTAATATTGGAAATAGTGTCTCTTAATTTGAACTATTTTAGCTTATTAAATTTTTAGACTGCAAAGGGAAAGAGAAGGAAAGGGAGTTAGTTCTTTAAAAGTAAGCATAACATTACTCCAATTTGCGGAATCCTATTCATGGGTCCTAATAATCCTCAAAACCGGTATACGAGGTATATTTATATATATTTTTAAGGTTAAAGGAAAATATTGAAGCTCTTACATTCTATTTTGCCACGTGTTAGCAGGTGTTCTTAATTGCATTGGCTCTATTTTCTAAATATGAACTTCATTATTATTTATAATTAATAAGGAATTGATGAAATAAATAAATTATAATATTATTAATTATTTTTATTTTGAACATTATAAAATTTAGGAAATGGCCTTTTTAAAAAAACCTTTTAATTTTATTACTCGATTTCAATATTGTTAAGTACCTATACATAGATTTAGTGTGAATTTTTCGAAAATAATTAATATGCGTAAACAAATAGTTGGAAAACTTGCTGTAATTCAAATTTTTTGTTTTAAAACTAGATCTCTCATACCAGGTTTCTGGAAATTCCGTTATAAAAGAATTTAATACTCCATAAGAATGATCAACACTACAAATCACATTCGCGTAATTATATCAATCAAAAATTGTGATATTCGTTTTAATTAACACTTGGAGTCTTTAAATATTTGCATTTCTTGTGTAAAATTTATAAAATTATCAAAAATTGATAATTAAATTTCTAATATTACAAAATAATAAGTTTTTTTAAAACAATTTAATATTTTTGTTTGTTTCATTGAATTTAATTTCTAAAAAATATATTTTGTGAAATAATTTATAATGAATTTCAATATTTAAAACATACAACTTTGAAAATACGAAAATTTACAGTGGAATTAATATTAAATTCAATTAAGAAACTAAATACCGAATATTTACGTAAAATATAAATGAAAAAAGTATTATAAAACAATTAAAATTAATTTTTACTATACTTAGTTTAGTTTCTTAATAGTCAATTAAATATTAATCAATATTAAATAAAGCTTTGGCACAGATATTTTATAATACGAGACCAATTAAATAGAAAACTATGCCAATTTTATTTTTGATAATTAGCCAAGTTAATTTTAAGTCTAAATAAAAATCTTAAAAAACGTTTGAGGAGAATTATGTAGACTGGTAAGGCTTATATTTTATTAAGGATATGCAAATTATACTGTAGGGTTTTTAAATAAGGATGTGATTTTTAATTATACTGCAATAAAATTAGTTTTCTGGTTTTTCAAAAATTTTTTAACATTGTTTTCTAGTAGGTGTGTGTCGGTTGTTAAAAACACAAAATGCCGAATTAAAAATGTTGAAAAGCAAAATGGGACAAAATTTATTTATAAACAATCCCCTACCACATGCAATGTAATAAGGTGAGTGATTTAGCCTTTCCTTTTCAGGTGTGATAGTTATATTATTTTATTTCTTATGACCCGACCACGTTTTGAACCCGAGACCCTACAATTGAAAGGCCGACGAATCATTCACTACTAATTTCAATTATTGAAACTGGATTTTGTATTCAGCTAACTTTAATAAAAGAAATGGAATATAAATTCGGTATACCTAAGTCAACAGCGAATTTACTAGTTAATATAGAAATTTCTAGAAAGAAAAATTAGCTACATGGTGCTTAAGAATCCAATGGGACCAATAATAAAGTTTAAACTGTGCGGTGCTTCTTTGGGTAGTGTCCGACTTTAGTACAACAAAACAACACCATTTTTGAACCAAAATTTAGGAAGAAATCTGTGATACAAATGTACAATTTGGTTACAGGGATGTCAATATGGAAGTATTTTGGGGGGTTATGTGGAAATTTTGGACTATAGGAGATGGAGAAAATTTGGTGGGATATTGAGGAGAAAGATGTTAATATTCTTCTTAAATTTAATTAAGTCATACACATACAAATTTCTAACTTTAGGAAACACATTGGACGGAATATAGATCCATAATCTCGACGTGTTAAAAAATTTAGTTTCACAATTTCAAATGGTGTAGTGCTCGAAGCTTAAATGATATACACAACCAAAATTAAACTAATACGCGCACAGGGCATACAACAATTAATTAAGATTAAGCCTATGTTTCATTAATCGTTTTTTTCACTAAACGGTTTGTTATTGTACAAGATTTTGAATACACTAATACCAACTTTTGTGCGCCATCTATTATCTTACACAAGAGTTATTTATATTATTATTTTATTCTAACTAAATTAATCTTACGATATACTTATAAAATGTTAAAAATATATTTTTTGTACTAGATATTATCTAACCAAAATTTGAACTCGGGACCTTCCTTTTAGAAATTCGTCGTCTTAAACACTACGCCACTGGTCAAATATTATAATTTAAATATATTAAGAGTGTTATGTTATAAAGCAAAGTTATATTTAACTAACACTCTTATTGCAGGAACCTCAACACAAATTGATTTTAAATGTTTCATAATACAAATATATTACATACATACGTGTTACATCTAACTATGTATATTATACCTAATATATAGGAAATTATTTTAAATTACATAAATGGAATTTATATATGATTAACAAAATATATAAATTATAAAATTACAGAAATCAATTATAATCAGAATTATATTATTCTATTTGAATCTACAATCATTTAATTACGTGAGATTAATTAATTTAATTTAATTAATTATTAATATTATAATAATAAATAATATATTATGTTATGACTAATTTTTAATTTATTATAAAATATAAAGTTTCCGATTTTATATTATTTATTATCATATAATTATGTAAAAAGCTTTGTTTTTAATAAATATACATATAATATAAAAGTTTAATACTAAGTTCTAAATTGTGGTGAATGACTTTTAAATTTATTTTTTTGGTAGGTAATTAAAATTTTTATTTTTATATAATCGCTATTAAATTTGAATAATAAATTTAAATATTTATTTATAAAGTGGGTTTTTTCTGAATTTTTGATCTTGAATGATCTTGTCATGCTAATGTTATAATAATTAAATTTTAAATAAACATAAATTTTTAATTAATTGAGTATTTAAATTTAAACTTTAGCACTTATACTATATAATAAAAAAACCTGTATTACAATACCTAAATCGTTGAATTAAATTTAAAATTAAATATTTAAAAACCAATCTTTATCTATCTATCTATATATATAAAAGGGAAAGTTTGTTTATTTGTTTGTTTGTTTGTTTGTTTGTATGTTTGTTTGTTTGTTTGTTTGTAGCGAATAGACTCCTAAACTGCCCAGCCGATTTTCATGAAAATTTGTATATAGAGGTTTTTGGGTACGGAAAGAAATCGTGGCCCAAAAATTTTGTCCTAACGGACCGCCAAGTTAGGGCTGTGGTGCAAGTATTTAAACTTCTTTGTTCTAAAATGAAAACGGTTTGACCGATTGACTTCAAATTTTGTATACGTGATGCTCCTTAAGAATTGAGTTGACACTAGAAACAAATTTGGAATTTGTTAACCCATGTAGGCCCGACGGGTGGTCAAAAAAAATTTTGGGTCCAAATTTTGTCCGATTTTACAAAATTCTGCTTTGGCTAAAAAGAAAGCCCCAAAAAAAATTTTGTTGAGTTCCATTAACCCATTGTGGCCCAACAGCTTTTTATAGGTTTTTTCAATACTTTACTCTAAATTCAAAACGGTTTGACCAATTGACTTCAAATTTGGTATACGTGATGCTCCTTGAGAATTGAGTTGACAGTATTAACAGTTTTGGAATTTGTTAACCCATGTCGGGCCGACGGGTGGTCAAAAAAAATTTTGGGTCCAAATTTTGTTCGATTTTACGAAATTCTGCTTTGGCTAAAAAGAAAACCCCAAAAAAAATTTTGTTGAGTTCCATTAACCCATTGCGGCCCAACAGCTTTTTATATGTTTTTTCAATACTTTACTCTAAATTCGAAATGGTTTGGCCAATTGACATCAAATTTGGTATAAGTGATGCTCCTTGAGAAGTGAGTTGACAGTATTACGGGTTTGGAATTTGTTAACCCATGTCGGGCCGACGGGTGGTCAAAAAAAATTTTGGGTCCAAATTTTATATGTGTGAAGCAACTTGAAAATGGAGTTGAGTCTGTTAACAGTGGGTTCTACGTTTGGTCAAAAAAAAATTTTTGGAAGTAAATTACGTCAAATTTTGGAAAATAGTTTGTACTGCTTTGAATTACAGAAAGTTTCAAAAATTACTAGAATAATCCTAGAAAAATCGTTTTAAAAAGATTGCTTTTATACATTTTTAAATTTACGTGTGTAAACCGCGGGTAATTTTTGTGTTAACTTTTTTTTAAGAATTGAGTTGACACTAATAACAGTTTTCGAATTTGTTAACCCATGTAGGCCCGACGGTTGGTCAAAAAAAATTTTTGGTCCAAATTTTCTCCAATTTTACGAAATACAGCTTTAGCTAAAAAGAAAGCATCAAAAAAAATTTTGTTGAGTTCTATTAACCCATTGCGGCCCAACAGCTTTTTATAGTTTTTTTCAATACTTTACTTTAAATTAGAAACGGTTTGACAAATTGACTTTAAATTTTGTATACGTGATGCTCCTTGAGAATTGTTTTGACACTATTAACAGATTTGGAATTTGTTAACCCATGCCGGCCGACGGTTAGCCAAAAAAAAATGTTGGAAGCAAATATTGTACAATTTTGCGCAGTACTGCTTTGGCCAAAGAGAAAGTCTGAAAACATTTTTTCTTGAGTTCCCTTTACCCATTGCGACACAATGTAATTTTTTAGATTTTTTCGTTACTTTACTTTAAATTCGAAACGGTTTGACAGGATTACTCCAAATTTTGTATGCGTGAATCAGCTTAAAAATGGAGTTGAGTCTGTTAGCACGCTTGGTGTTTGGTAACACATGTCGGTCCTACGATTGGTCAAAAAAAATTTTTGGAAATAAATTACGTCCAATTTTGGGAAGTAGTTAGAGCTTCTTTGAATTATAGGAACTTTAAAAAATTAATAGAATAGTCCTAGCAAAATCATTTAAAAAAAATTGCCTTAATGCATTTTTAAATAACATTTACACTATGTGTAATTTTTATGTTAACTTTTTGCAGTAATATCAACTTAAATTAAACGTTCATTGAGAGGCGCAGCAACGCGCACCGGGTATTAGCAAGTTTCATATAATTGAAGAAATGTAGATTTATGTTATAGAAGGATTGTATGACAATCTGATCTTGAAAAGTTGTAAATCAGTTTAACTTACCCATTTAGTAAAATACTTAATAAATCTGAATTTAGAACTTATTCTATTAACTAAATAGACATAGGTTAGTAAATACATTTAAATAGTTAAGTACTTAAAGTTTATAATTGTTTTATAATATTATTATTTGTAATTCTGTTAAATCAGAGTATCCAACTACTTAATAAAAATTTAAATAAATTTTTCTAAATAAAAATGAAAAATATCTTTGAATAATTATCAGACATTGTTAGAATATTAATTAATTACTTTAATAATTTGCATTTTAGATTTTATTTGTATGTGTGTATTTATGATAACCTTTGTTATGTATAGTTATTTGATTTATGAAATTAAAATCAACATCATACTAAGGTTTACATGCGCAAATTGAAAAATTTAAAATGTATAAATTACAATAATATTCAAAAAATATTATTAATTTAAAATCATAATTTGATTTATTAATATTTATGAATTTGTCATAGAATAATCTATCAAGAAATTATATGTTATATGAAGTGGACATAGTTCTAAAAGTGTTTATGGTTATTAAAGATTTTATGACTCTAAAATATCTAGTATTTAAAAGAGTTTCTATTAAAGAAAATTGGTATAATTTTTTTATTAAAATGGTGGAAATTGGAGCAGCTTCTCAATAAAATATTTTCATTATGAGGCACATTAAACTCCAAAAATGGTTTCTTATGTAAACGATGGAGGTGACACAGTTGTTGGAGTGCCAAACTTCCGAGAGGCCTGGATTCGTATCCCAGTAAAGGTTATAACAAAACAAATACAAAATTTAAACAAATCATTTAATTGAATAATATAACTCACAGATATAGAAATACCTTATAATTGAATTATAATATTATTACAAAATATGACATATCTACAACACTTCTACATACTACTCGTATAAAACATAATGAAGTACAATCTCATGTATTAACTGCATTTGGGATTCCTTAAGATTCTAATAATAATTATATGTACCCACTGTTTCTGCATGTACCTGTGATATAAACAGGCCAGGCTTATTAGCTCAACAGTTGAACAGTTAGCACTTATCAAATTAATTTTATTCATGTAATCGGAAAATAGAAAAAGATCAAAATAAAAAATCAATGCATTATTTTAATGATCGTATTAAACACTACTAGTTTAAATTTTTTAAATTCTAATGAAATATTTCCTTAAAACTTTAGTAATTCTTTTTAATTGTTGGACGTTTATTTATTTTAAACTGATTGAATAAATTAATAACAGAAATTTGTCTAAAATTTCTGTTATTTCCACTAAATGGTCAAAATAATTACTAAAACAGTAGGGAGCAAAGGTTAAAACTTTGATAAATGTTTAATTACACAAAAATAACCAAAAAAAATAAATTTTAACCACTAGTAATGGCCGCTAATTGTTTTGTTACGTAAGAAACAAATAATTAGGTACATTAAAACTTAAAAAAAAAACTAAGAAATGATTACTAAATATCTATTAATTATTAAATTTTAAGCTTTGTAAAGTCTTTTTCATTTAAAAATTTTTTATCATAAGTCAATACTAAAGTTATTAATTTTATATTTTTATTATATAATTTTATATTAAAGTTTTTACTTTTAAACATTTGTAAAATATTTTTAAAGTAATTTTTATTTATTTTAGTCTTATTTTGATTTTTATTTCAAGCATTTTGTTCTAGAAATTCCTTTAAGAACACTGAAAAGAATCCCTCAACATTACTTTCCTTTTCGTACTTTCAGATTATTTTTGACGTTTGGTTTCTTATGTAAACAACTGCTTGACACTGTGGTCTTCTTGTCTGAACTTCTTTAATTGTCGTTAAAAATTCTGTTATTCTGCATATTGTTCTGTCATTATAAAAATAAAAGTCATATTACACTTGTTTTACATCATTTAATTTCAAAATTAAAATTTAATTTTTAGAATGTACCTAATTTTTTTAAGATTTAAATTTTTCAATTATTAATTTAAAATTATGTTGTTGAAAAATTTTAAAATTGTTTTTTTTTTTTTAATTTTTATTGTATTTTTGAAAGTTATTTACTGGAAAAAATTATAAAATAAATTATTGAATTAAAAAAACTGGTTCCATTTTATCCTAAACATTGCGGTATGTTCCGCATGTCAAAAAAGTGAACTGCTGTTGTTTTTGACTATTCTGTTTTAAACATTTCTAAAAACAATTTTAAATGTATGATCGAACTTAAAAATTTTTTTTTAATTTATCAATTTTATTTTATTATAAAATAGATTAAAACATATTTAAAAAATTATATATATATTTTCAATTTATATTTAAACTTTTTTTTATTGAATTTATTTAATAGCGCCCTCTTTTTCTGTTTTGTGAAAAATTTACCAAAATTTTAAAGTTTTTTTACTGCTTATAATGATAAATTCGTCTAATATTGTATTATTTTTTTTAAGTGCTAACTGTTATCTGTTAGACTAAAAAACCAGTCTTTAAAAGTCAGATAAAAGTTTTCCATTTCACTGGTTTTCGAACCCGGGCTTATCGCATGAAAGTTTGGTACTCTAACCACTGTACTACCCAGCCATTATGTATAAGAATTATGAGTTTATGACAATTGTCGCTACAAACTAAAGCTGGTATACGCACTTGATAATTTAAAGCAATTATATATGTCCGTGTTGTAAGGCAATTTCCCTGCAATCAAATATGGAGTCAAACTGCCATAATTCGAAATCTCGAAGGGACTGGAAAAAGTTCAGGACTGAAAATTTTACTCAAATTAAAGAAAATGCGAAGTCGGATTGGACAAGTTCGAAATTATTTTTCAAAATTTATTCAAAATTGAAAATGAAAAAAATTCAGAAAACTATTGATAAATTATATACCAAATTAAATTCATATTTGGTTTGGATCTTATTTCCTTCGAACTTTTTTCATACCATTAAAATAAAAAACTGTATCACATTGAAAAATAAATTTCCTGAATTGACCGGAAACCATACAAAATTATCAGTTTAACATTGATTTTGTGAAAGTATATTGAATTCAATTCTTACAAAGTAATTATCATAAGTGTATTTTCGATTAAATCCTTGAAAGTATTGAAAACTCGAAAAATAGGAAAAGTACTCAACTTACAATCAAATACATAAAAAAAAAGTACAATTTCTTGTTTAAAACTTAAGTTGAAGTCCTTTAAACTTTTTACTGTCAAAATTCTGATCATATTAATAAAATTTTATTTCAATTTTTACATTCCATTGTTTTTTTATCAATAAAAAATGATTTCTAAAACGAGTATAAAATTTTAAATAAGATTTAAAAATAAAAAGAAAACTTTCCACTGTTATTGACTTAATTATAATATTATAGTTTGATGATCATATTAAAATGTTATTCTTTAGAATATAGATAATGTTAAGAAAAAATGGTTTAATTTGATTGAATTCGTTTTTAGATATCTTATTGGAAACTATTCAGAACCATTTGAAAAGTTTTTATATAAAAAGAATTAAGGAAATTGTTCTTCAATTTTATAAATATTTAAATTCAAATTAAATATTTAATTCATACATAAAATTTTAAGACTTACTATAAACTTTATTATTAAGTATTACGTTAATTTAAATAAACTTGTATTAAACAAAATTTTTTTTTTTAAGAACTATGTGTCATTTAGAAATAACTCCGAAATAAGAAGAGTCATTTTTTTCGGGATCATTTTGTACCGCTGAGGTTATAAAGAACTAATATTTTTTATCAATTCATAAATATTAATATAAATAGAAATGAACTTATTATTTTTACATCAGCTGGTTTTATTATCTTATATGAAATAATGGAAAAAATAACTGTAAATGCTTTAGGTTTAGAACAAGACTGATCCCTTAAATGATTAATTCCTCAGAATTTTGCAAAATATTCAGATTTTAAATTTTAATGGATTAATTAAATTAATAGTGTTTGAGATAAAATTATATTTTATTCATAACTGAATAATTTATCATTTAAATACTTTATAATGTACTTAAATAACAGTTTAACAGTTTAATATTAAAATTCAAATTGATGAACTTTATATAGATTTCTAATCAATATATAACTGATGTAATTTAATTTTTAAACTTCAATCAATTATATCGAAACAATTAATGAACTATAGAAATTTAATTTTTTTTAGATATAAATTATAAGATTTGAAATATTTAGCTTACAGGCTAGCATAATATTGTAAGTATTAAATATACGTTATTGAATGCAAACAATTTTTTTTATAATTACTATATTACAGCAGCTGGATTCAGTGCTCTTACTCAAATAACTGCTGGGTAGCAGAAGGATTAGAGTGCCAATCTTTCATGGAAGAGGGTTAGAGTGCTCGGATTTGAATATAGATGAAGGTGAAAACTTTTTCCACTCGACTCAGCTAACATTCGCCATTGGGTTCAAATTAATAGTGTAATTAATAATAAATAATTTTATATCGCTAAAACATGAATATGACAATATGAATAAATAATTTAATTGAATAATATAACTCACAGATATAGAATACCATATAACTCAAATATAAAATAATTGTAATATAAACAAAATCGAATTGTATCTATTGATAATCTAAGACATTTTTTACATGTTATAAGGCTTATCTCATGTATAAATTTTATGTGAAGATCAGTTCTAAAAATATGAATAAAATACTCCCCCCTGTTCCGACATACACATATATATAGCAGGCTGTTTAACCTATAATAGTGAATATTTAAAAGGCATGATAATAAACAGAAGTCTAGAAATATTAAAGTCTCAAATCAAATCGAATAATAATAACAAAAGAAAACGTGGATAATTACATAATACAGGAATAAAGAAAAAATTGAAATACAGCGGTGGACTAAAACTGCATGGAAACATATAAGCTTCAAATGTGGTTCAATCAAACTACATAATGCACTAACAACAAATATGCGGGATAGTTATAATATAAATATTTTTAACTCAAAATTAAAAAAAAAATAAAATATAACCTAAGAGGTTAACCATATAGCATAGTTCAACTAGGATAAAACAAATTAAAATATTTAACTTATTATTCATAATCTAGTAAATTCTGTAATTTGCAAAATTATCTGAAGTATAAATAAGAAATATAAAATTCCTAAAATTCGATATTAAATTTTTTTACGAACATTTTTAATAGAAGGTTAAAGTACTTTATTTAGGACAGTTATAACTTTTATAACTCTCTATTTAGTTTTATTTTTCTGCTAAAATTTTAGATATATTTTTAAATAGGTAACAGTATTTATCAAGAAATTTTTATTTTTAATTCTTTAGTATTTATTTATGTACAGTCCTCTATGTGGCAGTTAAATTTATTTTATATTATGGTATAAACTATTTCGATCTCAATTATAAATTATATTTTTTTATTGGTTAGGATCTGACCAGGATTTTAACCCGTCAGATCATTCTTTCAGTAATATAACTCTTTAATATGATTTGAAATAATGCCTTAATATTAATTTGGATTTAATTAATTCAAAATTATCTTATAACATTAAAATTAATTCACCAATTATTCGTAAACAAATGAGGTTTAGAGAAAATTTGAATAATTTGAGATCGGTCGAGTTCTTTAACATCTCACACCATTCTACGGAATACAGTAAATTCGAGCCAATTTCACGTATATTAAGAGAGACTAACTTAAGGTCTGAGCTCTTTGATACTAGCATTAACAAATTAACATTGAGAGCCACACTTTACACAAGCACGAGTAGTTCTCGTAGTTAGTATGACTGATCTAGCATTCGTAAATTAACTCGCATGTTTATAATGCTAGGCTCAGTATTGTAAGCATGGGTTTTTAGTTTGAATTAATAAACTAATTAATTTTATTTTATAGTTTTAATAGTAGAGTAGCATAATTTTACTAACACTAGAGTTTCCATTTCCCGGCACTTTTAAATTTACCGGGATACTTTTAAATTTCCCGGGATACGGGAAATTTAAAATTTAATTTTTCGGGAAATCCCGGGATCCCGGGAAATCTGAAAACATTTAAAGAAAAGTACAAATAATAACATTTTAAAACAAAAAACAAGACATTTTTATAATAATTCAAGTCTTTATTCAAAGATATAACAAAACTATAATAAAATAAACAAAAAAATAAATGTGTAATATTCAAAAGAAAACATTTGGATTTAAAATAGTAATAATAAAAATATAATTAAACTGCTAAGTGCTATGCTATTTTACTTTTTATATTTAATAAAATAACTTTTCAAGAAGCAAAGTACATTAAGTGAATGGCCACTTAGTAAGGATCTTTTTTCGGTAGAAAATATGGCAGCTATTGAAAATACTCGCTCGCTTTCAGTTGATGTAGGCCTTATTGTTTTCAAACAATCGAATAATTTTTTTAAATTTTCAGTCAGTTCACCCGTTAATTCATACATTTTTATTTCTTTTTGAATATTATTAGAATTAGTGTAATCTGAATTAATTGGCGTCCTTTTAAAACATTTCTTCACTGCAGTTTCCAAGTTCTTCCGTAAATTTAATTCATCGATGTTACCTTCCATCACTACTTCACTATCGTCACTCTTAATATCAATTGCAGTAGCATCAGGATAAGTTTTTGTAAATAATTTTACCATTAATTCTTTTGCCAACTTTATAATGCAAGCTTTGCTGCTTTTTTCCAAAAAAATATTATTTAAATTTTGTGAATTTGGATTTTGCAAAAATTGTAAGAGCGAAACTAAATCTTTGTTGCGTCTTTCTATTAATCTTGTTTTTAATACTTGTAGCAGTTCAGCACTTAAAACATTTTTTTGAAGTATACATATTACAAAATCGCAATTTTAAACTTGAAAACTATTGAAATTACAACTTTACATGACAATATATTAGTCTGAAATATGATTTTTATTGGAAATTAATGAACTTAAATTTCCCGGGAAATGAAAATAAAAACCCGGGATTCCGGGAAAAAAAAAATTACATATTTCCCGGGAATTCCATCCCGGGATTTCCCGGGATGGAAACTCTAACTAACACCCTAACCCTAGTAAATGATGACTTTCAGTTTATTGTGATGGTTCATTAAGTGAGCAACATTTACTGATGCTTTATTTAAGCAATTGTCTGATACAATATTATAATCGTTATAATCACTATTTTATTTAATTTTTTTAATTGGTTCTAAAGTTAATTACAATTTACGATAAAAGTTTTTAAAAATTTCCTTAGATAGATATTAAATCTTATTCCAAAATAGAACTAGTTAGTAAATAAAAAAGCTTAATTAAAATTTAAAAAAATATATAATTATTATATAGTTAACCTTTGTTTGATCTTATTGTTTATATTTTAAAATATAAATTAGTCATATATTATTTATATTGTAATTAAATATTAAAAAAAAGTATTAAAACAACTTATATGACAACTATGCAGCTATACTTCTTTTTGTTATGGATTTGGCAATTAAAAATTTTAAATTACTTTTTGTTTATTAATTACTTTAAAGTTTTATTTTTTTTTAAAATTGAATAAATCCATTAAAAAAATTAAAAAAACAAATAAAAATTGAATTAAAATTTAAAATCTATTTGCAAAGTTTTTCAACCAAATGATAAGTAAAAATTTAAATTAAAAACCCAAAAGTTGAAAGAAGAAATTCCTTGAATAAATTAATTAATATAAAATACATATAATTATAAGAACCTCCAAAAATATTCAACTCATATACAATGTAATTATTATATAAAATATAAATTAATTAAGGTATATATAATTAATAAAAAATAATTTATAAATATATATTTAATATACATATATAAAATTACCTGTGGTTTGCTCATAGTAACACTAATTAGTGAAAATATAAATGTTAAATATTTCCAGAACATTCTTTTATTAATAATTAATTACAATTATATCTTTAAAAAAAATAACAAACTTTTTAAATAAAAGTTTTTTTATTTTTTAATTTTATTCAAAATAAAATTTCGAAATATGTGTTATTTTATTTCACTTTCAAAATCCAAGAGTTAAATATTTCACAAAAGCACAAGTGATAATTTCCACTTGGATAATGATTTAGTTTTGTTTTAATTTTTATTAAATTATTACAACATATATATATATGTATATATATTTTAATTAAATCTATAAAATATAAAAAATCCGTAAGATAAATTATATAGTAGTCTTTCACGCTCAACAGATCAACTCAAACTGTTATATATTTAACATTTAACCAGTTTTATTTTTTAAAAGAATATTACTTAAGATCTGAATTACATTAAAAAAAAAAAACAACAACAATTAAATTAAAAAAAAAAGAAGGAAAAATAAAATAAAGAAAAGAATTATCAAAATAAAATGTAAGTTAAATTATTATAACAGGTAATCAGTTTGATATAAAAAATTTTGTGCGGTAACCGGTATACGGCATTTACGAGTATATTTTGTATATTTCCATTCCATTCCATTGTCTTTTGAATGGCAAATGGTGCAAAAGAAATAAATATACAAAAAAAAATTAAGTATAAACAAAACACTAGTTGTCCACTTCCACTCTGTCTGTAATTATTTGTTTATTTCTTTCCTCAGGTATAAAATTAAACTTTTATAAATTATAAATAAAATAACCCTCTTGATCTCTCTCTTCTTCTCTCTTGATGTTTTATTACTTAGTTTGTAAAATTCTCTTGCTACTAAAATACGCATATTTTATTGTACATGTACAATGTGTGTGTTATGTGCCTACTACTCTCTCACACTTGAGTGTAAAAGTAAATAAATAAAATAATTATATTCAGATTGATTTCGAAATAATATTTTTTTTTGTTGTAATATCGATTTATTTATTAATTAGTGTTTGCAATTCCAAGTGAAATGAAAAATATAGGAAAGTTATATATTTGTTGATTTTTTTTTACTACACACTTATTTTAGGAAAATGATGAAGATTTTAACAGGTGGACAGAGTACAAGTTTGAGTGCCAGTCTTTAATTCGAAAGTCCCATTTTCGATTCCTGGTTAAAGTGAAGAAAAATCTCTTCGAACTTGACTCAACAATACATTTGTCATATAAACAAATAAAAAATGTAAACAAAAAATTTGATTGAATAATATAATTCACCAATACAGAAATATCTTATAATCCAATATTTTGTTATTATTCCTTTTCCACTCCTTTAAGGAGTATAGGGCATTCACCAAGTTTATTTTAAACTAGGCTTCAGTTTCTTTAATCATAATATTCACTAAGCCGTTGATTACTCGGCTGTAGCTATTGTATAAGGTTATGAAATATGAATGCACAAATGTTAAGTTTGTGCACCATCTATAATCTTACACAAGAATTATTTATATACTTTTATTAAATTTTATTTGATATTACCATATAAACTATTACGATATAAATATACAATTTTACGATATTTTTTTTTTATTAGATATGATCTGACCGGGGTTTTAACCCGAGACCTTCCACATGAAAGGCGGCGTCCTCACTACTAAGCCATTGGTCAAATATAATCCAATACATAAAATTATTATAATATTTTACAAATTGAAGTGTACCTATTGAAAATCTAAGACGTTTATACATATTATAAGACCTAGTAGTACTATTCCATTTGTATGTGGAATTCATTAAGATCAATTCTAATGATAAGAATATAATTATGTATGGACGATGTTTTAACATGTACCTAATATATAGCCCAGCCTTATTAACCTAACAATTGAACAAATAGCACTTGAAAAAAAAAATGATGACACAATGCATAATTACTTGGTTTGGGTACATAATCCCAAATCAAAATATCCCAATCACAGAACTTTTTCATCTTATTACAAAATCACGAATTACAAAATGTCAAATTGGGTACATTATACATTATAAATTGGGTTTGGGTACGTAATACCAAAGAAGCAATTTCTTTTCGAAAAAATCTATTTAAATACCTACTTCAATAATTCCAAAAAGAAACCTTTATTTACCTTTGTTTACCTTTAAAATAGTTTTATTATACTTGTAGATCTCTTTTATTACTCCCTTATTCTCATGGCGAATGTATTATTTGGATAATGTTTCATTCTGTAAAATACGTCATTTCTGGGCTCCAAATTTCCTTGTTTCCTTGAAAATTCTATTCTGATGCCTGCCAGCTTTGCAATTGAATGCTATATGATACCATCGGAATGCTTGCTTTAGAAATCAAAAATATACAATCAATCCCCATTGGTTCTGTTCTTTGCAAAACGATAATTTCGTAAGAATTAGCTAAAACTGATATCCACATAATTTTTTCTAACTTAATGTTTAAAAGATTAAAAACCTGTGATTCAACCTTTTTTTTAAATGGCAACAATTATGGCTTATTATAAGGCTCATTTAAGTCTTGACTTTTTTTACCATGATTATGTTAATTTTGAAGGGATTCATTGACATTTGACAGTAATTTGACATTTAGACAATGTAACTTAAATAAGAATACTGAAAGTAAATTTTATATTTAAATAACTAAAGAATACGTTTGAGTTTCAAAATAATATTTTACTATTATTTTATTTAAAACTTAATGTTTAATAATGCACTCCTTCAGTGATAATCAAGGTATTCAGCTCTTCCTTTTCATTATAAACTCATTCCTTCCTTCGAAAGAAGGATAGTCCCGCGTCTAGTTAGCAGGGGCTAAAATTAAAAAAAACTCTAAATAAGTTTATATCAATACAATTCCAAATCTTATATTTAAAAATTATTAGAAATACTTAAAGAAAATTCCTCAAAATTAATTAAGTTACAAATACACTTCCTTCTACAGCCATCTACAAAATTCAAAAATACAATAAATTAATCAATTTATAATTATAAATATTCTTTTTATTTTTTTACAAACAAGTTTATCTTAAGAATCATTTTGGAAATAATTGAAAAACCACAATTAAAAATTTATCAAAAAATGCTGAACGATTGGTTATGTTTTACATTAAAAAAAAAAAAATTCTCTTGGTCCAGACTATCTTGTTTACAAATAGTATGAGTTATACAGACAGTATTTGTTTAAATATTTATAAACAGTTATTTTATCCTGCTTAAGTATTAATTAAAAAAAAAATAAATGTATTTATTTTTGTTTTCAAAACCAAATTTAAATTTTACAGTGATAAATTATTATATTATTTACCATTCTTTTATAATATTTTTAATGAAAACAAATAATGAAACCATTATTTTAATTATTAAACCTTTAAATATTCATTTATTCTATCATTATAGTCTGGTAAATTTGTATAATCCGTCATAAATGATTAATTTAAGTTTTTTTTTTAAGTTTTGAATTTAAAAAGAAGTTAAAATAATTTAAAAATTTACAAAGTTGAATAAATCTTAAAGATGTGGTGAATTAAAGTTGAAAATGGATGCTTTAAGAAAAAAGGTTGCATATTTTTAGGCGCATGCAAAAAAAAAAGTTGGATAATTCATTTTCAATTAAATTTTGAAGACACTAATGATTTAATTGAAATTGAAATTAATTTAAAATTTTAAGCAATTTTAATAACAGTTAGTTACACAGTTTGTATTTAAAAATTTAATTTGTATAAAACTTAGGTGTATCCTGTCTTAATTTACTTTTGAATTTAATTCAATACTTCGAATTACATTCTTTTCACAATTTCTTTAAAATCAATTTGATATTTTCGAAAATACAAGTCTTTGTCACTAAGGAAATTAAAGTCAAATACAATTTCGATTTAATTTGAATGATTTATAGGAAACATAACGCCTAAACGTTATATACGAATCAATAAAGTGTTTACATGGTTATTTGAGTTAAATGGGTTTTTTATAATTTTATTTTAAAATTTTTCGAAATTAAATTATGTTGACGTATATAAATGTATCATATTTCTATTTATTACTTCAGGTTATTTTTATCATAATTAATATTATTTGTAAATCTGTAAATATTCAAAAAATATCTTATTACAGATAGGAGTCCTGTTTTTTTCAGTATACAATATTTATAAATGTTTATTATCATTTTTATTTATATTTGTTTATTTTTATCCCTTTATTTTTAATTCTTTTAATTTAATTTACAGAGTTCTTAGTTTTTTTTTTTTTTGAAATTCATGCTGACCAAATTTTGTAGCACGTGTTTTGTAATGAGAAACGTATATACAAATAAATATATAATTGGCGCTGTGAAATAAGTTCATGTGATTTAGAGCTTCTCGTTTGTTATTTTCAGTGGTAGGTATACATAAATATGTTGCAGACTTGTGGGTGCTATGTTATCTTTTAATTTAACATATTCGAACTTTTGCGAAAATCATATATGTTTTGGGAAATAAAGCCCCGAGGTGTTGGTACTTGAAATTGAATTGAGATAGGTGTTACACCCCGTCGGAGCTTTAAATCTCTTTCACAACATAGTGCAATTTCACATTTAATGACTTATAAAGCCCCGGGGTCTAGTTTGTTTTAGTTTTGTATATGAAAGGTATAAAATTAGAAAAAATTGCAGATGTAAAATTTCGAAAAATTCGAAATTAGGATATTCGCCCCTTGGCCAGAATATCCTGTTAATATGTACGTGAGATTCTAAATTAGGAGAGATTTTAAAGCTGTATTTTTCTTACTGCCCCCTCTATGTACCTACAGTTCCCTGTTATAGGCTAAACAGCCTGACTATATTAGAACTGATCAAATGAATTGCACATACAATTTAAACATGAGGTAGTACTACGCCTTATAACATTTAGAAATATTTTAGTTTTCAATAGATGCAGTTCTAATTCGAAAGTTAAATTCAAAATGTGAAAAGTGTTGAAAGTCGACCTTGTTTTTGGATTTAACCCTAACATTCCTCAAGAATATCATCTAAATATAGGAAAATGAACATTCCAGGGCTTTATTTCTCAAGAGGTCGAAGGTTAGATTGGAAGAGATTTAACACCCCATTGTTTTATTTTGTAGTTTTATTTCACATTGAAGGAGAAATAACATTTCAAGGTGTTAACATCTGGTTTGTTTCATAGAGATTTATCTTACAGCGCCTATATAATCAATATATCCCTAAAGATTTTTTTATTCATTATAACTTTAATACAAAAAAAAAAAAACGAAAGAAGACCTAATAAAAATTTAAAAAAAAAGCTAATTTGAAAAACAAATATTACGAAAATGTGAAAATATAAAAAAAACTGTTTTAGAAAATCATTCAGTAATTGAATAAATAACAAAAAATAAATACCCTTCTCATATTTTATTTTTTTATAGAAGTCAGTTAAAAAAAAAAAATAAACAACTAACACAACATTAATATAAAATTGATATTATATTCGATAAGATATATATTTAATAAAATATAGTATTCATTCTAAATATTTTCCTATGATAACCCTATCAACCTATTTTAACAGTAATATCGATTTCATTTTTTTCGATTTTTTGATGAATAGGTATATAAAATTTCCAGTAAAGTTTTTAATGTTTTTTGATGATAATAAGATAATAAATTTTTTATACAATATACTTTGAACTTGAAGTCTTGGATTAGAATTTTTCAAAATTTAAAACACATATCGAGTGTTGCCTATTATGGATTGTTCTATTATTCAATTGTGAAAATGGATCGATGTAAAATAGGTTGGAATTGGTTCATGTTAAGATGGAGTATAATAAGTTTCACATTTTAACTGGCGCACCACAAACTTCTTTGATTGACCTTGACAAAATTTGAAAACAATATATACTTTACACCTGATAAACGATCCTGTCCAACAAGTATGTAACAGTAATTCACTTATCATTCGTCTACCTATTTGAGCTACTTCTCTTTTTTAAAGATATCATGCATAGGTATAATTACATTTGTTATATTAAACTTAAGTCAGTTATTTCTCCACTTAAAAAATTCCAATGCAATGCCAGATGAGCTACAAATGCTTATTTCTACGCAGTGAAACCTTTAAGAATGTTCAAATAAGCTTTCATCTAATGTGTTGTCTTCTATATTTTATTCAATAAAAGTCTATTCTTTACAATTTTCAAAAATTCAAAATCAACCTTTTTAGGTTTATTTCCAACCTATTCGCAACAAATTCAAGTTTATATCCCATTTCTCTCCTTGAAACTATACCTCCAAACGTACAAAGGAACACGTCCGTGGAGTTTAGTTTGAAAATATGGGTCTGAATTGTTTACTATATAGATTGTATATAATTTGTTCGTTGCACATAAATTTTTAGCATAAAATTTCAAAACTGATTTCAAAGTATGATTTTATGAATTCTTCAAGGAGAACTGAGATACCTTTTCCAGACTGACTCAGTTCTTCATCACATGATTAATCATATAATCTCTTTCTACGTAATACAATTTATATATTGAACCTTGACTTTGGCTACTGCTTTTAATTCGTAATTTTATTTAGAAAATGGATTTTACGCATTGTTTTACCAATACTACTAGAAGAATTGACAAACATTTAAATCTTATTATCCCTAAAGAAACATGGAGGCCAAGGGATTTCATATAACCTAATCAAATATCTCTATACTTTAGGCTTCTTTATATCTGTCCATGTTTTTCCACATAGGTCACATTTTCTATACAGTGTTCTTGACGTAGCCTCTAGCCTTCTCACATTTCCTGTACCTTATTCCACCATCTATCATTTGTATGTTTAGCTTCTATTAGTATGTTTCACAATTATTCAAATTCTGATGTGATTCAAATTCATCAATACTGTATTGCCTAATACTGCTATATCGAATATCCCATTCTATTTTCTGATCATTTGCCAAATTTCCCGCCAAATTTCTTTTTGAGTTTTCAACTCTGTGCTATTGTTGGTTAATAAGATGGGCTATTTAATATTGTTCCTATCTCCAATAACAGCCCATGTTTTTTCTGATACCCACTCTCTTCTATCATATAATATGGTTACAAGGACTTCCTCCTTCACTTCACAATATGCCTATATTTAAAATTTTGTATGATCTTCTTTTGAATTTGAGTCTTCTAGTCTGGGCATTTGTTTTGTATTTGATCCGAATCTGGTATACGTTATATTCTGCTGTTTATTAAACTCCTGATATGTATGTAAAACAAACCCTTCTTTTGTTCATTTGATCTCAGCTTTTAAGAGGCTTAAATATAGAAGGGCTAGAATAGCAAATACTATTCTTAATAGCAGGGCTAAAATTAAAAGTTTTTTAAAAAAAATTCAAACAGGTTTGTCTAATATTTTTAAAAGTACACTTCTCACCAAATGATCGTTTCTTATGCACTTATCCTATAGTTTCCTTATTTAATAATTAAATTTTTTGTAAATTTATCCTCAAGGTTCAATATTACAGTTATTTTGTTTTTGTTTAATTTCTACAGTAATAACCTTTTTTTTTACGGTCCAGTTACATATTTTGAAAAGGAAATAAAATCTTTCGAACTTTAAAACTAAAAAAAAAAAAATAAAATAAAAAAATAACAACAACAAAAATTCCTAAAGGATAAATAAAAAAAAAAAAAAAAAAAAAATTATAAAAAAGTAACAAAATATCCATTCAATATTGAAGGAATAAAAATATATTATTAAAAGCATGATATTATGGTTCCAGGACATTAGGTATATTATGTATATAATATTATATATATATATATATATGAAATGTATATATAATATTTAACTTTTAATAGAAATTATAATTATGTTAAAAATTTTTTTTTATTTTTTTTATTATTGGGGGCGATTTTGATAAAAGTTTTGAAATCTAAACAAAAAAATGGTGTAAAAATAAAACCAGAGAAACATGAATACGATAAAATGAATTTAAAATAATGATAATGAGGGGTTTATGTTTTTTTTTGTTTTTATTAGAAAAATTATTTGGTGTTTATGATGTTCCCTTTCATTTATTTCAATTTTTATCTCGAAAAATTGTGTCAACTCATCCTATCAATTTTAAAGGGAAAAAATCGATATCAACTTTTTTTTTTTTATCATATTTGAAAAATTTTTTTATTTAAAATTTAATTTAAAGATGTTCTATTAAAGATTAAATATGGTATAATATTTGAATTTAATATGAATTTTGTTCTGAAGGATAGTTTAAAAGATGGTTATAATCTTAGTTGATTATTATGAAGTTGGCCTTCAATTTATTTAAATATGATGAAATTATTATAAGTATAAATTTATAAATAGTTCAAAATTTAAATAAATATATACTTTTTTTTAAATACTAAATATAAATATAATATAATATGCTGGGACTGTCCAGTGCTTAAAATTACAGTGATTATTGGACTTTAACTATTTTTTCTAGTATCAAATTGTTATTACTTGGTTATGATTCTACGTATAGTTCATTGCATTCTACATACTGACCTTATTTTGTATAATTATTTTGTGAATAGAGTGCAAATAGTGCAATTACATAATAGTTAAGTTTTAACTGATTATACATCAATTATTTAATTTTCCGATATAGTAAAAACAATTTTTTTGTAACAATATTCGACTAACAAACTTACTGCAAATTTTGTCGAAATGTTCTAATTCTAAAGACTACAATGTATAATAGATTATAAATGAAGTAAATGAATAAACAATATTTGAAAAATTCATTAAGAAGTCAACTTATACCTTGTAGGTTTCCCATTCAATTCTTAATATACATTTAAGTCTCATCGCTACTCTTCAGACATGATACTGCAAGGAAGAAGGTTGGGTGCTTATCCCATTATTCTGATTATGGGAGAGTATTTTTAGTGAGTAGAAATCTTACACTACCAGAGGCCTAGTATTTTAAAAGGCTCTTGAACGTTTTTTTCCTCACTTAGGCGAAAGAAAAGGGACAAGTTAATAGAATTCTTCTCCTAAACTGTATTTGCATACTTCTTTGTATTAATTAAAATAAAATGTTAAAATGAATAAAATATAATATAAAATATATATTTTTCTTAAATATTTATTTTATTCGTTCAAATCTTTTATAAAATTACCTAAACCAATTTAATATTGAAATAAAAGATTTGAAATTCAAATTTAACTCAAAATGTCACTCAATTATATAAAAACTTGAAGTATAAAAATATTTCTCCTATAAGTATGCAATTTATATAATGTATTCAGTTTTTTATGAATAAGAAAATTAAAATATAAATTAGAAAAACAATTAACGTAAAAATTAAATATTAATTTAAATGTTAATAAAATAATTACTAATAAGTCAATTTTTTATAAACTTTTTATAGGCTAAGTTAAAAATAAGAATGTAATAAAGGCAATAATAAAAGTTTAATACAAAAAAAAAAAAAAATTATGAAAACTGAAAGAATTCGAGTCTAAAAATTTTTTTTATAACAAAGCGGAATTGGATTTTTCACTGTTTTCCGATTAATCCATGAATTTCATTTAATCCATGAACTTCACTACACTGCTTCTTACACAAACTACAATAGTTTATCTACAATGAGTTTATCTCGTTTCGCTCTCATTACATAGTCAACAAAAGAGTGTCCGCAATGAAATATACATGACAGCGTTTTTTGACATTAGTTTGTTTACAAATTTTATGAATTAAAAAATATTCAATAATTTCAAGTTTGTTGCATAGTTATTTTGGATAATGGTTTGATATCATTTAACCCTAGGTACGAAAAACAATTAATAATTTTACTAATTTAAAATTGAATAAATTCTGACAATATATATTATTATTTTTCAATCAAAAATATTTTTCAAATTTTAATTATTTGACATTTGAATACGTAGAGAAATGGAAAAAGTTAAACAACTTTTTTAATGGCTGACACTTTCATATAATTCAATACATTTAACTTAGTTTGACAGAAGTTACGTATGGAGAGCTAAATAAGAGCGTTCATTGTAGATAGGCTATAAAAAACCTGAAAATCTGAAAATAAAATTTCCTATTCCTATTAGAATAAAAATTAAAACTCCATTTTTTTTTTTAAATAAATTCCATACAAATCACAATTTTTTATTATAAAAAAGAAATCTTAAATTAAATTAATAATAATTTTTTATATATTATTTTATTTTATAACTTAACACTTAATCACTTTTTTTTTTTTTTTTTGTTTTTTATTGTTTTTTTAAATACTTAATCTAGTAAAATTAAAATCTTTGGTATGCTTATGTTTATCTTTGATTTTTTGTTGTCGTCGCTGTATTGTTGTTTGTTGACCTGAAGTACTTGTTGTTCCTGGTATTTGTATACTACCAACAATTACTTGAACTAAATTATTTACAGCTTTCAATGTTGAAATAGGAATCTTTAATTAAAAAATACCAAGAAAAAATTCAAAATTAATTTCAAAATTTTATAAAAAGTTTCAAAGTTATGAAAAGTTTTCTTTTGAGAATCCAAAAAAAATAAAAAAACAAATTAAAAATTAAAAAGAATAATAAAATTATAAAACTTACATTGAATATGCTATCAAGTATTGTTTGCTGTTGTTCTCTACTAATTATTTTCCCTTTATTATCAACTTCAATTTTTGAATCAATTCTTGTAGTTAATTCTTTGGGCAATGTTACACTAATTGGTTCATTATTCAATTTTTTATTATTAATAATTTCAACATCTTTTGGAAGTTTAATTTCATTTAAATGTGAAATATCGTTTTGCTGTAAATAATGAAAATCAAAAAAGATAAAATTAATAAAAAAAAAATACAGTACAGAAATACAATAAAATTTAATAGAATTTATTTAAAAAAAAATGCTTTAAATAAAAAAGTAATTGTTTAAAGGCCTAATATACAAGGAATTGACATTCAACCGGTTGAGAATATAAAAATGTAGTACTAAGGTCGCGAAGCGATTTTCGCCTCAAATTATCATCCAATTCATAAACAAATTTTTAAGCCGCGACCGTCAATTTTGTGAAGAAATAAGCCGGTTATTACGCATGTACATGATATATGAATTTTTAAACGAGTAGTAGTTACTATGGTGATTATTGAATGATTCTAACAACATTTTAAAGATAATTAGAATAATAACGAATGGGTGGCACAATGATTAGAGTGTTGTTCTTTCATTTGATGTGGTGGAGCTCGAATGCTGGCAGTAAAAGTGAAAAAAACTTTTATGTATTTTTCGACACAACTCAGCTACCATTCCCAATTGGGTTCAAACTACTGGAGTAACCAATAATAATTCTATATCTTTAATAAAAAATTCAGTATTATAAAAGTATAAACAAATACACAATATAAACCAATATTTTAATTGATTGATATAACTCGCAGATACAGAAATACCCTACAATTCGAATATTAATAAAATTATTATAATATTCCAGATATTAACAATCAAATACATTTCTACTTGTTACAAGGGATAGTATTATCTAATATTTAAATTGTGTGTGGAATTTATTAGTTGGTAGAGTCACCATGGCTCCAATATGTTACTATGGTAAAGACAGTAATTAGTTGGAAAGTTAGTACTTAAAAATGAATCTAATAATCGCAGATGCCACAAGCTGCACAAAAGTTTCTTTAAATAATATGCTAAACTTTAACCCACCAAAACTACCACCTTTTCAAAATAAAATCATAGCACCAGAACTTTTATGTAAACGTATAGTCTAATTTAAGACATTTGGAAAGAAAGGTAGCAAAATTAAGATTAGAAATTTCAGATTTTTTAGAATGAGGACGATATTGATTTCCAGAACAGTTCAATTGTGGTTGTTAATATTTTAATTGGGTACTAATAAAATCCCTCAACTTCAAATTTTGTACTTTTAATTAAAATTAGTTTTAGTAAGTAAAATTTGACAAACAACTATATAATTCCTTGGCTGGGATCTTCCATGTACTCTTTCAATACCAACTAATCATATTTAGAGATTATTGACAACAAGGAATCTGAGATCCATTGCACAATTTCAAAAGCGTGTTCAATAAATCTTTAATAAACCTTCCAAATAGTTATTCATTTAATAATAATGATGTCTTAGGGTATTTAAATCCCTATAATCTACTCCATAATTGTTATTTTTTATGGTTTTTCGAATCCACACCGTAAAACTTCACGTAAAACTTCAAGTTATTTGAAAAGCAAAAAATTATTTCAAAGTTTACCTTAAGTTATAGTTTCCATTAAAGTGTACATTTAATATAGATAAAAATATTAAAAAAATATAAATTAATTTATTAAAAAATAAAAACAAAAAAAAAAACCCAAAATAAATAAACCTAGAACTAAACTTTAAGTAAAAGTAATCAAAAATAACTTCTGATGTAAGAAAATGCAATTTATTTTTAAAAATTTTTCCATAAGTTTTTAATTTTGTGTTCAAAAAAAACTTCTCTCCAAGAAAAATGAAAAACTTATGGAAAACTTATTTTTAAAATATTCTTTCTCGAGGGAACTTTTAAAAGTATTTAAATTTTTTTTTTTTTTAAATGAAAACACAAACTTTTTGTTGTTTCAAAATATATATATATATATATATATATATGTATATATATATTGAGAAAAGATTAATTATTACTAGAATAGTGCCAAAATTATTTTAAATGTAGAACTATTTATATTTCAGAATAATCAAAGGAGTAATTTAAAATTAATTAAACTTGTACACAAGAAAAACTTAAAACTATTGAAGCGATTAATTAAAATTTAACACAAATTTATATATATAATTGTCAATTTTGAAGCGAAGTGTGAAAGCTTAGCAGCTCATGTCATAACACCATCCACTAAGATGGGGGAAAAATCTTTAAAGTTGTGAAACGTAAGCCCACAATATTTTCAATATTTATGGCTTTAAACTCAAATATGGTGGGTATAACACCATCATTTTTGGAAGGGGCTTTTTCCAGAATTATTTTACATGTACAGAAGCATTTGTAAGAAAGAGAGTTTAATTCAAAATTAGGGGTTTTCCTCTTTTACACAATACGATTATATACTAATGTTACCATATTATATAAGTTATTAAATTAGAACGAATTTTAGAATTGTATCTTAAATAAGAGAATTCTCTTTATCCAATAGAATATTTATATTTGCGTGGGTGTAGATTTTTAATTAAGGTAAATTTATGTTGGAGTTGCGATTAGGGTACGAATATGTTGAAGCTGCGATAAGTGACAAGAGCGTCGATGAGAACATAGCGTAAAAAATTTATATTGTTTATCGATGATCAAAGCGATGCTCCAATATAAATTTAAATTCAATTTAAATCATTCATATAATTTTATACGCTATGCTTTTATTGACGCTCTTAGCAATTATCGTAGCTCCAATATAAGCGCACCGTGTGATACGAAGATCGATAAGAGCTTAGCATAGAAAACTGTTTAAATTATTTAAATAGAGGTGCTTATATTGGAGCATCGCTTAATAATCATCCTTAAAACACATAAATTTTCTACGCTATGCTCTTATTGATGTTCTTAGCACTTATCACAGCTCCAACATGAACGCACCCTTAGAAAAAATTTGAGAGTTTGATTGAAAAATGGAATCTAACTCCAAGATCCAATTCAGAATTTCACCCATCTATATTATATATAGAAATATTCTGGAAAAAAGGAAATGAGCTTATTTTGTAATAATTAGCTATTAAATCTCTTCTAATTCAAAATCTCTCATATACAAGTACTTATACAATTAGCCTGATTTAAAATACAATTAACAAATCCCGCCACATTTAAAGTCTCGCATATTCATTTTAGGTTCTGAAGATTTGTCACTTGGAGTTTAGTTCATACAGTTAAAAAAATTAGATATCTGTTTTTTCCAGAAATTTCAGAATAAAAAAAGGTTAATTGTGGGGCCTAAATAATAAGGAAAAAGATATACTGTGTCTAACACAAAACCTACCGCTTTATACAGGTAATGTGAAATTTCTTTCAAAGATTTCGTATTTACTTTTTTTTTTTTTTTTTTTTTTTTTTAAGCGCTAACTGTTCAACTGTTAGGCTAATAAGCCTGTCTATACCATAGGTACATGTTGGAATAGGGGGTCATATTATATTCGTGTTATTAGAATTTGTCTTATTGAATTCCACATACAATTTAAACATGAGATAGTACTAGGCCTTATAACATGTAGAAACGTCTTAGATTTTCAATATTTACAATTCTATTTTTTGTTTATATTGTAATATTATATATTTTACTTATATGGTATTCTATATCTGCGAGTTATATTATTTTATTAAATTATTTGTTTATATTTTGCATTTGTTTATATTTTTTATATTAAAGTATTTTTTATTAAAGATTTATAATTATTAATTATTTATTATGCCATTAATTTGAACCCAATGGCGAATGGTAGCTGAGTCGAGCCGAAAACCAGAAAAGTTTTTTCACTTTCACTAGAATTTGAACCCGGGCCCTTCCGCATGAAAGGTCGGCACTTAACCACTGTGCCACCCAGCTGTTTTTATTATTACTTACGTAATAATTTTAATCAAATCAATATGACGTTTAATAATTCTGAATTTTTTTGTCATATAACTCTATCTAACGCTATTGAAGTAAAAGCGTACGATAAAATATCACGTTATTGTGTTATTAAATAATAATACTCTTCAGTAAAAAACTTTCTATGACAAAATTGTAGCTCTTTATAACAACTTTTCACAACTTTTGTGTAACAACTTTTCTGGAATAATGTACAAAAAATATAATTGACAAAAGGCGAATAACTCTGATTTTGTGACCAACTTTAAAATATCGCCTAATTTTTTGAACAAATCTACATTATTCAATTAAACATAATGTAAGAAACAAATAAAATACAAACATAAGTGTCTAATATATGAAAAGCTCAAATTCAAACCGTGTAATGTCCATATAAGACAATTTTGTCAGTATTCAACAAAGTTTGAGATCCTTCTAAATATTAACAAGATCCCAAAAAGAAAAGTAAAATTATTTTTAGTATAGAAACCCCACTTTCGCCCCAGAATCGCAAAATGATATAGAATATCTAATTTCTTGCAAAAATCTATCAAAATTCAATTTGTCAGAATATGGACATTGTACATTGTGCATCGGAGCTCCTCATATGCTATAACTTTCTCTCGAGTAAATAATCTACAAAACGTGTCGATTTAAGACGTATTTTAGTTGTTTATAATATCATATTTACAATTTTGGTGTTAAAACCCAATTATGGTGGAATAAGAACATCATTCATGGGCTTATGACCTGTCATCAAATTTTACATTTAGAATTGTGTGGGACACAAATATATAAAAAAATAAATTACCTACTTCTAAATTTTGGATTATTTTACAAAAGATAATTAATTATTGTGTGTATTAAAAAATAATGATCATTGATCATATGAAAAAAAAATTAAATCAGCTTTTACTACAAAAAAGCTATCTGCACGTCTTACACACCCCTTTATAAGAACAAAATAAATGAATAATTTCTTTGAAATTTTGTATTTTGTAAGGTGATTCACCTTACAAAGGAAGAAATTGACAAAATGTTTTTAATTTTTTGGAGGTATGTACATGTATTATATACATATGAATAATAATATTCGAAATTTTGTTGTTTGTAATTAATTGTGTCATCATTTAATAATGATTACCAATTTTAGTCCTTAATTAATATTAACAAATATCATAAGAATCGATAAGTTAATTTTTTAGAGCGTATTAAATTAAAAATTCTAAATCCAAATTAATGGAATAAAATGTTATTTTATATAGATTTGTTAATGTTTTTACAGAGACTCTGAAGCAAAGTAGTCTAACCCTCATTGTGTGGCTTAGGCCACTTTGGCTTTTATAAAAATGTTTTGAAAATATTGTGGGTTACAGATATTTAGTATCTTAAAATTTTTTAAATTAAAAAACTATTTTACAACTAATACAAATGGCATCACAATTGGACACTCATCAATAGAAGATGTGAAAAAGTTTAAATCACATGCACAGCACACTTTCAAAAAAAGGGGATATAATCTAAGACATAAATAACAGCCTAAACCTGGCAAGACCACGTTTTGGCAAACTATGAAGAATATAGAGACCGACACAAATAGCCAGGACAACAAAAATCAAAAATATATTCAACTCCTGTGTGAAATCGATTCTCCTATTTGGCAGTGAAATCTGCCTTATGCACGATCGTCATTGTAGGTTTCAGGGATCGCCAAAATTTGCAGGTTTTGATTAAAAACTGTTTACTCACTGAATGGAAAATCTTTTGAAGAATTGTGGCTTATAACACAACGCGAATTTCCGAGTACAAAAGAAAGAAGAATACCGGTCGATAGGGCTCAATACTAAGATAAATTTAAACACTAAGAGATTCCATTGCCAAGCAAGCATTGTATTGGAACTCCCGTGGAAAAAAACGAGTGAGCAGATCCAAAAACACTTGGATAATAACCATGGAAAAAGAAATACAAAAACATAGAAAAACATGGGCAGAAGTCAAATCAACGGACCGAAATAGAATTAGATGGCTTAGTTTCTTAGAAACAGTGGCTAAAAAAGTGGTTAGGTATGTTGGCTAAAATAAGTTCATCGGAGAGTACTGAAGAATTCATTGCCATTGAAATTCACTCAACTTTTTATTAATGAAAATCAAAATATTTCATGCCAAATTAATCTTTTTACAAAATAAATTAAACTTTTTGTTAAATATATTGAACTTTTAGGAAAATTTTCTAAAATACTCATTTATTAGCTAATATAATTTTATATGACTTTATTGTACACTGTAGTCTGTAGTATGAGAACAATCTAAATGATTAAGAAAATAATTATAAATAGGTGAATATGGTCAGTAATCGTCAAAAATTCTCCGAATAAATTGAAAATATTGAAATTACTTTATGCTCACCTGTTTGAAAGCTTTATGTTAAAACTTTAGTTTTTTAATTTTTTGGAATTTATTAAAAGAAATCATCTACACCAAATTTTCTTAATTGATTAGTACAAATTCAGTTGGCTAAAGTTCAACTTACTTAACTAAGTTAGCCTATTTTTAAATCTGAAAATCCTTAAAATTTTAAAATCTTATTTTGTCGCAGTAATTACAAATAAAATTCAAACAAATATTAATTTTTTAAACTGATAAAGTTTAAAATAAAGACCCTACATCACATTTAATTAAGTTTAATTAATTTTTAAGTTGAAATAGATAAGAATATTTTATGTCTTACAAATCTCCAGCTTCTTGAATTTCTAAATGTATTTTTTTTTATAATCATTTATTGTTATAAAACCATTAAAAATTTAATCCTTTTATTAACAAAGTATTAAATTTTTTTGTTTTTAAGAAATTAAAGCAAAGGAAATTTTACGACTGTATATATATATTTTTTATTGATAAATAAATTAAATAAATAGGTAATGGTTTTTTTTTTTTGTATTTACCTCTGCCGTCACATTTATTATTCTTTTTGGTGGTACTCCAGTTATTTCAACTAAAAGATTTGAAAATACCATCATTAAAATAAACCAAACAATTCGATCCATCCAACAAATGAACATCTGA
This sequence comes from Dolichopus griseipennis, assembly GCA_963082915.1. Lineage (NCBI taxonomy): Eukaryota > Metazoa > Arthropoda > Insecta > Diptera > Dolichopodidae > Dolichopus > Dolichopus griseipennis. The sequence goes on along the minus strand of OY720442.1, from coordinate 117,869,876 downwards.
AAAAAAATAAAATGGAAAATATTTAGTTAATTAGTTAATATTATTTTATTTTGTAAATCTATTCGAATATAAAATGTTATGTTGTTCTTTAATTAAATGTGTATTTAAATCATAAATGATTACTTTATATATATATGAACATATATATGTATGTATATTCATATTTTTACCAAGTCATTTGAAACTTGTGATGCTTGTGGAAACACGAATTCTATTTGACAAAACAAACTTTTGTTTAAAATGTTAACATTCAGCATGGCTTACAATTTCTAGATCATGCTAAATGTATGCTTGAAAGACATGCAATTCGTGAAAGACATAATACGCACGACTTTTCGGAAAATTTTGATTAATTGCTTATTGAGAAATCGTGCCTGTTCAGCACACCTGGCAACTATATTTTCCAACCCAAACATTAAGTTCGTTGATTGTGCTAGAAAAAGAAATGTCCTTTCGACTCTTAGAGGCAACTTTTTGACTCATTGACTCATTATTTTTATGCAGTAAACTTGTCTTTTTTTCCAAAACTTGGTTACAATCTTATTGAAGTTGACAAAAATTGTTTAGATTTGCTTAGAAACTATCAGTTATGCGTATTAAATGATATATAATGGACTTTTAAAATGTGTCATATGTCCAATGCATTACAATATGTCAAATTTTTGTCACTTTCTGGTTCGATACTTAACGAAACGACATTTCTTATAACTAACTATAATAGTCATTACCGTCATTCAAATCATAGTCATACGAAACGAAGCGTACATATCATATGATACCATATATACAAGCAAATTAAATTGAAATGAAATTACAAGTAACTAATACTAAATTTAAAAATAATTTAAAAATTTAAGGATCAAACTTAACTAGGTAAATACATAAAATTTTTAATTATTAAATGATTATGTTTGACATTTTAAGCGTATGATTGGTTATGATGACTATTATAGTTAGGGTTATAATTTTGTGTATCATAGGTAATCATATCGAATATTTATCGAAAGTTCATATGACATAATATGGCTATTATAGTAAGGGGTAATATACAAAAGTTCGAAATTCGAAACAACAAATGTGTTCGATTATCTAAATATCGTAAAACAATCGATTACCTATAATTAGAATCTTGAGTTTCGATTATTTAAATATCGTAAAACAATCCATTACCTATATTTTATATAAGTAACGATATAATGATAAAAATATTTAAAAAAAAGTGATTACAGAGTACTTCTTTTGTTTTAAAAATTGTAACAGTTTTTAGAATATTGTTCGAGTATCGTTACGATTTTAATTTTTGTACACCTTTCGCTTTATTAATTTGCACACTTGACATCTTAAAAAAAACGATTATTTAAATTAATTACCCTTTTTAATTAGATTTTCTATCTTAAAAATACTTTGTCATACGAATATTTGGTTCCATTTTATGTTGTATTCGTGTATATATTTATTTATAAGTATTTTAATTTAAATTATATAAACTTTTATTTTATATTTAGATGGTATTCAAAACCCATAATTACCATAACAAACATTAATAATTTTTTAAATAAAACACTTAATTTTCTTCCTAATTGTCTTTTAGTGGCTCTACAATTTAATATTTAAAAAAATAATTTTATGGCGGTATAAGAATATTTGGTAATAAATAAAATTAAATTACTTTGAATATTTTTTTTTTTGTAATTTAAATTACATATTTCAATTTTAAACTTCCAAAAATTTTCAACCTTTTTTTTTTAAGATATAAATTAGAAGAAAAATATTAAATCATAAAAAGATTTTCGGAATTTGAATACCTGGGCCTTTTTAAAGGTAAAAAAAAAACCAAAGAAGGGATTTATTTTATAAACGCTATAAAATAAAAAAAAAAAAGAATTAAAATTGGAGAATAGATCTAATGGCCGAGCAATTAAGAGAATCTTTTTAATTGAAACATTTTATTTTATATTGCTATTAAGTATCTATTGTTTTATAAAAAAAAAATTCAAAAAACAAAACGTCCTTTATGATGAAGGTCAAAAATTATTTTAAAAAAATAAAAAATCGCTAGAAAAGACAAAAACAGAGATATATTATTTTAAAATGGAATATCTGGGATTCTTAATCTTACCAATTTTAGTAAGAATAGAATCATAAAATTAAAGAAAATGTTCTGAGTTTGACATTCGAGAAAATTTTTTGAGTTAATTGTTCTTCGAAAGAATTAATTTTACTCCAATTAACAAATGGGTATGTTCATAAATTTAAAAAATCGAAATTATTATCGATTACAAAAATATCGAGTACAAAATCAAAATAAATGTCAAGAGTGTTGACAATCATTTTTGAAAATATCAGTACGTACCGTAATTTGACATATATATTATGTATGTAATAAATTAATATGAAAAGTTCAAAAACACGCATATAATTTTAGAATTTTTTTATTATATTTATATATTTTTCCAATATTTTTCAGTTATCTTTAATTTTAAACATCCATTAAATTTGTACTAACTTTTGAATTATTTATTTAGTTATTTATTTATTTGTAGTACCAGACAATAGTAAATATTGCATGATAATATTAATCCTTTGCCGATTTGGCATTTGGACTTATTATTAAACTGTTGTAATATACACTATATTTTTTATTAGATATGTCCGACCAGGACTTGAATCCGAGACTTTTCGGTTGAAACTAATTTCTTTTGTATTTCGTCAATTGTCAGTTGCATGTAAATTTAAAAACGTAACAGGGTTGTGAAAATTTTATTTAAAAATTCAATAAAAAAATTGATGCATAATGGATGAACTACTCAATTTTTAGATAGTTTTTAGGATATTCAGCAACCTAATTTTGTTTGATTGACAGTGTTTTATTAATACGTCAATAAACTTCAAAAAATCGAGTTGATTATATGTAGTACAAAATCATTTATAAATTGTCAATCAAAAACATTTTTGAACATCAACTAATTAAGGGTTTGACATATTTGTTATTTATAATATTATGTAGGAAAATAATATTGATTAAAATTTAATAAATTATAATAAAATTTAAAAATCAATACAAAAATGAAAATTCCATTGTGGATCTCCTCAACTTTGAGTATATCCATCCAGTAATCTGAATTTGTTTGACAAGAACATTTGATTTGAATTGATAATCAGAATAAAAATCCAATAAATTTTCAAAATTAACTTGATTTTCTCAAAATTCAAAAGATTGTGAACTTTTAACATTATTAATATTTATAAAGCCTGGAATAAAGTAAGCTCCATTATATTTGTTATTAGTATATTATATTCGATACGTTAAATTGCCCTTCATTAATTACTGTAATATCTCCAAGTTTTTAACTACTTTAATTGGTTCTCTTCGTATCTATCACTAATTTTTAAAGATCTCGTTAATTTTTGCGCATTTGTTTCAAAGATTTAAACACTGATTTGCTTGAGATTAAAACACTGATTTTGAAACGGGTTCACAAAATAAAATATTATTTTAAAACCAGGATTATAAGAACTTTTCAGTTTCTGACACTTAAAAGTGTTTCACCCTTTAGTTTTTGACATTTCAAATCTTATCACAAGGTGATTAAGTAATATAAGACTTCATTTTAATATTTAATAACACAGTAAATTATGATAAAAAGTGGTAATAATGATTTAAAACTATTCTGAATAATTTTTAGTATGTACATTAAATTAATCATAATTATTATAAATAATTTTTTTTTTGAATTAATAACTACTTACTTTAATTTATAATATTATATTAAAGTTGATGAATAAAATATTTAAATATTATTAATTTTTTAATAAAAATTATTTATTAAAATATAATACTCTTTAATTAAATTTTTATATTAATGAATAATTAAATATATTAAAAATTCTTTTAAATAAAATTTGAATTGTTATATAATTAAATAAAAATTAATTTGAAAATTAATGATTTATTAATTACAATTTTTGAAGAAAAACCTTTATTATTAAAATAATTTATTTAACTGAATTAATTATTGATCTGTAAGTGGTATTTAAATAGTAATTTATGTTTTGAAAAATTATTTTAATGTGACAAATTTAATTAAAAATTAGATAATAATATAGTTATATAATAATATTTAAACTATGTACCATGAAACATATAAATTACAGAACTAATAAAGTTTTAATAAGTTATTTTTTGAAGTGTTAAGGTATTTTTAATTAATTGGAAACGATAAATTATGATCGGTATAGTATAATGTAATTTCAATACGTATAGGTACATTTATTTTAACACAAAAGAATTCGTAAATTATGGATTTTAGTCTTTTTGTGTCATGCATTTAATTACAATTTAATATACAAAATCACTTCCCTTTCCATACTGGATGAAAATATGTATCTACTATCTACATATTAAAAAATCTATCTAAAAAAACTTCTATCTTAAAAAATTTATGATGAATTGGATTTGTATCTTATAATACTAAAAAGTTCTTAGTTTATTTAATTAAAAAAAAATATGCTCCAACCGAACAAAACCAACCGCTCTTACAGGAAAATCGTAATGTGAAATTTCTTTTATACTTAACAAACATAATAATTTTATATTAAATCAAAAGGGCATTTAATTTTTTATAATTTTGTTTGTCATTTATATCTTTGTCTCAAAATTATCTATTTAAGATAAAGTCATTCTGTATTGTGTTAATAATTCCCAACAAGAGTTTTGAAAGATTTCAACAACTGCACAAAAAAATGTCCAACAAGTTTTGAAAGACTTTAACACATACACACAAATATTTTTTTAACTTAAAGTTACACGTTCATTTTATTCCAGTATGAATTTAGCAATGAGTCATGCTTAATGGGAGTCAAAGGCTAATCTTAAAATTTCTACTTAGGAAAAATTCACAACAACTATTTTAATTTAATTAAATGGTCTGTAAAGTTATATTTGCAAAAAACCTAAGAATTAACCTAAAGAAATTATCGTAGAGACCCTTGAGATTATCCGATTTTTTCCAAAAGCTTATCAATTAAAAAGCTTTTATATGAAATCTGAAATCAATCCGAACAAGCTGTACAAGGATAGACAGTATACAGAAACACAAATAGACGTACATTACGAAAAACAAGTAGGATTTTGGGTTTCGGCGCACCGGCATTTGTGATAAAATCTCAGGTTCTAATTTTTGGTACAAAACCAATACCTAAAGCTTATTAAATTTCATATAAAGTATGAGTAAGGCTATATAAAAATCATGTTTTAATTATTTATTTCTCTCAAAAAAGGGACGAAAGGGTTAAATGGATTATAGGAAGCAATTCAGAATGTCATTTCGGCTCTTTGATGTAGCTCTTTAACTTTAAAAATATTTATTTAACTCGTCCCAGAAATTACTAAAAAGGCATGTTTTTCTTTGGAATCTACAGTTCTGTGTAATTTTAGATACACAATCAAATGTGTCATACACTTACATCGTGTCAGCTCGTTGTTGACCAAAAACTTTTATAAAAGGACTCTTAAATAATACTCCAAATACGGATGTTCACATTATTAATTACTAAAATTTCAATAAATACGTATGAAAGAACTTAAAACTCATATGGCATTCATTATTTATACAACAGAATCAATTTAAAAATATTCTAAGAACAAAATCGAAAATTTAACACAATGTCCAATATATGCGTATTGTTTAATTAAATCATAAACACCAATTAACCTAAAATCTAACAAAATATTATTTTAAACTTCTTAAAAACTTAATCTGAGTCATTATTTATTGTTTATTATAGGATACTGAAGTAATATACTAAAGTAATAAATTAATTAAAATAAAAATAAATACTAAAATAATGTCCACGAGTTTTAAAAAATAATTTTTTAATTCATTCGAATTAAGCAATTAAAAATTTTTTTAAAAAATTTTAATAAAATAAACTGTCAATACAAGTAGTAAGAGAAAATATAATCAATTTGTGGTTTTTTAGGTTATCCTGAGAAGGTGAAATAAAATCAAACGAAATAAAGTTTATTCGACTTTTTTTACCAAAAGCCAGTGAAAATTGAGTCGAATAACCAATTTCACCTTATTTCCAATAAAACTGTTAAATAAAATAAATGAAATATTAAAAAAAATAGAATCGAATCCTAAAATCGATATAAACAACAATCGACCTAAGGTTATGAGTTCACAATCTCGCGCATATACGATATATTTGCAAGTAAGGGATATTTTTCCGGGTTTGTGAGCTATCAAGATGACGCCATCACGTAACGGTACAATATATCTTAAAGTTTCCGAATATATAAATTATTATTGGCCATCTAGTGGTCGAAAAATGCATTACAAAATTTTCCTAACATTTTGTAGTATTTTAATTAAACCGTTATATTTTTCCTGTAAGACAGTAAACTTGAACCATTTTCTACAATATTGTAGAGCATGATGCTGTATTTAGTATACATGTTGTTTCATCTGCATCAGTGCTACCGTTTTTGAGATATTGCAGTTTCAAGTGGAAATTTAAAAACAACAAAAAAAAAATCAAACGATCAAATCTATCATTCTATTGATCCTTTGAAATATAGTATATTTAAATTATAAAAAATTTAAAATAATTTTGCTGCGGTTCCCAAACTCTTGAAAAGGAGCTCAAATACTCAAACTCCTAGTTTTTTAATTCTATTCTTATATATTAAACAACTTTACATATACAAATATGTCAATATTCCGGAAAAGGGACAAATCGAATCGACTTTATTTCCTTAGACTGTATTTCACTCCACTCCACATTATTTTAAGTGTTTTTTGATGGTCATTTTCTTTCTTTCCAAAGAAAATACCCAAAAAACAAAAAAATAAATATTTGTTTACTTTACAACCTACTTTTATTTTTATTCTTTCATCACCATTTTTATTGACATTTTAGTTTTTAAAAACGTGGAACAGTTTTTTTTTTTAATGTCTAGAAAGCACGTGGCACATAAAGCAAATATTCAATATATAATCAAATATAAATTAGCATCAAAACAATAGAAATGGTGAACTTTGTTTTTTTTTTTTTATTTTTTTTTTTTTATTAAATATTTAAATTTTTTTTTGTAAATTAATATAAGGTCAAAACTTTTAACTAAATATAGATTGGATAAAAAAACCAAAAGACAAAAAAAAAACAAAAAAAGCAGATGATAGAAAATAAATAAATTGTGACGTATCTTATAGATAAATTAATATTTATTTGATTATTATTTAAATAAAAAGCAGTTAAAAAATATTGAAACGTTTTACAATCAGACATATGAATACTTAAAAAAGTCATAAATAAAAAAAGTTAGTAACTAAATCAAACTATTTTGAGGTTTAGAATAACCTACCTACAACAAATAATTTTTATAGTATATTCTAGAATTTTTTTCTAAATTATCTTAGTTAGTAGTTAAAATGGTTTTAGAACTTAATTATTACAGTGGTTAGACTTCTTAAATTTTGTTCTTTTTTTTGAATAATTTTTTAACTAAGCATGTGTACTATAAATTTGATCTTAATTATATTGTGATATATTTTATTGTAGCATTTAACTATATTTGGGATAATTTAAAGTTAATATAAAGTTTGGTATTGATAATTGAGGTAGGTGTTTTCAATTAAAAATTTGAATAAAAAATACTAGAAAATTTTTTAATTTAGTATAGAAGTTCGTATTGATTATAATATCGGTTCTAAAGTATGACTTATCAAGCAATTTCCATAAGGAGGCCTGTTTGGTTAAATGGGTAATAAATTATGTAATTATGAGTGAGTGCAAGTTCAAATCCGGTATACAGCTCATAAAATATTTAATTGAAAAATAAATTATAAAGAAATTTTAAAATATAAAATTATATGACATAAACAAAATAAATAATATTACTTATAAATGCGGATGACATTGTTCTACTAACCCACTCAGCAGAAGAAATGCTGACCACCATCAGTAAATTGGCAGAAAAAGCTGAAAAAATAGGCTTGAAAATAAACATAAACAAGACAAAATGTACAAGAATAAACAACACAAGCCAAGTATCACTACTCATACACGATACCCAAATAGAAGATGTAGCAGAATTTGAATACTTGGGAGGTATAATAACGAAAGATGGTGCCGCAAACATTGACATAGAAGTACCTTCGGAAGTATGGAAATCAACATACATAACACGCGGAAAAAAGATAAGAATTTTCGAAGCATGTGTCAAATCAGTACATATATATATATGGAAGCGAAACATGGCTTGTATCAAGAAACCACATACAGAAAATTCAACTCATTGTGAATAAATGTCTACGAATAATATGTCACATATTCTGGCCTTGGCGAATAATGAATGAAGAGCTTAAGGTGATGACAAAACAAGAGCCGATATGGGTCCAAATTTGAAAGAAGAAGTGGAAGTGGATTGGTTATATTCTAAGGCGCAAAAAAAACATCAGTGGCACGCCAAGCCCTAGATTGGAACCCACAGAGCAGGTGAAATGTGTGAAGACCAAGAACAAGCTGGAGAAGAACAATCCAGAGAGAATGTGATCTATCAGGAAAAACTTGGTCAGAAATAAAGAGACTAGACTATGTTCCCTAGGGGAATAATAAGGTAAAACCGTAAAACTAATTATAAATTAAGAGAAAGTATTGAAAGTGGGATATACTCTGTCTAGCAAGGCCTTGTTTTAAGAACAGATATGCCTAAAATAATAATGACTGCAATAATTAAAAAGGTATAAATAATAATTATTCAAGCAACCATTTAAGATAAATTATTTCAAGTTTTCGTATATTTCATAATGTTAAGCATTTCTCTAAGGAGCCATTAAAGAAAGGAAGCAAGTGAAAATCAAAGAAAATTCTCAGAAAGCAAACTATATTTGATTTTATAAAATAGGTTTATTTTTTTAAATCGAATATCGTTAAGCTTTTTACTAATCGACTTATAATTTTTTTTTCGATATTGTACCAATTGAAATTCGATAATTAATATTATATTTCTTGAATATTAATACTAAAACGCAAAATCTCCAATTAACAACAAAATCCCCTAATAAACTTTCCGAATGACTATAATCTTCCTGTACAATACTACGTGCTTCAAACCACATATCTTAATGACTCACTACGATTTAATGTTAGATGGTATTTAGTCATTTTATCTTAAAAGATGTTAAAGAACAATTTATTTAATTTATTATTTTACACAAATCTTAATATCTAAATTCAAAATTTTTAAAACTTATTCTGTCCGTCTATTCTTCACAATTTCTTTAAAATCAGTTTGAATTTAATATCGAAATTAACAAATATGATAGAGAAAGACCTTTAATCTCTTACAATTTGTTTTCGCATTTATTGCACTTCTGGGAGCAGTAAGAAGTTTTAAACTTCTAACTGCTACTTGAAGCTTAATAACTTTAAAAAATTTAGGGCCTACCTACACTACTGCAAGATAATTTTAAAAAATTAATAAATGCGTAAATATATCTTTAAAAATTATATTTTTTCCAGTTTTCATTCTGATTATCTTAAACTCAATTTACCATAATTGACCAAATTAAGTTGAAAATCACCATTAATCGAATCAATTAAATCAATAAAAAAATCTAAATTGGGTTTTTTTTGTGTGATTTTGAGTAATAAATTATGAATTTTTAACTAGATTAAAATAATTTTAAAAAGTTCTAAATGGTTTTGTTTCCTTTTAAAAATTTAAATATTGAATATTAAAATTTCTGAATTTTAGATTAGTTATTTTCTGACCAATAACAATAAAAAAATAAACATGAATTGCATAAATCCAAATTCGTTTCAACAGAATAAAAGACAAATTAAGGTTATCTTAGATTATAATTTGTTTTAAACGCGTAACAGAATTTGCTTCAAATTAGTGAAAACGTGGCAGAGAAAATTACTAAAGTTGAAATAACTCATTTTCAACTTGTATATCTTTAGGTGGCATTATTTTGGTAATATTGGGTTGTAATTCGAATTAATTAAAAATTTAGGAATTTTTTCAGAAAAACTTGTTACTAAGTGAAAATTTTTAACAATTAAATTGTATTTTCATATTTTAGAATTTTGTATACACAATTATTATGGGTGGGTCAAGCCATTACCTACATTAATTCAGAAGGCCGGGACGTTGAAAGAAAAAAAGCTCAAAAAAGGATTCCTGCTAATAAATTCTATACGTAGTCTTGAAAACGCAGGAGTCCTCCTATAAATGTTAAAAAAAAATAAAAAATTCTTACTTTTTTAATTGTTTTATAAAGATAAATTAAAGTATCTACTTTTTTACAATATTTAGTAAAAAAAGAATATTTAAAATTCAATACACCTTAGAAACTTTGAAAGAGATAATTAATGTAGTACATTAATGGTCAAAAAAAGATTGCGTTCAATGGAAATTAATTAACATTTTAAATTGAATTGTTGTAATTTATTAATAATTGAATTATTTGACAATATTTCAAATCGATATATTAATAATTTTCGTGTCTACACCACCTACTTACAGGTAGAGAATATGGCTTGTTTTTTTGAAGTGGTATCCCCAGGATATCCATAAAGAACAAAACAATGCAATTACACACAGAACTATAGGCTGTCTGATCTTCTAGCAGCGTTTACCAATAATGTTGTCAAAGACTCTTTAGCTGGAAATTTAAATATTACAACATATATCGTGCCATAGTTATATTTAGATTTACATCCAACATCCGAACATTGACGACCAATTTTATTTAAATAAATTATTATAAAAAGCAATATAAGGCACTAAATAATTGAATTAACTTTTTTAAATTTCAAATGAAATGTTTTAGAAAGTTATTTCAGTACAAAACCCAAAAAATTTAAATTTGATAATTATACTCCAAGTACCTTTGTATTGTATATAAAATAAATTATTATTAAATATTTAATTTTATTAAGAAAAAATAGTAAAATATAATTTTTAAAATTATATTTAAATTTAAATCAAAAATCTTATTTTATATTGTATAGGTACTTATAAAATACCTTCTTTCTACATCAAACTAAATGACAATAGTCTTATGCTAACAAAACCTAAGCTGAGAATCAAATATTCGGAAATATTTCGTCGTCTCTTGAACATTTCAGAAAAAAGTTACTTAACAAAAAAATATTTAACCAAACGGCCATTTAGTAAAAGTTGTAGTTTGTAACACAGCCATGTCGATATCAAACACAAAAGAGTTAAATAAAAATGTTAAAAGAGTTTTAATATTAAGATAAACTGTGCAGTTGTCAAAAAGTAGTTGCCAGGTGGACCGTACTAGTTTAAAATATTAAATATTTTTAATTTCATACCTTAGTTTCTTTTTTCTATCTTGAATTTATTGAAAAACCAAATTCTTAATTTTAATAATAAATTTTGGCTTTTAAAATAATATTTAATTGTAGTGAACAAAAAAATTATAAAAAAACTTTTAAAATAAAAAAATAATTAAGTATTTTTCCTAAGTATAAACAACATTTTCAAATTTTTTGTTCAATATTCTACTTAAAAACCACAATGTAATGATAAAAATATCTTAAGCTAACAAAAAAACATTAGCACAGTTAATGTATAATAAATTGTTACAAATGATAAATTATAAAAAAGCAAAATCTTAAGAATCTACTAAATCTAGTTGCAATCATAGTAGGAAGTTAAGTTTTGTATAAGAAGTTTTCAACTAAACCCAGTTGCCAAAGATGAAAAGCAGCATCGAGTTTGAGTGTGTTCTAACATCTTTAAAATTTCTCCTGTTCAAAATTTTTCGCCTTCTCAGCGCCTTCTTGCACCTTATTAGGTATTGGACAAGCAAGCGGGACTTCAACTTTTTTGCGAGTAATTTACCATATAATTTTTAACCCACTTGCGCTTTTCTATAAGGCCACTAGCTTAAAAAACCAATATGTTCTAATTATTTCTAATAAATCACCCAGAAAAATCACCGAATAAAACAATAACTTCAAGCAGCGCATATGAAGAGATATTACAGTTATGAAATTATTTGGGTTCATTTACTTAAAGTATCGGATTATAATTTATTTCCTTTAACTTATATTTAAATTAAGTAACTTAGATTTTTACCTGAAGACTATTGATTAAATCATCATTTTTATTATTGATGTTAGTGAAGTTTACCAACGTAACATGCGTGACCGATGCTTTAGAATTTTTCTAACCCTGCCAAATTGAGCACTCGAATCATAGTACCCTATACTTTAATCAAACAGCCTATACTAATATCATTACTTTTTAGATAGTTCTAACTTTTATTAAAGTATATTTACTGTTAGATCTCCTAATTATTAAATTCGTTAATGCTGAATCCCACAGACCGTTATTTTTATAAATAAATTATTACCATGCAAAATTCGACAAAGGTTAGATTCGACCTTTTTGAAACCATCTGTAGAACTTTAATATTTACTATTTAATTTAAATTTTAACCTGAGTCTGACTTATTGTCTACAATCTGCATCGGTCTATACACACTGCTTTTAAGATTTTAAAATTTTTTAAATAAAATCGTTAATAATACCATGGAAAATTACTGAGGTAATTGTGGTTTAACAATTATTTTTTTTTGTTCAATTATTTTAAAGTAACAAAATTTTTTAACTTCACGGTCAAATTCATTTCCTTATTAGATAAGTGTATTTTAAAAATACAAAAAAAAAACAAAATATCTTTAGTTTTTTTTTTGTTAATTATCGTATTAAAAGAAAAAAATAACCTTAAAAAAAAATTTTAATTACTTTTAGATATACAAGTACATCATAGAACATTTAAATGTCATTGAGTTCAAAATATTACTGACACCTACAAAATGTCAATTTTACAGTCGTAAAGAATTTTACAAGCCACCATAAAAAAACAAGAAAATTTTGTTTTTTTAGCACTTTTAACCTTCTAACAGTTTTTTTTTCTAAATAGGTTTTGTTTTTTTTTTTTTGAAAAATAACTCACAAATAAAAATTATTTATACCTGTTACACAGCAACCATTGCTTGCATACGTCAAATAAAAAGTACCGACATCTATGTATAGTATTTATTATTATTATTTGTTTTTATTATGATTTGATATTTTATTTTAATATTTTTAGTTTTTATTTCTTTTTTTTTGTTTTTAATTTAAATTTAGAATTCATTAATGAGACTGTGAGAAACTTTGACCTACTCATTGAAAGATTTAAAAAAAGAAAAAACAAATTAAAATATTTAATAACAAAATTTAGTAATGAACAAAAATACTTGTATATATACGATATGTCACTTAATTTGTCACGTTTTATCATGACTTGTATATAATTATAAATTGTTTTTCAAATTCTAATTTTCAACAATAAGAATAATCAAATTAGTTTTATCATTTAGATTTTTCCACCATAATGGCAAAAATAACGGTAATTTTAATTATTACTCAGTCTTTGGCAGTCAAGTGTCAGTCAAACAGCTGGGTGGCACAGTGGTTAAGTGTCGACCTTTCATGTGAAAAGCCCGGGTTCGAATCCCAGTGAAAGTGAAAAAAACTTTTCTGATTTTCGACTCGACTCAGTTATCAATCGCCATTGGGTTCAAATTAATGGCTTGATCAATAATTAATAATTATATATCTTTAATAAAAAATACATTAATATAACAATATAAACAAACAATTTAATTAATAATATAACTCACAGATTTAGAAATACCATATAACTGTAATACAAAATATTACAATATAAACAAAAATAGGGTTGTATCTATTGAAAATCTAAGACGTTTTTACATGTTATAAGGCCTAGTACTATCTCATGTTTAAATTGTATGTGAAATTCATTAAGATCTATTCTAATAACACGAATATAATAAGACCCCCTGTTCCAACATTGACCTATGGTATAGACATGCTTATTAGCCTAACAGTTGAACAGTTAGCGCTTAAAAAAAAAAAATTGCAAAAGTTAAATCTGAAATGGAAAATTCGAGTGTCGAGAAGATTTGAAAAAATTTATAGTATAAATTTCTAAAACACATTGTTTAAGTGACAGTCAAGACCAAACAACAGAGGGCAAGAAGGTTGTGATGGGTATGGTGCATAGCTTTGATTAATACTTAGCGTAACATCATATATAGCTGTATTACGCTTAGTATGTCTGCATACACTACAATGTATCAAGCTCATCACTGAATTGCCTCAAGTTAAACATTTCGTAGCACTGGCAAAGGAACTGTGTCGAAAATTCGGTAATAAAAGTAGCTTGATAGATAAAATCTTGTAGCTGCTAACGAACTCAAAATGTTTTCACTCTATAAAAGTCACTATTTCTAAATCTTAAATCAGACAGTTAGTTTGTATAATCAGTAATGTGTTAGAAAGTCAGTATGCATTGGAATTTAGATCAGCGTTTGGTAATGGAAACGGCGCCCTGGGCAACGTGAATGACTTTCTTTTAACCGTGCTTAGGTTATGGGAAAAAAACCCTCCCGATAATTTCTGTGTTTTATGAAAATTGTGTTCTGTGTTCTGTCAAAACTAGATTGAATTTTCTAAAAAAGATTTAAGGAGCTTAAAGAAGCTTCTTCTGTCAAAATCGTTGTGACTTATATCTGAAAAATATATATTCCTGATAAGTTTTCTTACTCTAATAATTTCTTCTAATTTAAAATCTAAACAAATATTGGGTAACTAATTTTTGATTGTAAATAGTTCAAGTGTCAAGTACTAACTAAAAATTGTAAATCAAGTTAAAATTCATTTTTAATATTATGACACCTTTGATTGAAATCAAAATGTATAATTAACTGAATAATATTATTACTATTTAGTGTCTTATTATTACACAATTATGCTATTAAGTTTATTTATAAATCTGTTTTATTGCTAATTTCATAAATGATTAATTTGCATATCTAATTGACATAGTTTTTTTTTTTTAAATAAAATTTCTTATAATTGACATGTATAACTATTATAATACACTTTTATCTAATTTCATTATATATTTATTTAAATTTTATTTGTAATTTTATTGAAGTGCTAACTTCAAAAATTTTATAAAATGGGTAATTAACTTTAATGATAACACTTTACATTATTATAGTTCAAGACTATTTTTTTTATTACAAATTACTTATTAAAGTTTAGTATTTTACTCAATTATGATAATTTATTTTTTTCTTAGTACAAGGTAAATCTATCAACACTTTAATTTAATTTAAAAAAAATAATTATGAATTGCAATTTATATTAAGAAATATTTTAAAAATAAAGAATTTTATACATTGTCTCATTTCAAATAAAGTAAATTTGAACTTTTGAAGTATTTAAGTAAATTTGAACTTTGAGTGTTACTTTACCCAATATTAGGTTCTTAGTTTGTTGGATTTTGAAAATTTTAAAGAGTTGCTATAAGTATACGATACCAATTTTTTGTGAATTAAAAGTACTCACATACATATTTGCAATAATATAAACCAAAGTTTTTAATAATTAAATGTTAGGAGTTTACTCAAACATATACAAAGCTGAAAATAAAAAGTAAATAACAAGGCAACTGCATAAAATTTAAACACTTTCTGAACCATCCAGAGCCCATCATTCAACACCTTTTTTAAATACTGCAGAAAGTAGACATAACAATTAGTAGAATCACAATTGGAACCACACCAGCCACACACAAGCACCCTTTTGAAAACCAGCTATTTGACAACTCAAACCTATTACAATTCAACTTCTGCGATAATACTCTCACAATACAGTACATTTACAACTCTTGCACAGAGACTAGTCGTTTTTAGAACCATTCCTTGTAAAAGGCTCTAGACACCCTCACTTCAAAAGCGACGCAACATCTATATGAAATATAAAAGCCGTTATGGAGCACTTCGTCTTCTGGAAAGGCATAATATAATAAGCTCCTGAGCTAAGCAGAAAAGCAGATAACTTTGATCGATCAATGAAGGACTTAATTAAAATCAAAAATTAGGACTTAAGTAAAAACAATGTAAATAAGCATTACATACGACAACGATTTTAAACAAAAACAAATAGCGAACTATGCGAACACTTTCACCTGGCTCACACTTGTTGTCTATTTACCAAAGGGCCAAAAAATTAAATATTCATTTCGCACAAATAAAACTTCGATTTTTTAGTATGAAATATTTTTTAAATGTAAATATTTAATACCAAAATTAAATTTTTAATCTTATTCAATATCCATATCATATAAAATTTAATAATTTGAAAATCAAATTTTTTGAAATTACAACATTTTTGCTTTGATTGCATGTAATTAAATTTATTAATTCATTCATTACCTAAATACGAAAATTTTAAAATACAAAATATTAAAGCTTCATTTAATGTAAGTTACATTTTATTATTATATTCAATCAATGGAAAGCTTTTTCTTTGTTTATTTTTGTATGTTTTTCTAATTAAATGTATAGAAACACTTAAACATACGGGCGCACATTTATACATTTGTTTACAAATACAAAGAAAATTAAATAAACAATAAGAAAAGTGAACCAGAAAAAAACAAAATCAAAAATTTAAAATCTGTTATGTTGATTTGATTTGCTTTGATACTGTTATTTCTTGTTTATGTTTTGTTTTGATTTTTCTTTTTCTTTTTTATAGACAGGTTATCAGCTGTTCATGTTCATGGTTAAATTTCGGTTACAAAAACAATAATAAAAAAAAATATTAACCGATTTTTTGTCTCGTTTTCTCTTTAATAATAAAACCGTATTATAGATTTCGTAAATATATGTATGTTTAAAAATGACATTCAAGGCATTTAATAATTAACCATGACCTCGTAAAAAAATATTTTATAAAATTAAAGATTTTTAAAATTGAATTTTTTTAAGAACTCATAAGTCAGTTTTTGACAGTTAATTTAAAAAATTGATCCATGAGCGACAATCAATGTTTAAGTGTCACCATTCATTATTTATTGTGTGTGTAGTGTATATAAACATTTTGATGATACGTTGTAAATAGAAGCACATTTAATATTGCGGTATCAAAAATACAACAGTGATGTGAGTGTTGTTAAAATAAATGAATTTGACACAATTGAATCCAATGTAAAAGAAAATAAAAAAAAAAAAACAAAATTAAATATATGTAAATGTTAACGGATTTGTAAATTGTGAAGTGTTTTATTTTTTTTTTTATTTAATTTTTAATAAAAATATTTTTTATTTTTTTTTGTTTTTGTACTCAATCATGTTATTACAAGTCTTGCTATTTATGTTTTTAGGTATTTTATTTTATTTTCAACTTGGAGGTTAAGTTACATTTTATGCAAAAAAAATTTTATTAGTTAGTAATAGTAGTTAAGGTATACCTGGGTAATCAAAATTAAAATAAAATTACTAACATTTAACCTTATAACATAGATTTTAAAATTAAAAATCGTAGAAAAAAAAAAAGAAGAAAAATATGAAAAGTAAGTACCTACATAAAAAAGTACTTAAAATACTCAATTTAAAAAAAAAAATTATTACATTATGTTGTTAGCCCTGTAAAAATTATGCCAAATTAGCATCTAATGATTTTTATATAGAATTTTATGTCTTAAGAAGTAAATTTTTAGAATTTTAATTTAGAAAAATATACTTATTTCCTTTAATAGAAACTTTGCATCCCACACAACACCTTTAACTTTGATACCATACTATACCACATAATGTTGTTTTAACTTTTACAGTTACAGAACTTTTATACAGTTGTTTCAATGTCTAATTATTCGTATTTATTTCTGGGTTATCTGCTTTTTTTTTAATTCTGTTAATAATTAAAAGAGGCCTAAATGATGCAGTCGGTAATCATATGGCTTAACTTTTAAATGTGGTAGTGCAAGTTTGAATCCACTTCTGAATACGAAAAATCATATGCTTCAGTGCCTCATCTATCTCATGCCATAATAACAAACTGCTAATAACGAATTTGTTTTCTTTTTATATAATTTATACTTTTTTTTTTAGATTAAAGGTTTTCCAACTAATGCATTCGGTATTTTTCTGAACGTGACTTACGAAGACTCTGATATTTTCTATTACTAAAGCTCAAGTCATTTTACATTTATTTGATTTTTACTAACATCAACGGAAACAAAAGATTTCAAAAGTTTTAAGTGTTTGTCATCTCAAAAATTTTAAATGTCTGCTGATCCAGATACATCATTGCAAAAAGACTGTGTAAACTGTTTGAATAATTCGTTGAAATAAGCTGCGTTCTTCCTGGACTACTTAATACAACGGTTTAAACTTAAGATG
This sequence comes from Dolichopus griseipennis, assembly GCA_963082915.1. Lineage (NCBI taxonomy): Eukaryota > Metazoa > Arthropoda > Insecta > Diptera > Dolichopodidae > Dolichopus > Dolichopus griseipennis. Next base: position 117,851,565 of record OY720442.1, on the reverse strand, counting down.
TGATCGAATATTGAACAATCTTGATTTAAGAAATACGAACCTAGCTCAGTAGTAGTATTGAATATGATTATCATAAACAACATTCAATTCAATTGATAAGAATATAAACCCTTATATTGAATATTGTTGAATATGGCATCATAAATGATGGACAATATGGTCTTTTAATTAATACCACTAAAAACACTTAATAACGGAAAATGATATCCATATTTTTGGATATCATCTGGCATCTCTGAAACGCTAGTGAATAACGCCAGACATACTATTAAAGAAATGACAATCATTGCAAAGTAATCAGACTACATTCCATGAAATGTATAAACCATTTTTTTTAAACAATTTGAATTTTAAATAAAACTCTTTTACTATATACCTATTTTATAATATTATGTTACTAAATTTTTTTTTATTTTAAGTAGGTAATATAACTGTTTTTTACAACTTCAGTTATAATTTTTTAAATCTCATGACAGGTAAAAAAAAAATGTAAATCTTAATGTGACATTGAGATTTTGATTTACAAAATGACACTTAGTCTGGTTATTACTGTATTTTTTGGTAACAATTTAATATAAGATCCCATTAACATGTAACTGGTAGACTAATTACAAAATCATGCTAATAATATGATAGTAATTAGCGCATATTTAAATGTTATAATAACAGTTTTTTTTAAATTGTTATTTTTAAAAATGATAATTGTTAAAAGACAGTTGGTACTCAAAATGTAAGTAAATTTTACTAAAATATTTTGAAACAGGATGTTAACCTGAATTTTTAATTTAACAGAATTAATATAAAAATAATTATTAAAATATTAAAAACAATGAGAATTGCAAGTATTATTGCAGAAATAAAAAAAAAATGGAAAATAAAACAATTACTTAAAAAATTTGAACTCTGTTTAACTTTAAACGTTTTATTACGAGTATTAAATGTTGTGTCTGTTGTAATGTAATTGTAATGTAAAGGTCATTTGTATTATGATTATTATGACTAGTCTAAATAAAGGTTATAATGTCAGTAAATAAATTTTTTGTTTTTATGTTGCTGGAATAAATTAAAAATTAAGATTAAAAAATTTGTTAATTGTAATAAAAATCTTAAGATATAATTTTTTTTTTTTAAGTTTCGCAGTTAGTTTAGTCGAATATTGCTCAATTTTATGAAAATAAAAAATAAAATAAAAAAAAAAAATTTTTTCAATATAAATACTTTTATAAAAATAAAACTAGCCCCTTAAAATGTAGAAAATAAAAACTTAATGGTAGATCTTGGAAATTTGTTACTTTTTTAGTATAAAACCAAGTTGCTGGTACAAAAAACAGTTCTTTTAATGCTTGAAAACTTTTAAGCTTAAAATATTGAAAATTTTCAATAACCAAAAATTGATATCTAGCAAATCTTTTGCATTTAAAAGTTTTTTAATATTAAAGTAAATTACTGAAATGAGAGACAGTTCTTCAAATTATGCTCGTTTGGTCTAAATTCGATCAAAAAGTTCTAAGTTCCATTACTCACCGTACGCAATCACCGCTGTAGTTTCATTACCAGTACCCTACAACACAAATTTTATGGAGATGGCGTCATTAGTTGTTGAGTTATCGTGATTTTTTATATATGTTCGTTAGTACTTAGACCGATTAAAAGGTCCAGAATCCGAACCCATGGGCCGATTTCGCCCATTTGCAATCCTCGCCGTACTTTCAGTCCTAGTAACCTACAGTTAAAATTTCATCAAGATAGCTCCATTATTTTTTGAGTTATCGTGCCTACGGACGGACGGACGGACATGGCTATATGGACTAAGGAGGTCACGCGCATCACAAATATATATACTTTTCCATATCTAGCTCGCTTCCTTTAGGTGGTTACAAACACCATACCAAAGTTAATATACCCCTTTACCTATTCTATAGGTGTAGGGTATAAAAAAAAACCCATGTGTGTTCTATACAAGAAATTATTAAAAGTAAAACTTTTTAATTGGATCTAAGTATTTATAGAAAAATTTCCCAATAATTTATAAATTACCCATAATTAAAATGTGTCACCTTTGAAAATCCATTTCTTTTAATACAATTACATTTTTTTAATATAAGAACACTGTTTGGATTTTCCTCTCAGCTTTAATCTAATAAATGAATTCATTTTTATTTAATAACTTTTTATTTTCTAATCTGTCGAAAACTTTTTATAAGCATCTAATAAGATTTATAATATACCTGTTTTACATTACCTATCTATACCTATCTAGTTAATCAATTCCAATTGGTAAGTAATTTATTCATATAGGAAATCAAACATGATTCACTTTTTCTAAAATCACAATTAATTAATAATATTGATTAATTGAATAATTAAAAAAATAAAAATCCATAAATGAATACTTGCTATTTTTTGTATCTATAGATTGTTAAGAATTACACTTAGTAAAAATTACATTAAAGAAAAACCCAAATAAAGGTAGAATTGGTTTTTTCATTATATATGCCTTATCTTAAAACTGATTACCTTACAATTTTGTAATTTAAATTTACAATAAAATTTTAATTTTATTCATGGAAATTACAACTTTCATCAATATGGAAATAACCATGTAATGCACTCCATTATGGTTTTTCATAATAAATCATATTTTAACTATTTAAGAACTTTTCAATGTTTTTTTATTTTTTTTCAACATAAATTTGGTATAAAAGTGAATTAAAGGTTATTAATTATTGGATTTAAGATGAAGGGCTTACAATTTCACCAAAAACAAAAAAATCATTTATAATCAAAAGTTTTTATAATGGTAATTAGATAAAAAAAAAACAAAAGAAACGGTATATTAACATACAAAACAAAAAAAGCTTTCATAAATAAGTGATTATCAAGTACATACATACAAAAAAAAAAAAACAAAAACAAACAATAAATAAAACAAGTTTCCTTATCTGTAGAAAGTTTACATTAGTAAAGTCTTTAACATTACCATATTCGTATATTCTACACTTAAATATGTATGTTATAATGTGTAAAAGAAAATCCGTTAATTGTTCTTTCTGATATTTTGCATATACAAGTATTTATATGTATGTAGAAAATATCTATTACAACTTTCCTTTTTTGGATTTGTATATAGAATACAGTATCGGACATAAGTTATGGAACAGTTTTATATGTTATAAAAAAATTTGATGTTCTAGATTGAATTTATTATACATATATAAATAGGGACAGCATTTTAAATATTTTTTGATTGAATAAAATAAAATATTCAAAATCTTGAAATTTTTAAATATTTTTCAGTTAAATGAACGGACGAACGGGTCAATAAAACCTTTAATTTACTAATGAATTTTACACTAATTCTAGTCGAAATTTTAACATTTAGCAATGAAATAAATTTTAAGTACAATTATTTTAAAATTAAGCAGCTATTAATTAGTAACGAATACTATCTGACTAATATCGTAGTGGTAAAGACTCCACCTTTCATGAGGAAGATCTGGGGTTCAAACCTCGGTCACATCATATCTAATAAAAAAAACATCGTAAAATTGTATACTTAATATATATCGTAATATAAAATAATTTTTAATAAAAATATATATAAATAACTCTTGTGTAAGATAATATATGGCGCTCAAGATTAACATTTGTGTATTCCAAATCTTATACAATAGCTACAACTGAGTAATCAACGGCTTAGTGAATATAAACGAATCAAGAAATTGATGTCTAGTCGAAATAGTTTTGGTGAATGTAATAATAGTTATTAGTGGATTTTATTACTGCAAAGCGCGTTTCTGTTTTATAAAACTATTACACTAATAATTATTTGTCGCTACACTAATAATTATTAGTAAATTTTTATTAATTTAGAAAAACCAATAAATTCATTATTATATTTTATGCAATAACCTTTTTTTTTAGTAAATAATCTTTGGTTATAACTTAAACATAATTCAGTATAAATTTGAAAATCATGTTAAGCTCTAATAGTGAGAGTGATTATTATGAGAGAAGATTATTTTATAATAAGGAAAAGTCGCGTATTTAATATAAACTAAATAATTGAACACTCAAATAATAGTGACGAGTCTACACTAATAATTTATGCTTTGCTGTAATAATTTATTAGTAAAATTTTATTAGTTGCAGAAAAGTTTTATGAAACAAAAAAAAATTTCTCCATATTTATTAGTTCTAATAATTATTAGTTTATTAATATTAGACTAATAGTTTTATGGAAAAGGGCCCTGGACTATGCAGCAGTATTCTCAACTTTTTCTTGCAGACATAAACCACTACAAAACAGTAGAATATATAGAATTTTTTTTTAATCTTTAGACCTCAAATCCTATTAAGACGAGACAAAATCAATCTTTAGACCATTGATTATTAGCTTAAAACGATTGAATTCTAGATCTGCCACTTAAAAAGTCGGCTTCTTAACCACTAAGCCATGTATCTGATATAAAACCCGCTAGAACCAGCTTGATGTCATAGACGAATCATCTACAATTTTTATCAAATAACTTGAAAGAACTTAACTTCACGCTTCAACAGTGCCTTTAACATTATTAATAAAAATCTTTTAACATAACTTTTGCCCAACACTGTATTTACACACATTAACATTTTTTTTCAACTTCAGATTTCTAGAAATGCCAAAAAAAAAAAAAAATCTTTAGATATACGACATGTTAAAAATATAAGACATACCAATATGAATATGTGTCTTTCCATATTTGGATATTCTCTTTTTTCTATTAACTGCCGGGTTTAATTTTTCATTTTAACATTAGAATAAAACAAAAAAAAACAAAAACAAAAAAAACAAAACCTATTCATTATTATGGTAATTAGCATGAATCAAGTGTGCGGTAATAAAGCCCTTCAAAAATTTAAATATGAGTAAGAAAGAGCATTGAAAATGAAAAGAATATTATCTTATATACATATGCATTAGAATGATATATTTGTAACTGGTATAAGTTACGATGACATAGATTTATATTTATTATATAGGTATAACAGTAAAATATAGCTATTCGTATATGAAACTGTTTTTTTCGAAAATAATTTGCATAATTTTGCGTAATATAAGGAAAACCGAGAAATAGTTTCTATATTTGTTTTTGTCTATACATAATTGTCATTTTTTGCTAAAATTGTTTATAAATGACGTAGTGAAGTGATTCTTATGTAGAAGTTGAATATTTGCTTTTTGTTAATTAAAAATTTAATTTAAAATTAAAAATGCGGAAAATATTATATAATTTTTTTTATATTAATTAAAGTGCAAATTTGACTATTGTTAATTGCTTAAAAAAAGTAGAAACTTACAGAATAACCAAATTCTTTTGTGAAATGAAAGGAAATAATATATTAATTAAATGTGACTGTTAAATAAAGAAGTATAGATCCAATTTAAAATTGATAATTAAATAAAATATATAGCAATTTATACTTTACTGGATTTTTTATTTCCTAGGTATAGAATAAAAATGACCGAATGGATTGTATATTATAATTTATAAAAGAAAATTAAGGTAGGAAGCAACTTCTCAAATTTTGTTCAAAATTTGATTTTAAGGTATTTTCAAATCATGTTTTTGATCCGGGAGATTAGAATTGTAGTCTGAGAGGTTGAAGTAGGTTTATATCATTTAAATATGATGACGGACTACTCTGAAACAGTCATTTTGGAATTTGTAAACCCATACCGTCATTAAGATTCGTCAAAAAGTATTTTGTATATGAATTACGTGTGATTTACTCCAGATCCAAAATAAGGTCTTAAAAAATTTGAATAGTCAAGTTCCATTAACCTCTTGAAGATTTTTCCGTTACTTGGCTAATAATTAGAAATGGTTTGACGGATTCACTTCAAAAATTATATAAGTACATGTTGCTGTCTAACAACGGAATTGACTCTATTAATAGACAAATAATTTTTTAACCCATATTGCCATGACGATTAATCTTAAACAATTTTGGAACGAATTATGCCCAATTTTACGAGGTACTGCTTTTACCCAAAAGAACGTCTCAGAAATATTTTTTAGAGTTCCGTTATCCTAATGCCCACAGTTTGTCGTGTGTAAATTTTTTCTTAAGTTTTTTCTATTACATTAACTTTAAATAAAAACCCATTCAGGGGTGCAGTAACGCACACCGGGTGTTAGCCAGTTAAATGTTTTTATTAAATATTTAAATTTAAAACTTTATACAAATTTCTTTAAAATAATTTAAAAGCAAAGTTTCGTTGTGTTTTAAACAACAACTAAGATATTATGTAGGTATTTTAAATTAAAAATAATTTTTTTATTTTTAACTTAAAACTTCTTTTAAAAAATAACAGAAAATGTGCATAGATACTGTTATTGCTTATTTAAATGAAATAAAATAATAAATAATTACAACTATTTACCTATCAACTATTTACAACAACTATTTACCTATCAATATTTCAATGAATGTAGAATTACTAGTTTTAAATTAAAATTTGAATGTCATTAATATAGTTATCATAATTATTATTGTACTAACAGATATTATATTATTATGTATATACATTGTACATTTATATTAGGAACTTCTGTTATAAATGTGCATTCAATAAAATAAATAAATTAATAAAATTATGTATTATTTTTTTTTGTATTTTAAGATTATAAAAATTGTTTTGTAGGTCATCAACGAATACCTTAATAAAATCTATAATAAAATTTCATAAAAATAATACCTAATAAAAAATAAAATAAATAACTAAAAATTTTAAAATGGATTATAATAAGAATCATTATAAATGTCAGTTACCTTAGTTTTATAAGAATTAGGATTACCAATGTGCTCTTAATTGAAAAACAATTTTAATATAAAAACGAAGAAGTGTGTACAATAGACTGTGTCAACTCTAGGATACCCTTATATGTAATGTAAAATAAAAATTGTATCATTCGGTTAAATACTTTTGGAAAAACTTCAAATACGAAACTTAATAGACTCTAAGTTATACGAAAATGTTGTATATAGCAGACATCCGAACCCGCTACATTAGACTAACCAAATTTTGCGGAAATTTTGACTATTTAACTAAACCTCTTTTGGCAAAATTTCTCCTTGTACATACATTCATACGCGTATAAAAATCTATATAAGAATTATGGCAGCATAATATAGTATAGCAAGTTGCTAGAATTTAAGTTGAAACTCAAAACTATCAAAAACTTTTTACAATTTTGTCCTAGTAAGAGTCGCAGCTTCATGATGATTTTATTTTTAATCTTACTACAGCTTTTAAAATAATACAATCCAGCTTTAAGCAAACATTATTTTAATCGACTAACTTTTGGTTAAAAAAAAAAATCTCTTTTTACGCATTCGGTTTTGAAAACTTTCCTTTGAATGATATGCTGTTAGTTAATCATCTGAGAAAAGGCAGAAATAGGGTAAAGGTAATGATTTTTTATAACTTAAAAACATTTAGTTATGCAAGATAATCCATCTTTAAGACCCACCAGCTTTTAAAGTATTAGACACACCCGACATACAAAAGATTTTACTCCATTTTATTACCTAAAGTGTGGTATATCTGAAGATACATCCTTACGAATCACCCTGTATATAATTTAGTTTTATTAATACTAAAATATAAAATTTAAATTATTTTATTCAACTCATAATACCTGTCCTGGTACAATCTTTGTTTTGTATTCTTAAATATTATATATTTTACTCAATAACAATAACAACTCATTTGGCAGCCCTGCCCAATATTTTATGAATGTAATGATGTTTATAATATAAATTTATAGTTCCTACTTCTTAGTTTTTAAAATAAGTACTTATGCGAAATTTTATTAAATTTTTAAAAAATTATACGAAATAAGACAAAAACATATTATTCTAATTTTATTTATTGCAGAAAAAAAAAAAAACACAAAAACAAAAGGAAAATTAGATTTGTAGGTAATCAACATTATTTTTAAATTAGATTTAAAGTAGGTAATGACAAGAAAAATCATTAAAAATTTATTATTATATTTTTTTATTTAATTTTCAGATTATCTATCTCTCTCTGTCATTATTAATTCATTACTCCATGTGTTTCAATTCATACAAACAAACATGTGCACATGAATGTCAAATCATTATAACAATAACAAAAGGAAATTAAGTAATCATTATAATGTCAATTGTAACTATGCAAGTATTAATAATTGAAACATCTGGTTTTTAAATTTTAAATTGAAGCTACACAATTTTGTATTTGTAAATATTTTTTTTAGTATTTTTATCGTGTTTTTTTTTCCATTTTCATTATAATTTTATATGATTTAATATTACAAAATGATAATTTTTAAGGTTATATTATTATTTATTACAATAAAATTAAAATAAAAACTGGATAAACTTCCGCTAAGTAGTTATTATAGATTTAAATCAGTATATCACATAACGGTACTTTATATCTTCAAGTTTCCGAATATAAATGCCATTATTACCGCTGGGGGCATCTAGTGGTCGACTTGATATCAAGTTAGGTTATTAACTGCAACGCGATACTCTACACTATCACAGATAAATCCTTCCAGTTTATTGTCTAACGAAAAAGACATATGGGTTCAATTGTAATTGTAGAAAATGTTACGAAAATTTTAAAACATACTTTTCGACCACTAAATGGCGCCAGCTGTACTAATTGCATGTATATTAGAAAACTTTGAGATATTAAATAACGTTTACCGTTATGTGATGACGTCGTTTAAATCTATGCTCACACCTTAACGGAACATTATCCTAAAAACTTTAAAAAATATGCATAATATTTAAATTAAATTTATTATGTATATATAATTGTTTTAAGAAATAAAAAAATAACAACAGAAAAATCACATAAATTATAATTTAGATTTTATGAATAATTAAAATTTATTTAATTATATTAAATTCATTTAATAATATGTGTGAAAATTTTAATTTTTAATTACATTAATTTATGTAAAATTGTATTTTAAGAAAAATTGAAAATTATAATCCGTTTGACTTTTTCGTATATTTCGATACATGTATATTGGATTTAATGTAATTTTATTTTATGAATCGTCAAATGAAAATCTGTTCCAACATTAAATACCCGGCGTACACCCCTGCTTACAATTTGCTCTAGAAAACAAATGACAAATTAAAACAGATAAAGCAGTGCTGTATTCAGCTTCATTGAATAAGTTCACCCAACTAATAACTGAAACAATATTAAATCTTAATTATTGTATTACTATAGACCCAAATCTTTTAAAAATATTAAATATCTTAGAAGACTTAAATATTTTCGAATTCTAAAACATCATTAAAATTTCCAAGTAAAATTTTTTTATTAGTATAATACTTTTCTTGTGATATGGAAAAATGCATTTAAACTGATTGTTGAAAAGTTTTTATTGTATGCATTTTGAATTTATGACATAAAGTTACAAAATAACAGCTATTAAAAATTTTAAATTTATTTAATTAAATTTCTTATACAGAATTTAAGTGCAACAAAGCAAATTATAACTGTTCTTTTTCAAAAGATGGAATTAGTAAAAAAAATATTATAATAACATATATATTCCGGATGTTTCTCAAGTTCAGAAAACTGGATTATTTAAATATTTTGAAAAAATTAAGAGTGACAAGATAATACAAATAAAATAGAGTATAATTTAGATCCTCACTAACTTTCTTCTGTGCTTAAAATGTACAACATAATATATAATAAAATGTACCACATAAAAGACTCAGGAATTGTAGAGCACTAAGAATTGCAGTAAAACAAGCTCGCATAACATTCAAATATTTTGAATAGAACAACAAAAATTAATGATATATATATACGTCCCATATAAGCAACATCTAAGCTTATATGGGACGTCGGTGGCGTATTGGGTAAGTATTTAGGCTTATCAAACAAAGAATTGCGTGTTCATGGGATTCGATAGATCATAAAATATTTAATTGAAAAAAAAAATATTGAAAAATTATTTGTCTCAACAAAATCGCCATGTTGACCAAATATAATTTAAATATAAAATTCATAATATAAACCAAATAAATAATATTACTTATAAATTAATAGAAAGTATTGAAAGTGGGTTGCACAACAGACCTCAAAGATTTTCTATGTTAGTTTGGATAAGAAACAACAACAAAAAGTTAATCAGTGGGAAGATAGTGTACCCAACAAAAATCCGAAGTTCTAGATTTGCGCTCACTGTTCTAAGTAATGCTCTTTAACTCTACATATACTTTTATGTATAAATTTTTATAATAATCGAAGCAATTTAGGAATCTATAAGCTGCAAACAAACAAACATTCGCATATAGCAATTTACTAGCTAAGGAAATTTTTAAAAATGTCAAGATTCTTTGAAAGCTACGAAATGGGATCTAAAATGAATCTCAAAAAAACCAAATATAAGCCTTAGATTGATAAAATAAAATTGGAAATATTCAAAAATTTGTTACGGAAGTGACAGCAAAACTATGCAAGCGCGCAACTTTGAATCACGCTCAAGAAGACCAGCTACATAAACATATCAACCAACTAAAAATTTAATAATTAAAGTTTATTAAAGACAAACGCTTTTAAACAAGTACATTAATAAAAATAATTTCGCAATATTTGAACCATTTCGCAAAGCAACAATTTCAATTTATTCAATATGAAATTCTATATTAAAAAAAAGGAAAAGAAAAAATATTAGCAGTATGGAATAAAATATTAATTTATGATTTCAAACTTGTACATAAATTATAATAGTAAACGTGAAATATCTCTCGTCTAGTATTAAGAATTTTTTTACTTTAGCAATTAAGTTTTTTTTTTGTAAAAAAATACACAATGTTCATTAACTGCATGATTTCTGAGTTAAAACATGCAGTTTGTCACGTTCTCACTAGAGAAACTGGTAACTGGTTACTGGCTAGGTTTTTCATGATTGATTTTTCAAAAGAAAATGCAAGCAATTAGTATTGTATTGTTCATAATAAGAATTTAAAAAAAAAAAAAATTATGATTGGATAGTACAGTATAAACCTGATTTCATGACCGTTTACTATTATATTTACCATCAAATTATAGAAGCAATAAAATTTAGAACATTATCCATATAGTCTATTTGTTCTAGGAATTTTAAATAATAAAAGTTTTCTCTTGGGAACATAAGTATAACACGTGTTAGAAAGATGTGTTAATTTATAACACATAGTTCTATTCAATTAACTCTTCAGTTATGAATCACAATATTTCAAAAGTATATTGAACTTTTAATACTCAACAAGTTTTACAAATGTGTTAATAGATTAAGAGCTTAAAAAACTTCAAAATTGCTTATATATATGTACACTTCCAAATTCTTCATAATATAATCTAGAAAAATGGATTACGCTGATATATAATCTAACTGTAAAATCCCTACTGTACTTTTTCCAATTGTTTCATAATATATTCTGGAAGCGCTGAAAACCCAGATTTGGAATATAACTGGAAAATCTGTCAAAATATTTTTATTGTATATTAAGAAAAATGGAATACCCTGATTTTGAATCTAACTGTAAAATACTTCCTGTACTTTGCCAATTGTTTCATAATATACTCTGTAAGAAGGGAATAGCCTGTTATGAAATCTAACTGTAAAATACCTCCTGTACTTTTTCCAATTGTTTCATAATATATTCTGGAAGCACCGAATACCCTAATTTTGAAACTAACTGTAAAATCCCTCCTGAACTTTTCCCAACATATTCATAATATATTCTGGGAGAAGAAAAATACCCTAATTTTCAATCTAACTGTAAAATCTGTTCTATCCCTAATTTAGAAGGGATTTCCCAATTTCAAATCCAACTTTTAAATCCCTCCAGAACTTTTTCCAACATTTCATAATTTATTCTAGAAGAAGCAAATACACCGATTTTGAATCTCACTGTAAAACCGCTTCTGTACTTTTCTCTAATTTTTGCAGAATATATTCTGGACAAAAAGAAATCTCTGACTTAGAAACTAACGGTAAAACCCCTCTTAAAAGAAAAACGTTATAGAGTTAATAAAAATGAACAATCTGAACTCAAAAGCGTAAAAGGAAATTACAACAAGTCCAATAAACTAGTATCAATCAAGATTAATTTTAACTGACATCAGAAATTAATAATTATGATTTTGAACAGAACATTTATAAATAAAAATAAAAAAAAAATTAAATCCTGAATACCTTTACTATACATTCTTACCTTAAGATTCTTAATGAATACTTAAATAATACCTACATATTTTGCTGCCTTAAAATCGAAAAAATAAAACAAAAAGGAAACCTTGAAGAAGATTTTTCGATTATTGAACTTTTTTTGTAAAAAAAAAAAGTAGCAGCAAAAAATTACAGTAAAAATAATTAAAAATGAAAATGAAAACAAGTCAAATTCAATATCATTTATGACGTCACATATGTTATATTTCCGTGAACTTCAATTTAAATTTTTGTATTTTTTCAATTTTAGACTTTTTCAGCCATAAAACAAGTTTTGTTTTTTTTTTTTCCACATATTTTATATCTTCACTGTTTTTTATTATTTAAATTTTTTTTTTGTTTTTTACTGTTTTTAAATCAATTTTTGGACTTTAAATTAACGTTGTTTTTTTTTTTTGATCATCGATTGCAAAAATTTACATGAACATTTTAATAATAACTATAGTTAAATGCAGTGAATATTAATTGAAGATAATTTGCATTGCAGGAATGCTATATTATCACTTTATTATGGGTTGGATATGATATGGATACGACTTAAAATATCGTTTATTAAAATCTCGTTTTTTTTTCTTAAGTTTTTATTTATAAAATCTTGTTTTTGACTTTTAAATTGATTTAGGTGCCTAAAATTGCTGAAATTTTTCAAAGATATACCCTTGATCAGAATTAGTTGTAACTGTTCTGACTGATTCAGAAATTCCATTATATATGCTTATATGTCATCTATGTGTTATACTAGCTAATACTCGGTGCGCGTTGCTTCTCCACTCAGTGGGTTTTTAATTCAAGTTGCTGTTATTGGAAAATATCAACGGAGGAATTACATATGATATAAATGTTATTTCTAGAACTTATTAAAGTAACTTTTTTATAAACGTTTCTAGTTGCGCTAATGGGTTAAAAATTTCTAAGTCTTTTAAAATAGTCAACTCCATTTATAAACAGAATCACGTTTGTACAGTTGATGAAAAAATATTTTAAAAAGTTGTTGTGCCGCAATAGGGTAACAGAATTTGGCAAAAGATTTTTAACATTTTCTTTTACGTCAAATCAGTATTTCGAAAAGTTGGACGAATTGGTACCAAATTTTTTATTTGACCAACCGTCAGGCCGAAATGGGTTATCAAATTCCAAATTTAAAGTCAACCTGTCAAACCGTTTAGTTTTAGAACAAAAGAGTTTAAGTACTTGCACCAATACCTCAACATGGCTATCCATTAGATATAGTGAATCAATACGGTAGTCACGGTTTAGTGTTTTTGGTGATTAAGAACAAGTTTTTGGTGATTAAATGATCAGAAGATAGTTTTTCGTATAAGAAACACTTGCAATTGTCTGGTATAGCTATGGATCCAGCGCCATCTACAAAATAAAAAAAAATTTGCGGAACACCAAATGAACATAATTTGTGAATACGACTTTAATATGAGGATTGGTTTAGGCGTGATGCGATTTCCCACAAAGGCACCAACGATTTTGTATATTAAGATATAAATATTCTGAAGAAATTCTGCAACTGGTGACTCTGATTTTTAAACCAATTTTAAAATTGATTTAATAATTCGAGATTGTAAGAAACGATATATTGATAAACGAGCATTTGTAACACCCCTCTTTACTATATTCAATGCTTTTATTATACATTTTAGTAAAATAAACATTCGGTTTTTTTTTAATTAATTTATTAAAATTTATTAAAAACGTATGCTTAAACCCACTATTTTTTTCTTTTAATTTGTAGTTATAGTTAAATTGCAGTTATTATAGTGTCTTTTTAAAGTAAAAATTAATAGCACCAGATTTTATTGATTTAAGAAGACAATTTGGATTTAAACGAGGAAGACAATAGAGTAAACGAAATCAACTCCATTGGAAACTTGTAAGAATTCAATATAAGCATAATATCATCCGGCTTATGGTATTCACAAAAGTTGTGGCAGCTACTCGAAGCCAGGCCAACCATATACATTCTACAGTAGTTTTTGCCATTAAAGTTGAATCCAATATATAGGTATATAGGTTCCAGAATAATTTTGCAGTATGTTATACCAGCTACGTAAACATGTTGTTTGATTAATTTTTAACAAAATATACACAGCTTCAACACACATTTGTAATTTGAGTTCAAAACAAAATTATAAAGTTCAATTAAATTGTCATTAGCATGAGAAACAGCTAATTAGATATCGAAAAGTAATTGTATTTAATCATAAAAATAATATTATAATTCAAAAGTCATTTGAGCCTTGATTGTCATAATATACAATATTAAAAATTATTATGCTACACAACATGTTGAACGTTTGATCCATGAATAACATTTTAAAGTTAATTTTTGATCCGTGCACTTTAGCTCGATTACGAACTTTATTTCAACTTTGGAGTTATAATATTGTATAGGTATATAATTGCCAAATTATTTTAATCACATATAAATCAATTAATTAAGTCAAATTTTTTAAGCTTTTTGAATAATAAATTTTGAAAATGATTTCCGGATATTCATATTGAATATGAAATTTTTGATTTAAATAAGAATCAAATTATTATAATATCTAATGAAATATATAATGATATGATCGAAGTATACTATAGTATATTAATTGATTTAATATATTACTTAGTATTACAACTTCCAAAACACACAAATTTCCAAGGGTATAAAATTTAGAATACTCGAAATCTCCGTAAGGGCCACCTTAACATATGAAAGTGAAACCTAGTTAGTTACGAAGAATATCACAAAATTCTAAACTACAGACCTTTATCAATAAGTGTTTGAGAATCATATGCAGAGACTGACCAAATACAACAAGTAACAATGATCTGTGGAAACTTTCCAAAGTAAAAGTGTAGATGAATGCGGGACACATTTAGAAAGTCGTAAGATTAATAGCAAAGCACAGTAATGTAATCCACAAAAAATCCGAAGACTAGGTTGCCACAATAACACTTGGATGCGAATGACATTAAAAGAACTGATCTCAACTAGAAAAAGATTCCTCCCATCGGCAAAAGCCCCCACTCCGAAAAGAGTCAGATTGAGATGCCTAGTAGATATTCTATGATTCCAACAGAATAAATAAGGAAAAAAGAGCATTTGGTTAAAAAAATAATACATAAGTATGTTATGAACTTATTAAAAATTAAATTATTTCAAAATTTAGTACCTATTAAAAAAAAAATAATAATTTACAGTATTTAATGTCTTGTCTCATTTTTATTTAAACTTTTAATTAAATTATGATGTTCTTATGAAAAAATCTTGTTTTTCAAGATCCATAAACACAAACTAGAATTAATTAATTGAAATTTAATTCATTTTTATAAATTTTTTTATTTATTAAATAAATTAATATAATAAAAAACAACAAAAATTAGTAATCTACATTTTATAAAATTGAAGTTGAATATACTCTTAACCTTTTAAAGCCAACGTGCTTAAATTCGTACTTTAGTATGAGGCCTTGAAGAAAGAACAGAACTGTGGATTTGGAACAATTTTTAGTTTAAGGGTAAAGCTGATGATTTAAATCTCTCTATTAGGTTAGATTAGGTTAGAGTGCCGAGCTCCCAATTCTCTAATATGAGGGTGAAAGTTTAGTCAAACCAAATAATGCGATAATTAATAACAAATTATAACTTATATTATCAAATATTGTATAAAATTTTTTTTATTGAAGAAGTAGACGCCAAAACTGGAACGAGATTTAATTGAATAATTTATAAAAGTTTAAAAGCCACTATTTGAAATTATAAAAAATTTATGTACGCGATACTTTAATTAACCACATTAATTCAAATTAAAAATTTATTTTAAAATTAAATTAAATTTAATCTATAAATTAAATTTCAAATTCATTCCAAATAGCTGGAATTTAATTTTATTGCAGTAATTTAAAAAAAAAAAAATACCTTAAAATTCATTTTTTTTTCTCCAAACACTTCTTCACTAATTAATCACTTAATTTAAACTACTAAATAACTTTTCACGTTCTTAAATATACTAAATTTTTTTTACTAATTTTTCAAATTCAAAATTTTCCACTAAAAGTCTAAAATTTACTTTCACTTTAATTCACAAAAAATACAAAAATATTCTTTTACTAAGAACAACAATTAAAACTTAAATAAACCTCTATTAAAACTTCTAAGTCTTTTTAATTACTGAAATATAAATTAAGTTAAGTTTTGAATTAGAACTAATTATTTTTCCACTGTTAATTCAACTTTAAAAAATAAACAGTGAAAAAATGTTGTTGTATGCAATTCATTGCATTTAGGATTGCAGAATAACAAGAATAAAAAATATAAAAGTTGCTGTATGCAACAGGTATGAAATTTATTAGATAAAACACAAAACAAGTTTTTATTTTTAATAGATACAATTTGTAATGCAGAAACATCTACAGTAAAATATCAAATTTCACAGTGAGGAGTAAAAAAGTAGATGCAAATAAATAAATGTCGTTTTATAAAAAAAAAATTTTATGTATAAAATTAGTTCACACCTAGTTATTAGTATTGTAATAAAATTCTAGGAAAGCCTTTTGTTTTTGAAGATGACTATTACATAAAATGCAAACGTGATAGCGTAACGGAATTGTAAATATGCCATAAAAATGCATTTGTTTTGAAAAAATGTTCATATAGTTATATGCCTCGCAGTTTTAATGAGTTTAAAAGAATACCTCAATAAATATACTTCTTCATAATTATCTAGAACATTTGATTAAATAACTATTTTAAAAAATGTATGTATATATTCTCACCACAATAACGTTTGCGTTTCTTATAATACCGATGATCAATAACATTTGCGTTTTGTGTAATACGGATAATCATTCAGAATTCCAGTTGTACTTTCATTATAGATTCAATTTTTGATTGAACACAAAATTGTATAAAGCTATAGGGATTCATTGATAATCTGTTTTTCGACATTGACGCATAATATAATACAATTGGATTATGTCTAAAAATTTGATATTTTAAAAGAATTAAGAAGCGTTTTATTGATATTTTTCTTTAAAATTACAATTAAATTGTAATTTGATAAAAAAAACTTCCCATACATCAGCTTCCCACAACAGCTTGAGCTGTGGGAGAACAGCTTCCCACAGATATTTTATCGTCCATGTCCGTTACAAGACTTTTGTACCTGGAGCTTAAACATCTGTTAAAAATAGAATAGTAATTTAAAAAATTTCACATGTATGCATTAATCCAATTTAGTTACATACTGTGTTTAAACATGTACTGTACTTATGTACATTTTTATGTAAAATCTCATTTACATTCTAAAGAATCTTAAAAGCTTTTTCAATTATTTGTTTAGGATTTTAATTAATCTAATTTTTTAAATGCATTGTATTAGAATACGTTTTTATAAATAAAAATGATGTATTTTACAAATTTAATGTTAACAGTTACAATAGGAGTTAATTTTAATAGCTTTAATCTATTTATAATTCAATAAAGAATTATTAGAACAATCATTTTGACACCTTTAACCGTATAATAAATTTTATACACCTAATATTATATTTGTTTTTGCATATGTAACTGTTTACTTTACAAATTAATATTTATAGTAATCTATACTATTACTATCATAATTGTAATTTGTTGAAATTTTCATAACAGCTAATGAAACTTTCAATGTTACTGTTAAGTTAAATGTAACTTTTATGCATAGTAAGTGTAAATAAAATCAATTTTATTTGTTTTTTCTCTTCAATTAAATGCAAATTAACTATTTTTTTTTTTTTTTTTTTTTTTTTTTTTATTTATTTATTTATTATAAATTCATGATATTACAGTTATAAAATTACAATATACTAGACTTAGACAATAACTTAAAATTGGTATAAGAGTCTTAGCAATTATAATATATATATACGGTTATGGAGTATAAATACAAAAATTAAATATATATTTTTATTATAACCTAATGTATATTTAACAATAAAATATTAATTTAGTTATAATTCTAACAATTTTTTTAATAAAGCCTGATCTTTTTTTAATAATATTTTCAATTTGAATGTGAAGCGACTTATATTACTGCAATTCTTTAAATTCTCCGGAAGATAGTTGTAAATTCTTATTGATGAGCAAAAATTACTGCTTCTAGCCAATTCAGTTCGAGTTTTTTCATGACATAGCTTTCCCATGTTTCTTGTGTTATAATTGTGAATATTCCTTCTTTTTGATAATAAAGTTTTACTTTTAGTAACACCATTTTCTAGTTTATGTATAATTTTAGCCTTTTCCAATATTATTAATTCGTCTAAGTTAAGGAATCCCGTATTTTTGTATAGATCATCAGTTGGAGTACGCCAATTTAGTTTGTATAGTATCTTGATTGCTTTGTTTATTAATATTTTCATTTTCATTTTTAATGTATTTGAACAACACGACCATGTCGCCACATTGTATCTTATATGAGACATGATGTGTGCATGAAATAAAAGTTTAGCTGATTTGTCATCTAATATTATTCCACTTCTTCTAATAGAGCCTAGCAATGGCATTATCTTTTTTATAATGTAATTAACATGATCATTCCATGATAATTTGTCATCTATTATAATACCGAGATATTTATAAGTTTGTTCTCTTTTAATTTCTCTACTATCAATACAAATTTTTGGATTGATATCAGGCTTATTTAGACGTTTAAAAATCATGTACTTTGTTTTTTCAATGTTCATTGTTAATTTATTTCCATTTAACCATCTCATATATAATTTCAAATCATTATTGACCAATCTTTCTAATGTTTCCGCATTTTTTGCAGTATAGATAAGCAATGTATCATCAGCAAATATTTTATAATCAGCTTTAATGTTAGAAAATTGCATATTATGCACATACAAAAGATACAAGGTAGGTCCAAGAACTGACCCTTGTGGCACACCTATATTTATGGCACGTTCATTGCTACAAACACCATTAACTTTCGTTTTGATAAATCTGTTTCTCAAATACGTTCTTAGTAGTTCATGTGGTAGTCCTCTTATTCCAATTTCATATAATCTGTCCAACAATATTTGATGGTCCACTGTGTCAAATGCCTTACTCAGATCTACAAAAACAGAGCATACATAGTTTCCTTTATCAAGATGTCCAATAATAGATTTCACATTTGCTACATGTTTCCTCTTTGGTACAATTTACAGCTTTGTGATTAAACCCCTTGCATTTGTAGCATCGTAGAACTCTCAAAGCATCGAAAACTTTACAACGCTCCCATCCTATTGATACCTTTTCATTTTCAATCGCTTTTCGGAAAGATTCTTTATCAATTTCTATTATAGCATTATATTTAGTATTTGTAAAATTTTTTGCTTGATATATTTTCACCACTTTCATAGAACTATGCTCTAATATAGCGTTCTGTGCCTTAAGTTTGTTAATTAAGTCTTCTTCAGTATATTTAACACCCATATGTACAACTTCAATTTTTGTTTTTATTTCAGCTGGCACCTTAATTTCATAATCTTCCATCTTATTTTCAAGTTTATTTATTATTTTATCCCGTTCTTCTTTTGTATCAGTTTCAATTAGCACCATTCCATTTTTCCTATTTACCACATTTTTTATCTTGAGATTTATTGGATCTACTTGTTTACTTAAATCCATTTTAGTTAATTCGCATTTTTGTTTTTGTTTCGGTTTAATAACCAATGGTACACCTGTTTTTATTGGTGGCAAATTTTTTTTGCTTACACTAGCACTTTTTAAAATATCAGCAAATGAAATATTTTGACCTATATTTATATTTTTTTTATTTTCATTGTTTAAAATTTTTAATTCACTGCACAGTTCATTGTTCTTGGATATTGTATTTTTAAGATTGGCATTCATATTTGCACTCTCCGATTTGAAGGTTTCCGTAAGTTGACACATTTTTTCAATTTCGCTTTTTTGTTCTTTTTTTATTTGCTCTAATCTCTCTAAGTATCTTCCTTCGATGGCTTTTAGCAATTGAATAACCTCTTGTTCATTTTTCTTCAAAGCACATTCAAATTCAGCCTTATATTCTTTTAAATAATCACTATTTTTTTTGACTGAGCAATCTATGTTTTGAACCACCATATCAACATTTTGGATGTATAAAACACATTCATCACATATAAATTTGATATTGGGATTCACATTTAGTACTCCAATTGAAGACTGATCTAGTCCCGAGCATTTAATTTGACTGTGGTATATCTTGTTACATACCCCAGCACACCTTACACCTGTTTCTCCTCTAATTTTCAGCTTACATTTAGTACAATCCATTGCTATCAAAAGCTTATGGTTGTAAGAACAACTGCTCGATCACTTTAAATAATGAAGTGATCAAATTTCAATTTCAAGCGGTAATAAAAAAATTACTCAACTTAAGTTTAATAAAAAAAATTAAAAATTATTAATTTCAGTTTTTCCGTTAATTTTTAGCACGTCTACATTCGATAACGATTATAACGATTTAATTAGTTATTTTTTAAAAATAGGTAAATATTTATTGAATTTACCGGTCATGAATCGTGGATGACTAATATTTAATAATCTTTAATTAAATATAACAAATATTTTTAAAAATAACTTCGATACTTGTTAAGAGTTATTTTTATAAAATCAAGTTTAATTTTAATCTATCATTTTTATTATACTTATAAATTATTTTCAGGTTTTTGTATTTATGTTTGTATTTGGGGTGTAATTTTAAGTTTATTGTACAAGTAGTAAAAGCAAGTGAGCTAGCACTAGGTATTTTTGAAAGTAAAATTCTACGAAGGATATATAGTCCTGTAAACGATGACACGAAGATATAATGCCGAAATCTACGAACTTTATAATGACGTTGATGTAGTCACGAAAGTCAAAATCAGCCGCCTTCATGGGATCGGTCACGTTGAACAAATGTCAACCAATGCTCCAATCAAGAGGATATTTGAAGCCAGACCTGTAGTGAAGTGACGCCGAGGTAGGCCGAACCTCCGTTGGGGAGATGAGACATCGGCAGATTTAAAAAAAACTGCATATCACCAATAGGAAGAGATTTGCGCAAAACCGAGAGGAGTGGAAGGGGATATTACATCAGACCCAGAACCTTCATGGTTTATAGTACCTAACAAGTAAGTAAGTATACAAGTAATTATACTTAATAGTAAAGGGCTAATATTGCGCCATTTATTTTTAAACACTTTGACTCACTTTTTAACAAAAACAGACCTTTTAACAGATCTCTTGCTAATTAGTGAGGTATAATTATCAAGTAGTGATAGGATGTAATCAAAGTGTTAAAATTAATGTTAGTATTAGTATGCACGCATTTATCTTACTTAAATCTATATTTAGTAGTTTGGACTATACGCGTCATCCCGGAATCAACTTTGGGATCATAAAATTATATATCAATATATCTCCAAAAATATTGGTCCTAGAGTCACGGTTTCCGAAGCTAGACCATCTCAACCTTTAAATTCAAGTATAACTTATGAAAATCGGACTTATAGTTTCCACACTTTCTCAAAATAAAAATTAGGCCTTAACTAATTTCCCAAATATTCCAGATATCGTAAAAATATTGGAAGAGATGGACTTTAAAGAAAGTTTTTGGGGGAGCTTAGCTTAATTTTTTAAATCTTGCACCACTTGCAATTTATCATTTATAAGCTTAGGCTTTGGGTGTTTTTTAATAAACAATAATATACAGAACGAACTCTGTGTTTATAGAAATTTATCTAACTTTGGGCGACATATCCCAATACTAAAAAAAATAAATTCGCAACAAAAGTAATGACTTAAGAAGATGTTTTAATAATACCATACTATCATTATAAGATTTATAAACTAAATGTCGTTAATTTGTCTACAATTAGTGTCACAATTAAGAGATTTGTATTGTAATTAGGTGAACAATCAGATAGACGGCAAAAACAGAGTGAAAATAAAATACGAGTTTTTTATAAAATTTAAATGTTAATTTAATAATTTATTCAAAAAAAATATTATCTTAACAACAAAAGCTCAAAATAACTTTTTTTTTTAAGAATATGGTTAAGAAGCATAAAAATTTTAAATTTATTAATAAATGAAGACAAATCAGCATCAGATTATTATTTATAAATTTTTTTTTTACGTAAAAAACTTTCATTTATTTAAAAATTTATTCAAATAGAAAGTTGATGACAGTTTTAAAAAGAAAATGAATAAAAAAGTGACGCGAGTGGATTGCAATAGGTCAGTTACATGAAGTTTTTAAAACAAGTGATAAGTTTTCCGTTTTAAGTTTCTAAACTTGAATTTAACTTTTATAAAACTGAACTTGAATTAAAATCTTACATATAAAAAAAAAAATTGTTTTTTGTTTCAATAAGTGAAATTAAACTTGCAAATTTAGGTGGATACAGATTAAAAGTTGAAAAAGTGTGATTAGAGTTCTAGCTTAGTATTACATGCATTTGACCCGAAAACTATTTTGTTATTTTGAGCAAAGATTACATTAAAAAATATTTTATAGATTTACTTTTCAATAAAATTAAACTAGTAGCGCATTTTTTGGGGATCATCATGCAGCATGGCATAGTGGTTAGAGTGCCGACCTCCCAAATCAAGGTTCCGGAATTCTAGTATAAGTAAAAAAAGAAACTGATCTGATTTGCAACCCAATTCAGTTATTATTCCCCATTGGATTCACATTAATGGCATTTAATATAAAATTAAAAAATAAAAAAAAAATTTATTTAATAATATAACTCACAGATAAAAAATACTGTATTCAATGTAAGTTTCTGCATCTAATGTATAAATTAATGTATTAATTGTATATGGAATTCATCTAATTATTGAAGTATGAAATTACTAGGACCTTTCTTCGGTTCTAACATGTAGATATATATGGTTTACACAAGCCTACTGTTAAATAGGTAAGAAGCTTCTAAAGCCTTCAAAAACGAGTTTAAAGATTTGAAAGACAAAAAGTATGAAAAAATTGGTTTTTATGAAATTTTAGTAGTGATCACGGCTAGAATTGCTCTAAAACACTTCTAAAGCCTTCAAAAACGAGTTTAAAGATTTGAAAGACAAAAAGTATGAAAAGTTTGGAAATAGGAAATGTTCTAGAAAGTCAATAATTACTAATTAAACAAATATGGATAAGCTCAAATATATACTAAGTCATTAGTTTTTTCCTACATACTATATATAATATATTGACTCTCTTATTCTCGTGTACTCTTTTATAGTAAAATTCTTTAACTTCTTTTAGCACAGAATATTACTTTATTAGATTTAATTTCCTGTATAACTTTTTATAATATAAATCGTTAAAAAATTTGCCGTAAAAATATTCTTTTATTAATTTTTGATTTGAAATTTATTCTTTTTTACAATCACCAGTCTCATAAAAATTCTTTCAACCCTCTTAATATATTCTTGTTCTTTAATATTAAAAAATATTATAAAATTCATACATATATTATTATTAATCTTTAAAATACTTTATTATGAAGAACAAGTCTATTTTTTTAGTCAGTCTAGCCAAACACAATGAACATTATAATGAAAAAAAAATGTCAAATTTAGACATATTGAAATTTGAATGGAAAAAAAATTCAAGAAAATAAAAAGAAAAGTTAAACTTTTGGGAAAAAAATCTTTGAATTAAAACAAGATTCACTCAAAAAATTTGAATAATCAATAATTTTTATTAATTTTTTCCTTATATGCTTGATTTGTTATGATTTCTTTTTTTTTTTTTTTTGTGAATAACCAGAACACAATTTATAAAAATTCTTAAAAAATGATTGATAAAAAAATTATTTGCAAAATAAAATCCTAAATTCAGTTAAGGTAAACTTACTTCATACCGAGTAAGTTGCAAAAACAGTTATCTACCGGCGTCATAGTAATTTGAGAACAGCCTTATAGAAGCATTCAATCCGATCTACTCACTTTTCCATATACTTGGCGATATTTCAAATTTCCGGATACAAAATTGAAAAGCCATATTTCTTTCTAACACTCTGTAGTTCTGACTCATTTCCTCAAGGTTATTTCAAGGTTAATAATTTTTGGATTGTGTTAACTTATGGCAATACTCTTCTAAGCTTTTGTTTAATCCTATCCAATTCATACTAAAATTATAGCTTCGCTGATATCAAATTGATGCCCAAAATGCATTTTAAGAATGTATTAAGAATGTTGTGGTTGCATGATAACATTTCAAAGAGTAGATCCTCCTTGAGACCTTTAAGTTGAGTGTATTAATTTCATTTTTGATATAAGCATTAAATTCAATCATACACATGAAGTAATTAAAAAATTGATTATAACATTTGTTTAATCAATTCCCGGCACTATTAAAACCAGTCAAATCATATGCAATAGTATTACAGTTTTTATTATAATAGCATATGTATTCTCAGACTGTATAGACTCTTATAGTTTTAGTATTTCGTAATATTGTGCAATAACTTCAGCCAAGTAATGAACAGCTTAGCAGCTTAGTGTTAATTATGTTTAAAAATAAACCTTTAACCACAAAAGATAAGTCAATAATTTAATTTAATATAATATAACTCACAGATATATAGAAATACCTTAAAATCCAATAAAATTTAACAAATAGGTAAGTATCTATTGAAAATCTAAAACGTTTCTACATGTTATAAGACCTACTACTACCTTAAGTTAAAATTATGTGTGGAATTCATTAGGATCAATTCTAATAATAAGATTATTCCCACCTGTTCCAACATGTATCTATGGAATAGACCGGCAAAACATAGAATAATAACATATGATTCATTAAACTAAACTTTAGTCCAATGTCGATTTTGTATTCCATATACTTAATAGAAATAAATCAGAAGAAGGAACAAATAGAATCTACTGTCAAATCAAACTTGTTGCTTAGCAATAGCCAACATTTTTTAACGCGTCAGATTACGCTTAGCTTAAAGCGAAATTCATAAGCGTAAGAATGACAAACAGATTAAGTTAAAAAAAATTGCTAATAGTTTTTAATACGTCAGATTACGCTTAGCTTAAAGCGAAATTCATAAGCGTAAGAATGACAAACAGATTAAGTTAAAAAAAAATTGCCTCAAAAATATTATAAAATATAAAATTTATATTAAATATTAATTAATTCACAAAATATATTTCCCATATATATGACTTTTTTTGATTTGATGTCATCAAAATAACATGTGCTATTTTTTTAGTCCATATTTCATGTATATTCTATTTTAAAGAATTTATGAATATTTTATTTACGCGAATCTTTCAAAAATCGACACAAAAACTATAATTTAGAACATTTAGTTTTATAAAAGAACAAAAAATGCAAATTAAAAAAAAATTAGAATATTAAAATTTTATTGAACATAACCATATATAATAATATTTTATAGAATATTTTGTACATTTTAAGTTATTTTTATTAGAGTGACCAAATCATTTGAAATAGAATGAAGTTTAAGCGTGTTTGAATTTTTTTGTATTGTTATTGTGAAGACGTCATAATTCAAGTTTTCTTATTATATCATTATTTCTTTTATTTCATAAGAAACTAGAAACATAATGATTAATTTAATAAAAGAATTTAAAATGATTAATATGAAGTTGTAGAATTAATTTAAATGAAATAATTCTTCTTTAAAAAAAAGATTTAAAGAATTTTTTGATAATAAAAAGTTAAAAAAATTAAAAATTAATATAAAATATAATATACATTTCTTATGGATATTGTTGAGACAAATTTACTGAAATAAATGAAAATATCGAACTTAAAGCATTTGTACATAATATAACAAGTAATTATACTTGATTCATTTTATTTTACAAAAGTTTTCAATATTTTTGTAACGTTTGAGGATATTTTGACAGGTTAACAGGGACAACGAATACTTCTCACAATAGTTTGCATATAATTCTAATTTCATTGCTTAAATTTTCTTAAAGATGATTTTATAATCTTAATATTCTAAGAAAAGCCGTGTTAGATACTGAAGGTGTTTCAAACACTATTATGGATTTATATAAGTATTTTAGAATTAGCAAGACAAGTCTTTCTTTTTTAGATAAAGTTAGAAACACGAGGTAATCATTTATTAAACGCGCTACTAAATGAAGCAGTAAATTTGATAGAAGTTCGGACACAAATTTTTCAAAAGTGTTTGAGAACTAATTTTATTATTTATTTTGCAGTACCAGACCAGAATAGAAAATATTGCCTGACAATTTGCCGATTTGAAATTTGGACTTGTTATTGAATTATTGTAATATACACTATAATATTTTTATTAGGTATGGTCCGACCAGGATTTGTACAGTGACTTTTCAAATAAAAACCGCCACTTTACCACTGAGCTATCGGTAAAATTTTTCAAAACTATATTAAAATTTAATTGCAGTCCCAGTATCTTGGACACTAGAAAATTTTAGATTATTGCCATCCAAATTAAGTTATAAATACATAAGTAAATAAATGGATGGGTTTATATAGCAATGTATTTAATTAAGATACACCCTGTATACTGTTACATTGGGAATATAATATATATTTATTTAATTTAATATTTTGTTTAATCTTAATGCTTTTTTGATGATGAATCATATAACACTATCCATTTTGAGTTATACTTTTTGACGACAACTAAAAATTAGTTAAGTGGCTAAGACAAGTAATCTATGTCATCGAATTCCTCAATGCTTAACAAACATTACTTAACCATACGTTAACACTCAGATTTCATGTTTTTAAATCACGTTTCAAATATTTTTCATTCAAAAATTTCATTCTAATATACTCTATTTTTGTGTTCCCACAACTTTTGTATGGGATAAATCGCAAAAATACTAAAATCACTAAAGACCAAATTCTCACTAAAACAAAATCCTCAAATGCAAATCATCAAAACCCAAATCCCTGAAACCAAAATACAGCATGAGAAATTCTGAATTAAATTGTACTTATAATTTGTTGACTTTGCAGATTTTTTCTTGAGATAAACATACCCAACCCATTTCATATAATTTTTGTATTTTCGAATACTCGACTACTTTCAACTATTAAAAATTCATTGTTCATTCTCAGGTAATCATTAGAGTGAACTTGAATTTTTTAATTAAAAAAAAAAATTGTTTCAGAAAAAAAAAAAACAATTTAAAAATAATAAAAAAAAAAAACAATTTACCAAATATTTTTATTACAAAAAACTATTAAATTCGCCTCAAATAAAACCCAGCCATAAAGTATAATTCGTATAAAAAACTGATTGCAATTAAAAGTAATCTAACACAACATATCGTTACAATGACCTCAAATTAAAAATGAGAACTTATTGCTAAAAAAAAAAGTAATCACAAAAAAAAATTGTTTTTTAATTTAAAAAAATCCAAATAATTAAGGTCAATTAATTTTGCCAAAATATTAAATGTATGCAATTTATTATTATGATATGAGTACTGAAGTCATCATTCACACTTAAATAAACTTTTTAAAAAACAGTACTTTATTTTTCTTAAAAAGTAATTAAAATATAAATTTTATAGAGACAAAATGTTATTGCCAAGTAAGTATCATTCAGTTTTACAGATAAATACAACTTTAATAGGTAAAAACTAATGGTCTTTTATTTTAAATAACAAATTTTTTCGAAAGTTTTATTATGCGGTTTGTTTTTAATGACATTGAACTACAAAAAAAAAAACTAAAAGATTTATTATTTAGAAAAAAAAATGTAATTTGATTTTTAAGGTAGAAAAAGAAAAAAAAATGGATTGTGATTTTATAAGAGAAGGTAAGGTATAGGTATATATAGTTAAATGACCTAAACAAATCATTTCGATCCAGTACATTATATTATAATCGATTGTGTGATCTAAAAACATAGATATTATATCAGTTACAAAATATTTTCAAAAGTAATTTAATTTTGGATAATATTAAAAGAAGACAAGGTAATGAACTCATTTTTATTAATTAGAACATTGTTTTTACTTTAATGTGGATATTGGATTGAAAAGATTAAAAAACAAATTAATTTGGAAATTGATTTGTGTGCTTAACAGATAAAAGAAAGTAGTATTTTATACTAGTATTTGATAAATACTTAAAAGCCAACAGGAAACTTGCCAGCTATAATTTTCAAGTAATTGTTTATTTAACTAGACCATTAGTTTTCGAATTTCATTAAAGATAGTACTTATGATCGATACTTTAAGTTTTTAAAGCCTTCTGCATATTTCCTTTTTTATAATCAGACATGTAAAAATAAATGATTACTTTGAAGTTCAATACTTGAAAACACCGATTACTTAATAATGGATTACAAAAAAATAATATAAAAGTAATCCAGATTATTTCTAGATTACTTTTTTCCACAAATTTTTTTGAATTTATTTATTAGTACAATTTCGTATTAATTGTTAATATTGCCTAATATAATAATAGTCCTTTGCCTGTTTGGCATTTAGATAGAATTACAATGTTATTTATTTAATATTTTAGATTACCTATATTTGGTAACCAAGGAGATTTGAAAAGTTTTTTAAATAAATATTAAATGAGCCTTACAAGAATCCAACGGTGTTCGATAGGAAGCCAAATGCATACCCACTATACCATCAAGTCTCATATTATATCTTGGATTATTTCGAAATAATCAAAAATAACCGAAGTAAACCACATAAATAATTTTCTTAAACTAAATAACATTCTACAATTTACTACACTCTTTTAAGAACTCAAATTATTTATCTTCTAACATTAGAATATTGAACAGAATATTATTAATTAAATTAAATCCTATTTTAAATAATAACTTCTTACTAAAGAGAAGTAACATTAATTAAAAAAAATCATTGAAATTTACTTAAAATGAAAATTATTCAAATTAAAAAACAACAAAAACAATTTTATCTTAAAAATTCTATTTCAATAATATTATAACCTTGATTATGATTACATTAATTACTTGATTCAATAATGTAATCTAATCGAAATATATTTTTTGGTAAAATTATTTACTGAACCAAAAATATACAAGTTTTCGTTTGTATTTAAATTTTTAATACAGTCCAGTAATTTTTTAATTTCTTTCATTAACACTATTTACTAAACATTTGTATATAGATACTAAATGATAAGTTTGTATACAAATACAATTTTATATATTTCATTTATTAATGATTACACAATTTTATATTTCCCTTGTAATTGATTAAACTTAAACTTATAAATTTGTAAATGAAATATTATTAGAATATTTGAATATTTAAATAATAATATTTCTAAAATTTTACTAAAATAATATTCATTTGCAATGCAAATTGCAACCAATCGAGCATTATAAAATTTTTGATTACAAAGAAAATGATTACCATAACTTAGGTACCTACTATTGCAACTGAATGTAGTTTAATACAAATTTTATGAATTAAAATAGCAATCATCAAGGTTTTCTTTAAAATACATTGAAAAAAAAATTTTATTAATAATTTTTAATACATTTATTAGGTTTTTACTAAAACTCTGGCATTTATTGAATTTTAAATTAAATTATACAGAAAGTTTAATTCAATGACAAATATAGGACAAAATTCAAATTAAATAACGGTAAAAATGATTAAAAACTTTGGTTTAAAACTTGTTAAACCAAACAGACGACTACCACATTTGAAATTTAAAATATTGACAGACTGATTTTGACATTAACATCCTCTTTCACAGTTCTCCTGTCAAAACACTATATACATATTATACGTATTTAATATATGAACTAATTATTCATAGCCATACATTCACTAAGCCAAGGTTAGCACAAATGATAGCAATATCATGCAATGGGTTAATTACAGAATTAAAATTAAAAAAAAATTAAAGCTAAAGATAAAAAAAACTGAACTTACTTCATCAAAATTTTTCATTTTAATTTTGTTTTTTTTTGAAAACTGTTATTTTTTAAACACTTGAAAAATTAATTTAATATTTTTGTGTAATTTTGTTTTACAAAATTTAATAATGAAATTTTAAATTAAATAAAATTCAAAATTTAATTTTTTTTCTCTATTTACTATTATTATTATTATTAATATTATTATTTTGTTATCAAAATAAAAACCAAAATTAATTCAAAATTATTCAATTTAATCTGTTCTTGACACAAAAAATCTATAGAGCACAACAATCGTATATCATCCCGTTTGCAAAAAAATTTTTTATTTTAATTTATTTTCGGTTTTTTATTTTGAAAATTTCCAAATTTAATTTAATTTTTTTTTTTTTTACAATAACAACAAGAAAATTTTTTAAATTTATTTTTTCTTTTTTCACTGTTAAAAATCGCTCGCGATGCAAACGACATTCGTACACTTGAAAGTCTTTAAGTAGACTGAGAAGAAGAATAATTGAATTAAACTTAAAAATATTTTTAAATATTTAAAAGTTTATATTGTATATATATATATATATATATATATATATATATATTTAAGATTCAATCTGTCTGATCATTGAATATTATAAGTCTAGTATTATTGTATTGTATAAGATTAAGATTTAATAGTATATAAAAGCTAGTATAAATAATTGAGTATCTATAGATATTGACCAAGATAGATATAAATGAATAAAAAATATATATATATATGTTAAAAGGTATAAAGTAACTATAAAGTAACAAATGTATACAATTTTTGCTAATAAGATAAAGTTGAAAATATTAATAAGTGGTGGGATGAAATATAACCATAAAATATATGATAAGATAATATGATTTACATTGGTTTTTAATTGATTAATCTTTCTGATTTCAAAATATTAAGATTAGGAGCAAATACAAGATTTTAATACTGTAAATTACAATTATCTCATTACTAATATTACATATGTATATAGCTGTCATCTACTAAATACGGTTTGTCAGTACAAAAATAAGTATTGAAACAAATTACTATTTGAAGCCTAATTTTTCGTCTATACCATAGGTACATGTTGGAACAGGAGGTCATATTATATTCGTGTTATTAGAATTGATCTTAATGAATTCCACATACAAGTTAAACATGTATAAATTATAAATGATCTTAATGAATTCCATACTATACTAGTACTATACTAGGCATTATGACATGTAGAGACATCTTTGATTTTCAATAGATACAGCATTGTAATAAATTTTTATTTGAGTTACACGGTATTTCTATGTCTGTGAGTTATATTATTAATTAAATTATTGGTTTATATTTGCATTTGCTTATATTGTTATATTAATGTTTTTTTTAATTCAAAATATATAATTATTAATTATTGATGAATCTATTAATTTAAACCTAATGGCGAATAGTAGCTGAGTTGCGTCGAAAACCAGAAAAGTTCTTTCACTTTTACTGTGATTCAAACCCGGGCTTTCGTATGAAAAGTTGACACTTTAACCACTGTGCCACCCAGTCGTTAATGATGTGAAATTACAATTATACAATAAAAATAATGTTAACTTTCGGTTAGCTCAAAAAGTAAAAATAGCGTCCCAATCGATTTGTTGTCTTCTAATTTCCATATTTACAACTTTATTTACTTTCGTTGATCACCACCATTTTTCTACCCAATTTCACACTATGTACTTATATTTTGCTATCAAAGTTTAACTTTGTGTCAAACTTTAACTTTTCTCATGCTAAAATATTAAGGTTAGCAGAAAATGAAACACAAAACCTAAATTTGAGAGAATGTCAAGGTCAAATCTTTGAATTAAGTTATCATCATAAATCATTTTAAATTTTCTTATACTTTGATTTATGGCTGTGTTGGAATAAAATAATCACATTCGAGATTATTTCTTTGTTCAAGATATCAACTTATATCAATATTTTGGAACATCATTAATAAAATAATTATTTTTTTTTAATATTATGATATCTATACAATTTAAAAAAAAATATACAATACAGTTATTTAAGTACAAATAGCTCTGAGATTCAGTCGATAAAGTCGAAGTATTAAAAAAATAAACTTATTCTCTCTTAAAAATTATAAGCTTAAAATTATATATCTATAAGTATACATTACATAGTATAGTGTAGATAGATTTAGGTATCTTAAGATACAAAATACAATATGAGTCAAAAATTCAAAACAAAGTGACAAAAAAAAAAAATAAAACAATAACATGACCGATTTTACTAAATTTATTTTGTTTTGATTTTTTTTTTTTTTTTTTTTTTTAGCGTTGGTAAATATTTTGAGAGAAGTTTGCGTTCTTTATTTATAAGCGTTTTGCGGCGTTTAAATACTAATGCAAATATTATTTATTTTGATTAATATAAGTATTTTGATATACATACATATCTATATGTGTATATGTTAACTTTCTTTTTCTTTGTTGTGTATATGAAAATGGTTATTAACCTTATTTTTATTTTTTTTTATTTGATTTTTTAATTATTCATATAACGTTTTGTTGTTTTTGTTTTTTTTTTGTGAGCTTCTTTTCACTTAAAAAGAAATTTTTGTTTACCTTTTAAATTAATACTTAATTTAGTTTATTTTTATATTTGTTTTATTTTGAGTTAATTTGAAAATTTTTTAAACTAATTTTTTTTTTTTTTTTTTAATTCTTGCTTTTGAACCAATTCGTGAATTTTAATAAGAGTTGTCAATATTCTGCGCATAAGTCAAGTATTCTGCGCATAAGTCAAGTATTCTGCGCATTTTTCAGTTTCTTTATTAAGTTTGTAGTAAATTTTTATGGTATTTTTCTATTTTGAATCTATTAGATACTTTTTAAGAGATAAAATGTTTGAAACAAGAAAAAAAAGATAAAAAATAAAAAATAAACAAAAAAAATAATACTAGAATAATGTAGGTCATACTTGAGATTGATCACCTTGGTAAAAAAAAATAAAATTCTAAGTTTCTTGAGTATATATTTTGTTTTTATTTTGTTTAATTTAAGCTCTTGAAATAGTCGTGATGCTATTCTTAAGAATGCTTAAATTATTTATTTAACTCTTTGAGGTACATGAAGTGTTTTAATGTACTCAAATCAATTCAAATGAGTATTTGAAGTTTGAAAAAAAAAAACTTAATATAAATAAATAAATATAAATTGGATTTATTTTTGGATCTGGTAGAAGTTTTTTGTCAATATGAGGAATTTTGAACTTGTTTATTTAACTCTTTGAGGTATGGAGTACTCTAATAATTTCAAATTAATATTAATTTATTTCGAAAAAAAGACTTAGGTAATATAAATAGCTTTGATTTGATTTTGGATTTGGATTATGTTATTTGTCAAGATAACCAAAAAATAACTGGTTTATTTAACCCTTTAGGGTATGGAGTGCTTTTATGCACCATAATATCTTCGTGATTTTAATTTGAAAAAAAAAAATTGGATATAAATAGCTTGGATTTGATTTTGGATCTAGCTTACGTTATTTGCCAAAATTATGAATACTTAATTCATTTATTTAACCCTTTGAGGTATGAAATAACTCAATGTAATCTAATCATTTCAATTGAGTATTTTAATTTGAAAAATAATGCTCAATAAAAAGTTAAAAATTTTTTGAATGTGGTATTCAGTTATTTGTCAATATAATGGTCTGTTAAGCATTCTATAATGGTTTGTTAAAAACATGTCCTTAAAAATATATAACACTATTTAAGGTTTGTAGCGGGAAGAGGACCTAATAAGTTTTTTTGAGTATTATTGAAATTTCTTGAGTAAAACTTTGAAATATGAAAAGATATTCTTAAAAAAATTCAAATTTTAGAAAGTGAGGTGCTATTTGGTTAATTTAAAATTTAGTTACATTATAATATTAAGTGTATACAATAATAAAAAGTAAAATTAATAGAATGCTTGACAGTAATCAGGAGCATATTTCCAAATCCAAAATATTTAAATAAGTTAATTATAATAATTTATATCTTCAATAATAAAAAATATATTTCCATCTCCAAAATCCCTTTAAATGGGATGAGTAGTTCGCTATTGTGCAGTCATTTAACAAATTCAATGCAAATATACCATGAGTAATGTATTGAATTCAATTTTAATTGTTTGGTGCTTAGATATTTTGATTCAACTTTAATTGCTAATAATACAAATTTTTATTTTAAAAATATATTAGCTTCTTCATTTTTACAACAAATTATAAAATAAACTCGTATACAATAGGCAATTACTATCTCATTTTGGTCTTCAATGGGTTAATTGTGTTTATTTATGTATCCATAATTTTAATTGAAGTTCTTAAATTTAAAGTTTAATACTTTTATGCTTTATGTGTTGTTGGTGTTGTTAATGTTGTTAATATTATTTGAAAAAGCTATTTGCATTTATAGAAATAAATTGTAATTGTATAAAAAAAAGACATGGTTACCTTCAATGTCGACCAGTTGGTCATCGTATTTTAAAAAGATCAAGATTTTTAAGCTTTAAAGTTTTGAACTGATGTTAAAAGAATATCTGAAACTGGATAGAAGAATTTTTTTGGCATTTATAGACAAACTTGAATTTGAAATAAAATCTATTTTAAAAAATAATTGATTATAAGGTTAAAAATTTAATTTTTTATAAATGGTTGCATTATTTTTGTAATTTTTTTTAAAAAGTTTCTTAATTAAGAATATTTTAATATTAATAAGAAGAAGTTTTCTGAGCCCATGAAGCAGACTTCTAATAACTAAATATAAACTTTCAAAAATAGGTTCCAAAAAAGAGAAAGTTAGGTATTTATCTTATATTTCATTAGGTTTGAAATTCGAATGATAAAATAATTCTTTAACTGAATTTCAAATAAAAATAGTAAAATAATGTTATAGTATTCTATATTCGGATGAATCATGAATGGTATTCTCATATACGGGTCATATGACGACAGTTGACTCACGAATTCTAATTTCCTGCAGAAAGAGAGTTTAACTCCCCTCTTTTAGTTTTCAAAAACAAATGGGATAGCACTTTAATTAATTGTGCTATATTATAACTTTCCCAGACTTAATATTTAGAGTTAGTATCTCCCAGAGTTAGTATTGGTTATCTAAAGTTAATATTCTTCAAATGAACCCAAAAAATTTTAATAACATTATGTTATTATAAGATTCTAAAAACTTTTAAATGTTATAAATCTAAAAATAACTAATAACAAGTTAAAAACAGTTATAAATCTAAATATAACTAAAAATAGTTAAACAGTTTTATTAATAAGAGATTTAAGATCCATAAAACAATTTACTGTTAAAATTAAAATATTTATGCAAAATTTTGAAGAAAAAAACAATAAATTAGTAAGATAAAGATTATGATTCATTTTTGAGGAGAAACTTTGGGAAAATCCCATTTTAACTAAAAAAAACAGAAAATTTAAAATTATATTTAATTTAAAATTCGCTTTAGTTTTTTTTCCATATAAACCTTTTTTGTAATCTTAATGTTAGATTTTTAATAAGAATAACAACTTTCCAAATATTTGCATTTTTCTGCCTGGAAATTTTAAAATATGCAAATTTAAAGCAAAGTTTATATTCTTCTTAATTCTACAACTTAAGCACTAACTTATTGAAAGATGCTTTTTATTAATTAAATGTGTATTATGAATCTGATTTTATATCTAAGTTTCTCAGTTAAAGCAATATAAATTTATCCAAATGTGCATTGATCAGACCTGCCCAAAACCTATAAAGCTTATATACGACTTAAGATGGAGTATAACACACACACATTTAAGATGGCGCCTCATCTACTACCTTAACTTTCTCCATTGAATTCAAAAACACGTCATTCGTCTAATTAATGACCCAAACATGAGTAATACTATATCTTCACTTGAAATACGTCGTAATATTAGAGCTCTTTCTCTTTTTTATAGATATCTTGTAAGTAAAGACACTTGCTAAATTGAAATAAAATTACTGGTGCCTCCTCTAAAACCTAAGTGGTCTCTACTGGTTATAACAATTCGTTTGTTGTTAGAACTGCAATAAAATAGAACTTATTTTCAAAAGTTTGAGATTTTCATATTTAAAATTTGCCCGAATTTAAAAAGAATTTTACCAGATTCTTAACGAATTTACCATTTAATTCCCCATTATCATCATTTTCCCATCCCATACAATCACAAATGCGTTAAGTACAAAGGATCATATTTCTTGACAGAGAGTAAGAATAAAAAAAAAGCCTGTATTTCATTTACCTGTATACATATGTATTTATTAAATATTCTGGGCAAAGCGAATAATCCAGATTTTGAACCGACTATAAAATTGCTTCTAGATAAATTTTTTAAATATTAATTTTATATTTTCAATAATATAGAATTTTCAATCGGGGTGCTTGTCGCCCAAAAACCACCACCAAATCATTTATTGTAAAACTGATTTTGTAACCAACTCTGAAGTTATAACCAACTCTCCTAACCCAGAATATCTCATATACATAAATATAAGTACTCTGTAAAAGGCATATAATCCTGCTTTTAGAAAGTACAGGCAAATGAAATACAGGATAGTGAAATACATTGTCAAATGATCAAGAAATGCAGGCATATGACACGCTTCTTTTAAAGACTATGCTTCATTTAAATTTTTTCCAATTGCATTAAAAAGTTATTCAGCAAAATTAAAATTAGCAAGTATTCCTATACCTACTACCTATTTAATAGCATTCTTAACACAATTAATAAATAACCTTAACCTTATCATTTTGTTTATTTTTCATAAGTACTTAAGATAAGGAAATAATTAGTAATACTTTTTTTTACATTTTACATATACTTAATATTAATTAGTAAGATACATTTAATAAACATTTAAACAATATTTAGAAAGTTTATTTAAAATAATAATTAAACGAGGAAGAGTGTGGTAGATTAGACTGTGTCAACTCTGGGATACCCGTATGACCGTTATATAAACATTATATCATTATTATTATAAACATTAATTACTTTTGGCAAAATTTCAAACCTACCAGCTTTATTCGGTGTAGTGTAATGGTCATATAAAAGAAGGAGTTGTATGGCAACTACTCGAACCCTCTGCAATAAGCCAACCAAATTTTGCAGTACCGTTGGCCATTACACTAAATTATTTTTGGCAAAATTTCAAACACCCAACTTCTATAGGAATAGAGCAATGCTCATATAAACTAAGAAGTTGTATGGCAGCTACTCGAACCCTTTTCATTAGACCAACCAAATTTTGCAGTAACTTTGGCCATTACACTAAACTAACTTTGGCAAATTTTCAGACACCCAGCTTCATTAGGTGTAGAGTAATGCTCATCCCCCCTCCTTCTCTGCGTCACAAACGTAACGGCAAATTTATTATACCCTTTGACTATATAGTCATACGGGTATAAAAACTTCACATCTTAACTATCATCTCACATATATGTATGTACAATAAACAAATAAACATTGAATAAAATAATTGGAATTTATTTAATGAAAATAAAAAAAAAAGTTTTTACAATCTAAATATCTGTTAATAATAATTGTAAATATTTTCTTTTAAAAAAAAAAAAAACAAAATCTGTTAATTACAAAAAAAGTAATTTTAATTTTTTAATAAAATATTTACATACTTTAAAAAAATTTTTTTGTTGTTGTTTTTTGTAGGTACTTTTTATCTTATAAAAATTTTATATTTACATAAGTTTTTTTTTGAAATATTCACCTCTTTAATACTTTGAAATTTAATTTTATTATTATTGTTTTTGTTTTTTTTTTCAAAAAATTGAATATTTTTTAAAAGAAAACTTTAATTAATTTAATTTATTTTTAAATTTTTAAAGAGAATTCAAAAAAAAATTTAAGAGAAATATTTACATTCAAAAGCATTTATTTGTAAAAAGTACTTGATTTGGTACTCGTTAGTAGTTGTTCTCAGTTGTACTCAACACTTTGTTTTATTCACCACACTGTAACTTTTATTTAATAATAAGAAGAAAAGAAAAAAAAATTCAATAAAAAATGCCGGTATTTTTTTAATTTGAAATTAAATTAAAAGTGTTTACTGACTATTTGTTTAAAATTGTTCTTTTACAAGTATTTATAAGTTTGTATTTAATTTGTTTACTAATTTGTTTACTGTTTGTTTTTTTGTTATTTTTTTATTTTTCTAATTATGTGAACTTCCACATGTATTTTTTAATAGATTGCAATTATTTGATATTTTTATAAATTTATATTGAAAAGTATACCAGGTATTGTGAAAATAAATTTCGTTTATAATAGACAGAAAAATTTTGCATTTTTGGAATTTAAATAAGTGTAATATGTCGATTTTTCTGTTATTAATTCGCCTTCACTTAATTTTTAGAAAGTCAACTGAAAAATTCAATTATTTTTTTAGCAAGCCGACTGAAAAATTCACTCAACTTTTCAATATATGAAAATCCATGCAAATCATGACGGCAATCGTCGTAATTATTCTTTCAGTGGAATTACGAATCACGTCAGTTCTCGGAATCAAGTTGAATGTGTTAAGCCAATTCTTTGATTATTTTCATTGAATAATATGATCTATTAAAGGTTCCTTTTGTTTATTTGAATGTATGTAATAAAGTTTACATGGTTTTTCGTGGTAGGCACGCTTCAAACACGCTGACACACGCGGGGGTAGCGATTTTGCGAAAAGTAAATAGCCGGATGATATAATATCAATATTACGTTACCGTTCTGCGAACAATTCGACCAAATGATCATATAATTTGACGCTCAGTTGTCGTTCATATAAAATGTGGATTCTTTCATTATATGAAAAAAAAGTATGATTGAAATTTTTTTCAGAAAAATCGCTAGTTTGTTGTCTGTGTGTCTTTGGCCTTAGACTTTTATGCTTCTTGAATAAAAGTATAAGGCCTAGAGCACACATTATAACAAATTTAAACAGATATTAAATATAAAATTTTTAAAATTGTATAATATTTTTATGTAATACACCAAATTGTCTTTTTTACGCGATAAATATCGTCCGCAGAATTCGCGCGTAAAATAAAAACCGCGTAAAAAAATCATATATTTCCTAAAAAACATAATTGTTTTTCGAATATTAAATCGTTTTGAGTCGAATTTAATAATGTTTTTAAGAATCGCGTTCTTTCAAATTCGATCGCGAAAAAAGAGAATTTAATAATGTTTTTAACAATCGCATTATCAAATTCGCGTAATAAGTGAAGTAGGTATATCATGTATTTTATTTTTGATATATTTGAATTAGGTATTTAATTCTTTGAGTGAATTCAAATTTGTTTCTAAAAAATTTGATTGAATTTGGTGTGACTAATTTCAATTCTAGAAATATTTTTAGAAGAATTTACACACTTGTGTTGTGGTTCACGCTTGTATATCCCATAATTGTTTAACAAAATAGTTATTTCAATCATTTGTTTTAACAAAAACAAAATCATTAGTAATTCATGTTATTTATATTAGATTTTATATTTTCATTTTGCTTATAAATTGAATCTGTATATAATGAAAAATTAAGCGTTCTATATAAGCAAATGTTAATTAATTATATAATATTTGAGCTTTAATTGCCTGTACATTAAATCTTTAAAAACAAGTGGTAGGTACCTTTTCAACTGTTGGGCTAAAAAGCTAGTCTATTTCATAGGTATATTAGAACAGGTAGGGCATATTATATACTAATTCTTTGAATTAATCTTAATGAATTCTACATTTAATTTAAACATTATATAGTACCAGACATTATAAATATGATAAATGTCTTACATTTTAACAGATACATTCTATTTTTGTATCTGCGAGTTATATTACTCAATTAAATTATTTTTTTATACAGTCGAGCTTCTCGAATGAAACTTTAGTACCATCCAACACTGACAAATTTGTGTCATTTAAATATAATAGCTTTATTTAAAAAGTTGTAGTAGTTTTTTTCATCTAAGGAGTATACATACAGATAGACGAACGGATAGAAAGGCGGATAGATGGAATGAAAAAAAGAAAAATTTTTTTATTTTTAAGAAATAGACTAACAAATTCAAAAATATTTAGAGCTTGACGTTTCGATTATGACATAAGAATATAATTTTTAAAATAAGTTGAAATAATATTCTGTTTTATTTAGTTCTAGATTAAATTCAGTATTTATTTTGGATAATAGATTTAGTTTAGTATTTAATTTAGATAATACTAAAGTTATTGTTGTATAAAGTATTATGCTCGTGGAAACACAGTTTGAACGGGATTGGCCACTTATTTGTACACATTATATATATAAGGCATAAATATTGTTTTTTTAAAAAATGAAACAAAAGCCACTTGCTTTAATAATAAAATTTTATTTTTGTTTCATAATTTATCCCATATATTAGATATTTTAGTTTATTTAAATAATTTAAATAATAAAATTTAGATTTGGTTGAAAAAACAACGATACTCTCTTTTTCCACAATGCATATATGTAAACATAAGAAAAAAAGTGCGACTCTGTTTTCGTTACAGACTATAAAATACCTCCCCGACATAGACGCGAGTACGGCTAGACTGCACACTCTCGCCCCGACCTCGCCGTTTACGTAACGCCGGAATCGGATAAGAAGTTTCGAAAGGTAAGGCTAAGGCAAAGGCGAAAAGTGGCTCAAACATAGATTGCGAAACCATGGGGCTGACTAGATTATGGAAAATTGAAAAAATTCGAGACATATTACAAATAATCAAATTTTACGGTCGGTCGACTACATATTGGGAACTGGAATAAAATAATAATAAAATATTTCTAATGTTAGATAAAGCGTGTCTGAACCTTTAATTCTTTTTTTTGGAATAAGAAATGAGACCTACTGCAAAATTTCTCGAATTTGCATTTATTTCTCAACACAATTATGAAATAAGGCCTATTAGGTTTATCTAATCTAATTTTAATGTTAGATCTTCATTTATTTTAAATTTAGATTTAGAAAAAATCCGCAAAACTTTTTTTTTAAATTTTATTCAGGGAACACCAAAGTTCTTTGGATCAAAAAAGTTTCAATGAATAAAATTGCAGCTCTTTGTTTGAGTAACCACTTTTATGCAATAAGTTTAGTTATACCATTTTTAGTTTATGAAATATTTGCAAAAAAACTAAAAACTACCCCTGGGAAGTGCCTTTTTGGGTTACTTGATTTCCTCGAAACATTTATTCCTCCAATTCAAGATATTAATATCAAAATCTTATAAATGAAATTTGAAAACATTCCGCTTAGCCGTTTAAGCTCTACAATTGGGCACAGGCAGACACACAGACGGTTATCATAAAAAACACGTTTTATGGGTTTCTGTACAACGCAGTAGTGCAAATATGCAAAAACCTCTGGGTTTAATTTTTTGTTCGAAAATAATACCTAACGCTTATTACATTTCATATAAGCGGTTGGTATAAACTAGTTCGATATTTTTTGTATTTACTATGCATCTTAAATAATCAATTGAAAAATACATAATTCAATATAACCAGAATTATATTAAAGAGTTTATTAACATTTTTTGTTATATATATATAATATGTATATATATACATATATATTAGATATTATAAAATGTGTTACGTTTTCAATTACAAGATTCACTTTAAACATATGGAGATTATAATTTCAGAGCAAATTTTTTAGTTGTCGATCAGGAAGTACAAACTTGTATCTTATATCATAATAATTACATATAAATTGGTTTAAACTAAAAATATAGATGTGTGATAAGTATTTTGAACAATTTTTATTTTATTTCCGTATTCAATTTTTTTTTGAAAATTAAAAATTTATATTATGCATATGTATTTCTTTTTTTTATTTGAACTTTTCAATTTAATTTAAAATGTAAGACAATTT
Organism: Dolichopus griseipennis; assembly: GCA_963082915.1. Taxonomy (NCBI): domain Eukaryota; kingdom Metazoa; phylum Arthropoda; class Insecta; order Diptera; family Dolichopodidae; genus Dolichopus; species Dolichopus griseipennis. Next base: position 117,809,423 of record OY720442.1, on the reverse strand, counting down.
TTATCGAGTATAAAATAATCATTACTCGATTTTATTCATAAGATATTGGTGTAATAGATAAGTTTTGCTTAAAGTGGTCAAGATGTTAAGTTAAGAAGCTATTGACATCAGTTCCATGATATTTAGTGATATATTAATTTGGTGTTGTAATTACTTGCGTATACTTTGTAATTTAATAGTGAACTGGCGGGATAAGAAGATCATTTTGTAATTATTTTGTTTGAAGAATTTGAAGACTTTTTTGACAAGGGACAGTGGACAGCCCGTAGATCCACAGATTGGAACTGTATACACACTAAACCATGTCGTCCTAAAGACCGGTGTTTTCGGAATAATGGGGCTATTGATACAAATGTACAGTTTAGTTTTGAGGGAATTAGAAAAAGGAAATTTGAAGATTAAGGAATGAGAAGAATATATCATGTACAGGATAAACCAAAAACTTTGGCAGATATTAAAGAGAAACTATTTAATGTTCTTCTTAAATTTAATTAAATCCTGCATATATAAATTGCCAACCTTAAACAATATGTGGAATGGTTTATGATTCCATAATTTCGGTTTGTACATAACAAACGAATTTCAATAAGCCAGGAATTAGGAGGTAGGAGCATCTGTCACACAACTTGTGTCATGCTGGAAAAGTTTGAGCAGCAGCATTTATTGTTTTATTTCTTTAGAACAGGTGTTAGTACTTACTTTTTATCTATAAAATAGCGTTAATAATCAGCCGGTACGCCGATGCCTAAATGGAGTAAGCGTTAAGGTTACACTTGGATGGCTCAAAGAAGGAATATAGTTCTGCTTGTATTTTCTTGATCAATTGTATTAAAATAATTGATCAATTTGAATTATATTTTTTAAGGACAACTAGAATTTCCACACTATAATTCACGCTCATTTTACTATACGCCTAAAAACATATAAAGTAAGTTTTTTGAGATGCATTTGACCTACTTTTTGGATTTATTTTAGGACATTTCCGTCACGTTTTTTCTCTTGAAAAATTATTTGTGTATATCAATCCATAAGTCAAACTTGATTAATGAGGATGGAGTTTTTCATGATTTCAAACCACAGAACCCAAATTTTCTTATAAAAAAACTTTTAATTGAGCAAAAGTTCAGTACTTAAGGTACTCTATCATAATAAGTTCATAATAAGGTACTCTATAAGATAAGTCGCTATCTCAGATCTATAATATAATTGTTTAAAAGAGATAAGAATTATTTTGATCACAACCTGCTAGACCAAGACTATATATTTAGTTCTTAGTAATCAAAGTAATAATCATATAATATTATAAAACTTTATGTTTTAAATCCAGCCCTATTATCCAAATGTTACTATTGAAAAATAGTTGAACCTGAACTTTAATTAAAAAAATCATTTAAATTTCCAATTGTATATAAATATCAAAAATAGAATTATTCTATTTTAAATTTTCATTTACAAATTTTCAAAATAATTTAAAAAACCTTGAATAAAAACTCGGAAATTTTATTATTTACATAATTTACATTACAAATTAGGTAATAATTAGTATAGAGATAATGAAATATATTTTTAATACATTATACTGTAGTAATATTGTCATTTGATATTGTAATAATTGTTAAATAAACGAATAATAATTAAAATCACTTATAATTAAAAAAACATAATAATGTAATAGTCATTGATGATAAATTTTGTACATATATTTTGGAAGCTATCAATATATTTAGTTTTTCCAGTAATTTTATTCCTGTGTACTTTTATTGAGAAATAATAAAAGTATTGTAATACCTTTAAAAAATTTTAGCAACACAATTATTAAATAATTTTTATTTAATAATTTATTTAAATTTTCATACAATATTAAGTTTCAAAAGCTTGAGCTCTTTATATAATTCTTTGGGATATGGAACTTCTGTCGATTTTTAAAATTTCGATTTCCAAAATACCAACTCCTAAAATGTATACTTCCAAAATGTAGATAAAAATGTAAATTTTCTAATTTTTGTAAAATTTGTTTCCTATTTTTTCGTAATATTTCGAGAATTTTCCAAATATCTGTACAATTAAATTAATTATAAGGAGTTTTACAGTTTGTAACCAAATTGGGATCCTTTTTTCCAGAATATTTATATATATGTATGTGTGAGATTGTCTTAAGTCGACACTTTATCCAAGTTAATCGACATTTTGGAAGTCCACACTTTGGGAGTCGGTATTCAATCCAAATTTACATTTTGAAATCGAAATTATGGGAGTCGACATTTTGAGATTGGATATTGAAATGTACATCAATTCGCCGACCTTAATTGAACAGCATCACAGAGGCTAAGGAAGTTTTCTAAATAAATTTATAGCATTTAAGAGAAATTTAAGTATAAACTTAAAGTTTTCTTAAAAATTAACTCTATGAATCCTAAATCAAATTTTTAAATTAATAATAGAGGACTAGAACAATATGTGATGTTTGAAGTCTCAATGATCTACCCCGCGGTCAAATGCAACAACCTGTAGCAGTATAAACTATTTAAGAAGCCTTTAAAAATACCTTTCTTTTGACATTAAGAGTTGTTTATATATATGTTTTCGTTTTGGGAAGATTTACAGTTGTAAATGCCATACGCGTCAATTGTCAACCCATAAATGCCTTACATGACAATTCTTATCCTCACAATACTCTATTATGATAATTTTGGAACTACCTAAAACTGCTGCTGAATGTTATATACTTACGCTTACAATGAACTATTAAGAATAATTCCATATCGTATCTATATATTTTTGAACTAAATATTAAAATAAAATTTTATAATTGTATGTATGTTAAATAACCACAAATATGAGGTATAAACAAAATTCCCTTTAATTGGATTTAAATTACTTTGTAAAATCAATTATTTTGGTTTTATTTGTTGATTCTATTAAATTAATTTTCTTTATATTTTGTTTTGTTTTTGCCTTTTTTTGACACTAGATATACCCATACTAAAGCTTAACATTTTATCCTTATTTATGATACTTGTAATTAAATGATTTCATGCACTATTTTAAGTTGGAGTTATTAAAAATATACTAGAATATAAGATTATAGTACTTCTAATAGGAGAATTTGCTCATATACTTTATTTATAAAATAGCTTTTAAGTTATAACAAATTAGTGCAATGTACTATTGAAAAACTGAAGTTTTTTAACTCAATTTGAATTCAAATTCGACTCTTTTAATTGAAGGTAATGATGAACTCAAAGCTTTTGTTTCAAAAAATTAGATTTGAGTTCATGCTGAGTTGTATGGTTTTATGGATTTGATCAATTTTTGTAAAAAAAAATTATTTTAAATTAGTTTGTTTGTAAATTAATATAATTTAGTTTCATAACGGTAAAAATAACGGTAAAACTCATTGTGGGAAACGGGAAAGAAACTATACTCAAAACTTTTATTTATCAAAAATTATTTTAGCCTAAATGTATGCAATAAAATTTACTTTAGTTTTTCTACTTCTTCTCTACTTTACACACTAGCTTCAATGAAAGTTTAGAAAATAATTAAGCTTTTATTTATAACATTTTTTAAATTTATTGCAAAAGCCAATATGTCAATGTAAAAGCTTTTGTGTTAAAATTTTTAATTTAGCTTCGAATTAATAAATTTTACTTTTAATAATTAGCAATTAAATTTTAATTGTACTTATTAAGTTGGAACTGAATTTGAGAATAGTTCATTGACATCTAAAGTGTTTATAGTAAAAAATTTATATTTAAATAATTTTAAATAATTTAATTGTTTAATTAATTTAAGCTAATGTTAATTAAGTTTTTTTTTTGTTACATTAAATTTAAAAAAAAAACTTCAGATAATTCTTCAGCTTCACCTTCAAAAATTTAAACAAAATAATTTGGAATTAATTAAAACATTTTAAATCAAAAAAATTCGTTTCTTAAAAGTCATAAAAGAAATTTTACGATATTAATAAAGATAGGTTATAAAGGTGAATATATCATTCGAAGATATTTTAATGGTCTGAATTAAAAATTACAAATTTTAAAGAAAAAGGATAAACAAGTTAATTTCTTGAAAAAATGTTTATAATGTCAGTTAAATTAGTTTAAATAATATAGTAATCCTCACATTACACCTTTCTTACAGAGCTTCGATTCGAAACGATGTTGGAGCAAAATTTAACTGTTTTTAAACGTTTTGTTCCCTGGGGAGCACTGGAGGGAACAGGAATTTTTGCTCCGACGATCGAGCGAATTCGAATTCAAATTGAACAAGATATTAAAATAAGGTTTCAGACCTCGTACCTTGAGGACCAGAACTCAGATCGACATAAATAAAAAGTCTAGTCCCGATTCTGTGGCAGAAAGTTAAAATGGGGAAATATTAAGAAATATCCCAAAGAGTGCTACTATAATTTTTGGGGACTATTTCTTCGACTCAAAACCACAATTAATATTTTTTCATATGTCATTTTCTACTCGTACATATATAAAATTACAAAATTATAAAAATTAATTTCCGTGTATTAGAAATATTATTACAGTCTGTATATATGAAATATATAAAGCCGTAGGGATTGTGTTAATATTAAAGAATTTTTGGAAATATCAATTATTAGTAACATTATTTAGCGATTTTATTTTTATATCTTTATGTGTGTGAATTAGTGGACATGTGTATAGCCTAAACAGCCAGGTGAAATGCAATATTGTTTTATTACGGCCCCCTGGTAAGTGCTGTTCCACTGTTGGTCAGATAATCTTGTGTGTACCATAATTACATATTGAAAAAGAGTGTATTATATATTATATTCTTATTATTTAAATGGATCCTAATGAATGCAACATACAATTGATATTTTTATTACCCACTGAAATCACATTGTAATATGTTAAATACAAATAACAAGCATTCATGAAATTTAATTAAAAATTTAATTTAAGGATTGGCTATTTTAATATTTTCTATGTTAACCTACCTATGCGTTTTTTAATCATACGTAATAACGTTTTCAATTAATACGTAAATAGATCTTGTGAAGCAAACCTTGATTAGATTCGATAATTTATATAAGTAGCTATGTAGTATACATTGAATAAGTCAGTACTGAACTGTCGGTACATCATATAATATATTTTACCAAAAAATTAGACAAAATATATAGAGATATAATATATATTGTAATAGCATTGAAAATAAAATATAACAAAAAAAATTCAAGATGAAAAAATATAAAATAGCTATGAATCAGATATAATATTAAATTGTATGGATAATTGATATTCAAACCATATCTATAGCAAGTTATATATTATATATCTAAATAAAATTCAGGCTAAAAAAGGAAAGAGAGCAGAACATAGCCTCATATTAATCCCGCGAAACATTTTTTATAATATTATGTTAGGAAGTTATCATTTCGTTTTTCTGCTGGTTATACAAACACTAGCTAATACCCGGTGCGCGTTGCTGCGCCTCTCAATGGAGGTTTAATTGAAGTTGATGTTACTGCAAAAAGTTAACACAAAAATTACACTCGGTTTACACATGTAAATTTTAAAATGAATGAAAGCAATCTTTTTAAAACCATTTTTCTAGGTTTTAAAAAGAATAATGTTCTAGTAATTTTTGAAACTTTCTGTAATTCAAAGCAGTACAAACTACTTTCCAAATTTTGACGTAATTTACTTCCAAAAAATTTTTTTTGAACAATCGTAGGACCGACTGTTAGCAGATTCAACTCTATTTTCAAGTTGTTTCACACATATAAAATTTGAGGAAAACCGGTCAAATCGTTTCTAATGTAGAGTTAAGTAACGCAAAAATCTATTAAAAGCCACTGTGCCCCACTGGGTTAACGGAACTACACTTTCTCTTTGGGCAAAGCAGTATTACGCAAAAATGGACGTAATTTGCTTCCAAATCACTCAACAAAATTTTTTGAAGCTTTCTTTTTAGTCAAAGCAGTACTTCGCAAATTTTGACAATATTATCTTCCAAAATTATTTTGACCAACCGTCGGGCCGACATGGGTTAACAAATTCCACATCTGTTAATAGTGTCAACTCAATTCTCACAGGGGAGCACGTATACATTTGAAGAAAATCGGTCAAACCGTTTTTAATTTAGAGTTAGGTATTGAAAAAACCTATAAAAAGCTGTTGGGCCCTAATGGGTTAATGCAAGTCAATAAAATTTTTTTGTGGGTTTTCTTTTTAGCCAAAGCAGAATTTCATAAAATCGGACAAAATTTGAACCCAAATTTTTTTTTGACTACCCGTCGGCCCGGCATGGGTTAATAAATTCCAAAACTGTTAATAGTGTCTACTCAATTCTCAAGGAGCATCACGTATACAAATTTGAAATCAATTGGTCAAACCGTTTCGAATTTAGAGTAAAGTATTGAAAAAACCTATAAAAAGCTGTTGGGCCGCAATGGGTTAATGGAACTCAACAAAATTTTTTTTGGGGCTTTCTTTAAAGCCAAAGCAGAATTCCGTAAAATCGGACAAAATTTGGACCCAAAATTTTTTTTGACCACCCGTCGGCCCGACATGGGTTAACAAATTCCAAAACTGTTAATAGCGTCTACTCAATTCTCAAAGAGCATCACGTATACAAAATTTGAAGTCAATCGGTCAAACCGTTTTCATTTTAGAACAAAGAAGTTTAAATACTTGCACCACAGCCCCAACTTGGCGGTCCGTTAGAGCAAAATTTTTGGGCCACGATTTCCTTCCGTACCCAAAAACCCCTATATACAAATTTTCAAGCATTAGTAAAACTAAACTGCAGCATCTAAATTAATCTAATATATAAAGAAGAAAATTTGTTTGTTTATTTGTTTGTTTGTTTATTTGTTTGTTTGTTTGTTTGTTTGTCCAGGATTCACGTGAAAACCACTGGTCCGATTGACACCAAATTTTAGAGGAATAATTTTGGGAGTCCGGGGGGTGACATAGGCTATGTTGCATTTTTATAAGTCAGCAGGTTGCGGCTCCAGAGCCGTTTTAAGCTTTTTCGTTTTTTTGATGTCGAGTCGAAACGGTTTGACCGATTCACTTGAAATTTTGCACGAATGTTCTTCTTATTAAACGGAATTAATGGTATAAAGTTGGTTGGAATAAATTAACCCCTTTCGGCCCGGCGGGCTTCCAAAAAATTTTGTGTTTCCGATTTGTGTCCAATTTTACAGGGTGATTTTGCAGTCAAAAAGAGAGGCTGGCACAAATTTTTGTTGGGTTCGGTTAACCCGTTTGGGCACGAGGGCGCAATGAAGCTTTTTCAATGTTTTTGATGTCGAGCCGAAACAGTTTGACCGGTTGACTTGAAATTTTGCACAAATCTTCCTCTTAGCAAACGGAATTAGTTGTATAAAGATGGTTCGAAAATATTAACCCATTTCGGTCCGGCGGGCTTCCAAAAAATTATTTGTTTCCGATTTGTGTCCAATTTTACAGGGTGGTTTTGCAGTCGAAAAGAAAGGCTGGCACAAATTTTTGTTGGGTTCGGTTAACCCGTTTGGGCACGAGGGCCCAATGAAGGTTTTTCAATGTTTTTGATGTCGAGTCAAAACGGTTTGACTGATTGACTTGAAATTTTGTACAAATGTTCCTCTTAGCAACCGCAATTAGTTGTATAAATTTGGTTGGAATAATTTAACCCATTTCGACGTGGCGGGCTTCCAAAAAATTTTGTATTTCCGATTTGTGTCCAATTTTACAAGGTGGTTTCGCAGTCGACAATAGAGTCTGGCACAAATTTTTGTTGAGTTCGCTTAACCCGTTTGGGCACGAGGGCGCAAAAAAGCTTTTTCAATGTTTTTGATTTCGAGTCAAAACCGTTTGACAAATTGACTTGAAATTTTGCACAAATGTTCCTCTTAGCAACCGCAATTAGTTGTATAAATTTGGTTGGAATAATTTAACCCATTTCGGCCTGGCGGACTTTCAAAAAATTTTGTGTTTTCGATTTGTGTCCAATTTTACAGGTTTATTTTGCAGTCTAAAGAGAGGCTGCAAAAAGTTTTAGTTAATTCGATTAACCCGTTTTCCACGACGACGCCATGAAGTTTTCTATAAATTTTATTTTCTTATACGATTAAAAGTATTTTATTGAAAATTTTGTACCAACATTTTAATTAAAACCCACATGGTTAATTTGGTTTTGACCTGTTTGTGCGTTTTGAACAAAGATTCAATGAAATTTTCAGTTTTCTTCAAATGAAATCTAAAAATCAAAAAATTCAATTTCTTATGTATAATGCTTAAAAACATAGTATTTTAAAACAGTTTTTCCAAAAAATAAGCCTACATTTCTCTCATCAAATCATAAAAAAACGAGGAAGAGCGTATTACAACTTTCAGGTGAGTACTAAACAAAATACAGGTTGAAAAGCAAATTTTTAAATCTTTTCTAAACCATCGACTATATTTTATTCAAACGTTGGCAATTCAAGATAACTACTATTGACATAGTATAATGACATAATGGCAAACTTAGTATCCCCATTTGACCAATAGTCATTTTAATTCAGTTAACATTATTCGCCGGGAACCTAACATCCTCAACTCTATCGTCAAGGAGCACCAAATTCTCAAGAAGCACCATGTATAGAAAAATTAGAGATAATCGTTCAAACTGTTTTTTAAAGTTTTTGTTTCGCAATCGGTTAAAAGAACTCGACAAAACATTTTTTTAAGCATTTCCCTAATTCAAAAAAGTTGTACCTACTTTCAGAAATTGGACGTAATTTACTTAAAAAATTTTTTTTTGAACAATCGTCGGGTCGACAGGGGTTAACAATTTCCAAGTCTGTTAGTAAATTGAACTTCATTTTCAAAGAAGAACACATATACAAAATTTGAAGTTAATCGGTTAAATAATTTCTAATATATATAACAAAGCAACGAAAAAACCTATAAAAAGCTGTTGGGCCACGATGGGTTAACGGAACTCCACAAATATTTTTTGTGGCTTCATTTATAAGCAAAGTAGTATTTCAAAAAATTGGCTGAAGCTTGCGTTTTTACAATTTGCAAGATTCCGGGCAACGCCGGGTAAATCTGCTAGTAGAAAAATAAAAACAAGTCATCAGTGAATTTAGAGGATTCATTTAAATACTTAAAAAAATCTAAAATAAAGTTTAATTTTTATTTTTTTTTTCGTTGTTAAATTCCCTACAGGCACCCATTTGAGATTTGTATAATCTAGAAAATAATAATTTTGTTCTTTTTTTTTTTATTTAAGGCTCTTAGGCTTCTTTTACAACCACAAAAAAAGCTAAATTTAAAAAAAAACAAAGAAGAGAAAATTAAAAATGAAAAGTTTTAAATAAAAAACATAAAAATAAAATTAACAGAGGGTCAGGTCATGTTTCTTATATTATAAATTTTGTTTTTTTATTTGTTTTTTATTTTTTTTTTGTTTTTAATCCGAACCAGACGATTAGGTTAAAAATGTTATTGGTCAGATTCATTCACAGTGTACAATGAAACTGATTGTCTGTATAATGTCTGCGACACTAAAAAAATATAAAACTTTTTAATTTGATTTTGGTGAAATTTTAAGAAATTAGAATTCTTTTTTTGTTGCTGTTGAAAACAATTTTGTAATCATTGATATTGAAAAAATGTTTATAAAAAAAGAACGAGGAAGAGTGTTTAGTAGACTGTGACAACTCTTAGATACACACATGAACGAAACATAGACATTTCAAATACATTCACAACTTATTAGACTTTGAGTTATATCCAAAACAAAATATAAGTGGTATTACAGATATTCGAACCTCTTGCACTACCTCAACTATATTTTATGGAGACTATGGCCATTCAAGTTAGGGCCCGCCTTTGTTAATTTCAAATACTTATACAGCTTATCGGCCCTTGAGGTAATTATAAAAGAAAATATATGTTGAATTACAGATATCCGAACCCCTTGCACTACCTCAACTATATTTTATGGCGACTATGGCCATTCAACTCAAGGCCTGTCGTTGCTAAGTATAGAGTAATGCTCATAGAAAAAAAAGTTGTATGGTTATTCCTCAAACCCACTGCGCTAGCCTGACAAGTTTTGGCGAAAACCTTTTACGTACTTTTGACTACTTTTACAGCTACCAGAATCTAATGAGTTAACTTGCTGGACTTCAGAATACTAGCCACTTCATGCGGACGAACAGACGGACACACACACCTAATTCTATTTACTTTTCTGATCCGAGTTCCATTAACTTGAGTTTATATCTATCCACTCTCCTTTACAACATCACAAACGGTATGACAAATTTAGTATACACTTTGAATTATTTTTATATAGGTATAAAAACAAAATATCTTAAAGATTACATAAAAAATGATGAAAAAGTAGATGATTTTAGAATGATGGCAAGACTGTTGATTGTCATGGCTTTAATAAAATTTTAATGTAGAAAAGTACTTCTATCAATTTATTTTATAAGAATATTATTGAAAAATAATATTCTTATAAAATAAATTGATAGAAGTACTTTTCTACTTTATAATTATTAAAATAATATTTTAATAATTTTTTTTTTAATTTTCTTTAATTTTTAAGAAGATAAAAATTTTTTTTGGTTTCAATATGCGCCTTTTATTTTTTAATTTCCGAATTTTAGAATTTTTCCATAATTTTAATTTTCAATTTTATACAAATGCAAAAGTATGTGTGTTGGGGTCATGATATCAACTTTTTTTTTTAAAATCAAATTACAATTTTGATCTATGAAAAATATTTCAATTAAATTCTGAAAAATTTTTAGTTTAAGTAAATTTTTTTTTTTTATAAATTGTTTTTAATTTGAATTTCGAAATTTGTTTTTTCAAAAAAGCCAATGTAAATTTTCCATATAACTTAAAAAATTACTAGAAGAATATGGCAATGGAATGCATGGAATAAGTCGCGAGGCCTAGATTTTAGTATTAGATTGCAATACAGTATTAAAACCAACAACAGCTTTAATTTGTAATTTCTAAGAAGAATATTTTAATTAAATTTGAATTTTTTGAAATAATTCGTAGTTCTTCTTAAAATTTTTAATTATCGAATATTAGAACAACTTAAGCTAAACTTTTTTTTAGGGGCAGGGGTTTTCATAAATATTTTTAAATATATTTGGCTTCATAGACAAATTAATTAAATTAAATAGAAAAGCAGAGAGAAAATTATTGTAAGAGGTGGGTTGCTCAAATTTGAGAAGTCCAAACTAAAATCGCAATTAAAGAAAACTTTTTTCTGGTTTTTGACTCGAACTCAATTTTGGAGTATTTTTTTTTAATTTCAAAAAGTCTTAAAAATGCAATTTTTATAAAAGTTTCCGAATAAAGGGGAAAAAAGTCCTAGAATTCCACGATTTTTTACTGATATAAAATGTCATCCAAGGGTCAAAAAATTTTGGAAGATTTTTTAATTTTTGGTTTTAGGTCAATGTTTTAAATATTAATATTTAAAAAAAGAAGTGCAAGTCGAAATCTAGCATTTTTTAGTTCAATTCAATTCCATATTTTCCCCTGGTCCGAAATATTTATAAACACATTGGTCAGGATCTTTTAGTTCCTGACAACCTGTGTTTATATAGGCCAGATTTTGAGTTAAAATTATTATTTGTTCATATTAAAAAAGATAACCAAACCAATCATTGAAAAAAGTTTTGATTTATTTCTGATCTATTGTTACAACTCACAGATGATCTTAGTAAATTTTTATATAAAAGTATTTGTTAGACCAAAATTTATTAGGATGCGTATGGCATCCAAATAATGCGTTCCATAATAGTATTGCCCACTGAGGAATTCAATAGTATTCAATAGACGATACACTCAAATTTGACTTCCTTTTTGAAAGTTTTTTTTTTTTCCAAAGTAAAATAGAATTCTCTGTTAGGTAGGATAAAGTATGTCCGTGTGCATTAGTAATTGAGTTGAGAATTAAAACAAATTCGCGAAATTTCGCCTATAGGGTGTATTTCACTTTAGAAATATTATTTTATTAACATATTTTTCAGATTACAAATTTGTAGCCGACTGTAAAATCCGAATATTTTAAAAAAATTTCAAAGTATTTCAAAAGATTTTCTATATTCTGGTCAACCCCGTGGTTTTCGCAGCCTTTCATAAGCTTTTCCTTCACAGCTACTTCCACCCTTTTGTTGAGGGAATAGCAACTACTGCTACTGCTAGATTCTGAATTAGGAGTGACGCGTAGTTGTTTACAAAATCAGGGTATTTTCTTTTTCCAGAATATTTACCAAATATCCTGTTGAGCAATTTTTTAGTTGGTACCTATTGGACTATTGATTCAACTCAATAAGTCAGAGCCATTAGAGCACGTTTTTAAAGTATGTCTGTATGTACGTTTTATGTAAATATAATAGTATCTATATAATAGTAAATATAATAGTATTGAAAATCTACGACGTTTCTACATTTGTAAAGGCCTAGTGCTATGTCATGCCTAAATTCTATATGGAATTCAATCTTTTTGAAGAATTTAAAACAGTTTCCTTTGTCTAAACCAGTATTCTGAACATATTCCTATTCAAACTCACGGTTTTATATAGCATCAAAAAATACCGCAACTTTAATTTAGCATATTAAAGAGCTTTTGTGCACTAAAAACTCCCAACCAGAAAAAAAAAATAACTTAAAATCTAATTAAAATAAAAATAAAATATTTTATCTTTCATTTTTTTATGCACTGTATAATAAAATTTTCCACTTTAATATTTTGAAATTTAAAAATGGTTGTTTTTTCATATATAAAACATCGCATATTTTTTTCTAATCTGAAACCCAAAAAGCTGCAAATTTTTTTGTATATTTTATTTTTTGTTTTTTAAATTTATGAAGAAAAACCACATAAAAATTTTTTTTAATGTAGTTACTTAACTCCATTCTAAATAACCTGCAAAAAACCAGGAAAAGCATTGAGTAGACTGTGCCAACCCTAGGATACCCATATATATACATAAATATTAATATGGAGAAAAATTAACTAATCGGGAGGGAAGTTTAAAGTCCACTAGTTAATAGGACCGAACTTCTGACACTAGATTGCAATAAAGTTTTAGATATGGAACTCAATTGAGTCCCCAGCTGAGCAGCGTATCAAAATCTCGTGTTTTTATAAATCGCGCGTTTAATAATCTCACGTGTCAAAATCTCGGCAGCCCCGACGACACATATTTACAGAATATTTTTTATATGTATATGCAAATTTCTCAACTTGAAGGGATATTAGGGATTGGATTCATAGGATTATACGCTGTTTTTCTAGAATATTTATATACATAAATGTAGGAGATTTTAAATTAAGAGGGAATTTAGAGTTGTATTCAAAACCAGGGTTTATAACGCAAAATTTTGACACACGAGAATTTAAAACACTAGATTTTGAAAGGCGAGGTTTTGAACCCAAGCTTCTCTGATATGTTTTAACAAAGAATTTTAGAATTATCATGACGGACGGGCAGACCGAGAAACGCACAGATGTATACGCAAAGCATGAATGATTTACTTTTCGATTCTAATCCGAATCATTCACTTGAGTCAATATCAATCTCAGTTCCATTTCAATGTTACAAACGTAATGGCAAATTTATTATATCCTTACAACCATGTTCCTAACGGATATAAAAACCACTCTAGTATTAATATTTAAAAAAATAGAAACCATCAACAAAAAATAAAACACACACACAGTTATATAATAAGTGGAAATTTTACTCACAATTAAAAGAGTGTTAAAGGAACGATGAAATAATATGGTATAGGTAACTTGTTTTAGTAAATATTTGTTTACTCTTGGTTACTACTACTACTACCCTTTTAAATGTATAAACATTATATGTTTACTTTCAACATTTTTGTTTTTCCGTTCTTTTTGTCAAAGGACATACAGGATGTGTGTTTTGTTTTTTTGTACATTTTAGAGGATTATATTATATTATAATAAAAACACAGGAATAAAATTTGCATATTTATCATAAAGGACGAAATATAAATTGTTAATACTTAAAAAAATGAAGGATTATATTATTAAGTACCGGAACAGTTAAACCGGACAACTATTTAGGAACTAATTAAAAAGTTATTTAGGAGTTGGCTTGACTTATTTAAAAGATTTTTCTATTTGGATTTCAAAAAGTTTGTCAAAACTTGAAATTGGACCAAAATAATGATTGGACAATTAATTTTAGTTTATATTCAAGATAATTGTTAGACAAGTCTTAACCTCAAGCTGCAATTAAAGAGGACTTTAGGAGTTCAAACATGGAAGGTTCTGGTTATTATTTTTGGAAAAATTTTAAATAATGAATAATATATGCACTAACTAATATGGTATTATGTTCCTATATTAAATTAATAATAATTTTGAAAATTTAATACAAATCACATTTATCATCCATTGCTATAAGAAGTTATTTTGAATCTATTTGGAAATCAATTTAAATTTTGATTCTTGATCACATACATAATTCTGAAATTCACACAGAAGAGGCCGAGTTGTATTGGAATTTCACCAACCAAAAGTCTCTCCCCTTATTAATCTCAACTTGTAAATTTGACCTTTATAATACACAAATGTGATTGGGTTTGAGGATAAATATAAGGGAATGAAGCTATCAGAACGATGATTGGGAATTATTGATTAAATATGAATCTATCAAATGCAGTGGCCAACTTCTTTTAATTAATCATTCAAATAATCTGTAAAACTTGTAAAATTAATCAAAGTTTAAAGTGTATAGTATTGCATAATCTTCAAAATATAATTAGTGTATCTCGCAACTATGTATCTATAAAATATAAATATTTGGTCAAAGAGTTGGTTAGATCAACTTGTTAGATAAGTTTGAAGCTAAAATATTAAAAATTTAATACCATATCCTTAAAAAAATTATTGCCTAGATAAAGGTGTAAAATTATATCGCTATTAAAATTTTAATAAAAATGTAATAATAATTATAAAATGTTATTAAATAAAGGCTACATAGAGTCTGCGTTATAATAAAAATAGCAATAATAAAATTGACATACAAAATAGACACTTAAAAAAGTTATTTTGCTTCCTGGGTCAATATTTTAAATAAAAATTAAGGCAACCAAGAAACGCTTGATTTTGGATAATTTTAAATATTTTATAAATAGCAAGGTGAAACATTATATCAAGAGATTACTAATTAGCACCTTTTTATTCTGGTAATTAAATTCCAAATTGATATTCAAGCTATCACTGCATGGGTTGGGTCTGAAATCTCGGTTTAGTAAATCTCGTTTTTAGAAAATCTCGTTTTAGAAAATCTTGTCTTTAGAAAATCTCTTTTTTTATATTCTCGAAAAAGCTGATAATTTTGGTTTTGTATACAACTCAAAAATCCTTAAAAATCAGGTTTTTCAATTAAAAAAGAGATTTTCTTAAAAAGCGAGATTTTTCAATAAAAAACGAAATTTTCTAAAACGAAATATTCTAAAAACGAAATTTAAAAAAAAAGATTTGCTAAACCGAGACTATGAAACGCTCCCTCACTGCATATATTCTTATCAGTACATAAAATTCTAAAATTTCCTTTTAATCAATCTTCTGCTTTCAAAGAGTTTTACAAAGAGAGAATTTTACAAAAATAATTCGGTTTTTAAAACTAATTTTACAGTAGTTCTTAAATTGTTTTATTAAGGTTATACATTTTCGGATCATACAAATTTTTAAATTAAATCAAATGTAATTTTCATCATATAATAAGCTCCTTGTTAACAAGTAATGTGCCTTGCATAGTAAACATTTATATTCTCAGGTATTTTCCATTGCAAGTCTATAAAATCTAATATAATTTAAATAAAAATAATTAGTAATATTTTGATTTTTCTTTTAAACTAAACTAACTAAATCAAAATGAAATAGTTAACTCTAGAATTTTCATTCTGTTGTCTATTCGTCCGGCTATCCGTAAGTTTATAAAACTTTTACACCATTTGAAATAAAAAAAAGGACTTTTAAAGGATTTTTTAAAACAAATTAATTGAGGGAAGAACTTTTTCCTAAAGTTCAACCCGTTACGGAGCAACAGCTTTTCCAAACTGCGGAAAAACCCTGTATTTAAATTGTTTTAACAAGAGTTCTATAAGATTTAGATTTTCTGAAAGATTGTGATACGGATTTTATATACCGTTAATAAGTCGTTATACGAAACTTATTTCTTGCCAAATTTCTGACCCCTTTTCTGTTCTAAACGGTTTGAACATCGTTTTAAACATCGAATTTCATAGGGGTTTATTCTTAAAAAATAGTCTTTTAAGAGAACTTTTAGTATGGCCTTTAATTTAAGAGTGAAAAGGGGTTACAAAGAGAAAAATTGCAATTTTAAAATACCTGAAAATCGTATACCTAACCAAAGCCTTTTGAAAATGTGCTTATTTTCAAATCTTTTGTTTTTTTTTTAATTACTTGTTCAACATCCCTTCATTCATTTCTAAATTTATTTATGTAAAATGTTTAAAATTTTATTTTAAATTTTAAACAAATATATTATAAATTCGTGCAATGAAATTTAAACTTAAAAACTTTTCCATTTGTATTTGTTTTTATTTTCAATTCTTTATATATATTTTTAAATCTAAAACTACAATGTCTAAGCTGATGTCCTTTTTATGTTAGTTATTTCTAAAATAAATAAATCAATAGGAGTAAGAACAGTTTTACAAATTAACAAACTATAGAAAAAACAAATAATTTAAAAGGATAAGTGTTTTCAATTAAGAATAATGTAATACAAATTTATATAAGGTTTAGTGTATAAACGAAGATTGAATAAAATTCAACAGACACTTTGTTTAATTTATAAGGACCATTTTGTAGTTTAGAAATAGTGTTAAATGGATGACAAAGTGGTTAGAATGGTGACACTTCATGCAAAAGTTGTCACCCAACATACGAATACAGTTCGAATTCCAGGGATAATCTCTACTTTTATCTAGTTTTCGGCTCGACTCAGTTTCTATTCGTCATTGGGTTCAAATAAATGACTTAATCGAAAGTTAATAATTTCATATCCTCAATAAAAAGTTAATTAACATAACAATATAAACAAATTCAATACTATAACTCATAGATATAGAATACCATAAGATTCAAATAACTACTGAAAATCTAAGACGTTTCTACATGTTATAAGGTTTAGTACTATCTCATGTTTAAATTGTATGTGAAATTCATTTGATAAGTTCTAATAATACAAAAATATAATATGACCTCCTTTTCCAGCATGTACCTATGGTATAGACAGGCTTATTTGCATAACAGTTGAACAGTTAGCAATTAAAACAAAAACAACACATGTTAAAGTGTAATAATTGACCTTTAATTTTTTTATCTTTTGATATCAAAAAACTTGGACAAGTTACATCCTTTCAAAGTTTCTAAACAATAAGCAGCAGATGTGTCCCACGCTTAACTGTTTGAAAGACAAGGGAGATAACAAATTTAGAAAAATGCGCATAAAGAGAACAGAGTTTCGCATAACATTAAATAAAACGAGAAAGAGTGTAATAGAGTAGACTCTGTCAACTCTGGGATATCCGTATGACCGTAATATAAACATTATATCATCCTGTTAATTACTTTTGGCAAAATTTCAAACATACAGCTTTATTAGGTGGAGTACAATGCTCATATAAAAGAAGGAGTTGTATGGCAGCTACTCGATCCAACTGCAGTAGACCAACCAAATTTTGCAGAAACTTTGGCCATAAAACTTAACAACTAGGAAAATTTTCAGACACCCGACTTTAATAAGTACAGAGTATTGCCCAGGCACTCGAACCCGTGGACCAAAATAGCTCGATTTAAATAGCCGATGACGGCTGTTGCATAAAAACTAATTTGTGATAATTTCAAAATCCTAGCTCCTTTATTTTTTTGAGTTATCGTGTGGGTGGACGGACATACATAGCTAAATCGATTTATTTTTCGATTCTGATCCGATCCATACACTTGAGTCTATATCTACCCCCTTCTCTGCGTCACAAACGTAATGGCAAATTTAGTATTCCTTTTTGACTAATAGTCATACGGGCATAAAGAGAAAGCAATAGAAATTATTAAGATCATACAAAATATTTTCTGCATGTGCTGAATATTTAAATGCCAAAATAAAATAATATATATTTATATGTTGCATACTTATAGGATGATATTAAAACTATTCTGGAATTAAGGTATAAAATATTATATTATATATATAATGAAACAAAAATTAAATAAATAAATACAACTAAATATTAATCCCTAGCAAATTCTAAACATCTTTATTACATAAATATGTATTTATATATATTATATAACGTATATATGTATAATTTATATAATAATTTGGGAAAAATACAAATTAAATATACTGTAATTTTTATAACAATAGAAAACTTTAATCTTGTTCAAAATTTTTTTTCTTTAAGTAGCTTTGTATTGAAAAATAATGCTTTAATATTTCAGTTCCTACTAACGCACAATTCATTTAATATTCAGAATTGAAATTCCAAAATTATTAGGCCTCTTCAGCAAATAGAAATACCTAATGAGTTCTCTTAAACATTGAGTTCGAAATAGTTAAATACATTTTACATCAAAATATATCTCGGATTAATAAATTTAATTAATTTTATATTGCATTTCTAGTACACAATTCAGATATTTATTAAATACATTTAGATTTACTAAATTTTTTTTCTTAAATTCAGAATTTTACGAATTAATTTCAGGTTTTTTTTTTTCTGAATTCAGAATTTTTCTCAATCTATTGAGATAATTTAATTTATAATTCAATTTTTTAAAATAATCTCAGTTTATTTTGGTTTTAAATCAGAAGTTTTAATTTGTGTTTTAATAATTAAATTTAAATTAATAAAATAAAATAATTAAAATTATAATAAAATAAAAATATGCAAATGAAATAAATTAAAAAGATGCCTGTAAACAATAACCAGTAACTATTCAATAATAATAATTTAAAATAATTAATAATAATACCTGCTGAAATTAAGGAGTAAGGCCGCAAAATTATGAGAAACAAATGAAATAATTAAATTCTGAATCCTAAAAGAATAAACTTAAATCTAATTAGTAAATACCTGAGTATATTTATATATACTTGAATTTAGTTACTATCGCAAGTCTGTATTTCTTTTGAATTTTGATTATATTTCATTTACCTGAATTTCATTTGCGTGTGTTTTCATTTGCCTGTATTCAATTACATATAAAGAAATATTCTGGGAAAAGCGTAAAATCCAAATTTTGTAACCAAATATAAAATTTATATTAGATATCTTTTTTATATAAATAAATATTATTTTCAATAACAAAGAACTTTCAATAGTGGAGACCCCCCGAAAACGAATAATTGAAACTATGATTTTGCAATCAACTCAAAAATCAGAAATATATTATATATATAATCAACCTAATTCAGAAAACTATAGATACATAAGCATATATTTATAAGACGTACAACCCTGCCTTTTCAAAATACAGGCAAATGAAATTCGGGCAAATGAAAGTACAAGCAAATTAAATACCAGCAAGTAAAGTACAAGCAAATGATACCACCAGCAAATCAGAAAGAGATATAGTTTTGTAAATGCAACTAAAATTCAATTAACTAAAAAATAAAGTCGAATATATTGTGGTATTGTACAGTAATGTTGGTTTGAACAGGGTTAAAACTAATAAATTAAGTTTTATCCATTTTAATATATTATTAGAATCACTTTTGTTGGCATTTTATGTAAGTACGTACACATTAACTAATTTTGTTAATATATAATATATATATATATTGTAATCATTAGGGATATAAAAGGATATTATATTGACAAAATAAAATACATTAAAATATGTATATAAAAGAAATGTGTATGTAATTTGAGGGTAAATTTTGCGATTGGAATTTCAAATGTTTAAAAATATTATTTATTATAATGTTGGGAGCCACAAATTTAAGTAATTTCGAGGGTCATATTGGCAATAGACTATACATATTTTTCTAAGTTATACCCATTAGATTTTTCAAGATATTTTTTTTCAATTTTCTTCGGTTTCTTTATTATAAGTTAAAATAAATGGGATTAGACTTCTTACTAATAAAGAAAATATTTTCAGTTACATAAGATGGAATAAAATTCATAAAGTAAAAAAATATTTACTAAAATTATTTTATTAATAATTAATAATTTATAATTTAAGAAACAAAAAACTGTAATTGGTAAATAAAATTTAATAAATATCTAACCGACAGCTGATTGGTTAAAGTGGCGACTTTTCAATCGAAAAGTCTCAGGTTCAAACCCTGGTCGGATCATATCTAATTAAAACGAGGAAGAGTATAGTAGAGTAGACTGTGTCAACTCTGGGATACCCGTATGACCGTTATATAAACATTATATCATCAGGTTTATTACTTTTGGCAAAATTTCAAACATTCAACTTTATTAGGTGTAGTGTAATGCACATATAAAAGAAGGAGTTGTATGGCAGCTACTCTAACCCTCTGCAGTAGACCAACCATTGTAGCAGTAACAGTAACTTTGGCCATTACACTAAACAATTTTTAGCAAAATTTCAGACACCCAGCTTCAATAGGTATAGAGTAATGCTCATATAACAGCTGGGTGGCGCAGTGGTTAAGTGCCGACCTTTCATGCAGAAGGGCCCGGGTTCGAATTCTAGTGAAAGTGAAAAAAAAAACTTTTCTGGTTTTCGACTCGACTCAGCTACCATTCGCCATTGGGTTCAAATTAATGGCATAATCAATAATTAATAATTATAAATCTTTAATAAAAAATCTTTAATATAAAAATATAAACAAATGCAAAATATAAACAAATAATTTAATTAAATAATTTAACTCGCAGATATAGAATACCATATAAGTAAAATATAAAATATTACAATATAAACAAAAAATAGAATTGTAAATATTGAAAATCTAAGACGTTTCTACATGTTATAAGGCCTAGTACTATCTCATGTTTAAATTGTATGTGGAATTCATTAAGACCAATTCTAATAACACGAATATAATATGACCCCCTGTTCCAACATGTACCTATGGTATAGACAGGATTATTAGCCTAACAGTTGAACAGTTAGCGCTTATAAAAAAAAAAAAAAAATATAAAATAAGAAGTTGTATGGCAGCTACTCGAACCCTTTGCAGTAGACCAACCAAATTTTGCAGTAACTTTGGCCATTATACTAAACTAGACAAAGTTTCAGACACCCAGCTTTAATAGGTATAGAGTAATGCTCATATAAAACAGGAAGTTGTATGGCAGCTACTCGAACTCACTGCAACAGACCAACCAAATTTTGCAGAAACTTTGGCCATAAAACTAAACTACTTTTGCCAAAATTTCAGACACGTAGTTGTAATAGGTACATAGAAATACTCATATAAAAAAAGAAGTTGTGTGGCAGCTACCCGAACCCATGAACCAAAATGGCTGGATTTAAATAGCGATGACGGCTATTGCAAAAAAACGAATTTGCGAAAATTTCAAGATCCTAGCTCCTTTAGTTTTTGAGTTATCGTGCGGATGGACAGACGGACGGACATACATAGCTAAATCGATTTATTTTTCGATTCTGATCCGATCCATACACTTGAGTCTATATCTACCACCCCTCCTTCTCTGCGTCACAAACGTAATGGCAAATTTATTATACCCTTGGACTGTATAGTCATACGGGTATAATAAAATTACGTGAATCAATAAAGAAGTTCTAAAGAGACGTGTATTTACTTTCATTCCTCTGAAATTTCAGAAACATAAACAAAATCGAACAGAACCCCCTTCTACAAATTTTTTTAGTTTATTTTAGATAACTTGTGTAAGAGTATATAATCTTTTACATTCCTGAGTCGTTTAAGTGCAAAAAACGTCCTGGTGTAAATCTCAATATTTTTACTACATTAGGAGTCAGAGTTGGAACATGTTTTGACCGACTCAAAAGTCCTGGATAATAATGAATAGAACTTTTACATTACTTTTACATAGTGGAGTTGAGGTTTTCTCTATGTCTTCATGCTCTTAACCTTTAGGCTTCGAACACACATACAGTAACCGAGCGACTTTTTGGCGATCAAATAATCATCTAACTTTGCGCTCACTTTTCGCTCTTCTACATATGCTCAATATATTTAAATCTTATATAAAATCAGTTGAGAAGAGGTTTAATAATAAATCAACAAGTCAGGTTAGTATCCATCCCAAGTAGATCGTTTTTTAAAAGTAGGTAGATCCAATCTAAGTAAATCCTTTTTTAGAACAAAATAATGACTAGTCGTTTAATAATAAAAATTTATTATATGTAGGACACATGAAAAACTTTCAGAAGCACACATAAATGCCACAAAATTCTTAATGTAAGTTTTGTAATTCCTTTTGAAATTTTCAACTAACCGGTAATAAGAATTTTAAGTACCTACATTATTCCAACTAAATTTTACTATTAAGTCATTATTAATTTCTGTGCACTAGTTCTCTCTAATTAAATTAAGTTCTCTCTAATTAAATTTAAATGCCTTCAGTTAGATTTAAAAATATCTGACAGATATTTGATCGTATTTTTAATCTATTTTTATATAATATGCTCTTATTTACAAAATTACATCCCGTCGAGACTCTACTATAATCATATGTTTAATCTGTTGATTCAATTATTTTTAATTAAATTATTTTGTAAATTCTAAACGAGTCTATGGTAAAAAATATTTTATAATTGACTTTCTTATTGATTTATTGAAAATAAGATGAAATAAGACAGAAGTTTAGAATGATTTAAGATTATATTGTACTTTTCTTTATTTATTTTATGTTGAACTTAAATTAGTTTTTTATTTGTGTACCAAATGTTTCTTCAGAAATAAAAATAAAAATGCCAACAAACAACTAAAAAATAATTGTATCAAAAGAAATTCTAAGGATTGATTGGATTTAAAGAAAATAACTAAGTTTGGCATTCAATTTATTGCACTAAAATTAGTTTGGAATTTATTTGGTTTTAAAAAAATTTACTTGATAAACTGTTATGTAAGTGGTTGTATGAGTATATACTTAACTGGCAATTACGTTTGTGATACTGTAACTGAGACTATGTAGTCCCAAGTCAAATTGGATCAGAATCGAAAAGTGAGGCGATTCAGCTTTATGCATCGATCTCTTACTAAAAGAGGAAGTATTCTAATATTTTCTATTTCACCAAAGAAGTTATTTAAAGTGACATTCTATATAATGGTATTATATTTGATTTGGAGTATACAGAACGTTGGTTGGTAGGATACTGCAAGTCGTATTTCGAATGTGTACTGACATTGGGTGAAACAACTTTCCAAACCCCCAGTGACATTTCTCTCAAATCTCAGAAACATAAGGAAAACAAAATAGAACACTCTTGTACCAAATTTGTAACTTTATGAATTCCGAAGAATTCTTATTAGGTTTCAGGAAGTGTGTGGGAGGTACCCAAATCACCACTTCAATTTATTTTAAAATTCAAGAATATAATGGAAACTGAAAACAACTACTTTGTACTAAATTTCTAGCATTATTAATTTCGTAAGCTTCTTAGATCTTGGGAGATGTGTGGAAGGCAAGCGATTCCAATTAATTCATAATCTTAGGAGCATAATGCCAATAAAAGAGACACTAGTGTATCAAATCTGAAGTTTCTATCTTTATTAATTAGTAGGAAAATATGTATATTAAGTCTTGAGAGGTTTGTGTAAGGTACCTGAACCATCACCACAATAGGTCCCAGAACTTTAGGGACACGAATGAAACAGTAAGGAACGTCCTTGTATCAAAGTTGAAGGTTCTATCTTTATTGGTTTCGAAATTATACTTGTTTCACCTTAGTTTGATCGAAAGCTTCTAGAATCCGAACATTTGGTCCATAGTTCGTCCATTTCCAATCACCGTTTTTATTTCGTCATTCGTTACCTACAGTAAAAAAAAGAAAGCATAATTATTTTTTAAGTTATCTGGGGTACTGATTAATGCACGGACGAGCATCGGTAAAGTATCTCAGAAGATGACGCTGATCAAAAATATAAATTCTTTACAAGCTTGCCTACTTTCGGTAATTTTTTGTTGGTGTTAAATTTTGCAGTTTTGTGACAGCAAACAATGTAATTGTTGTCATAAATCTCAACTTCATTTATAGCATAGCTTTGGAAATCTGATTTAATTAGACCCTTAGTATATATTAATCCATTTATTTAGTGTCAGCAAGGTTATTAGAACAACTAAAAGCATAATACTGACTTATTCAGATTTCGCATGAAAAGACGAATGTCCTTTTTGCTTTTCAGTTTATAGCCGGCCCGCTTCTCCTCAGACCTAACAAGCATACTTCTCTCGTTTCTGCTTTATGGTTCTGAAATCTGATCCTCTTAACTCTGAATTGAATTTATCGTGTGTAAGGTATTAATAACCCAGTAATTGTATCAACTTACTGTTGTTTCATTAGTTGTTATTTGATTAAGTTCGAGGTATCCCATAGTGGCTTAGTCTACTTAATTTTTCATTAATTTTCTTTGGTTTTAAATTGTTAGTTAAAATTGCATTTATTTTTGGTTTGGTTTCCAAAAAAAAAAAAAAAAATTTCGAAACAGAAGGAGAGAAAAATATAATTATAACACAATTATATGACTGGAAGATAAAATTTGAACTTGCCAGACATTTATTTATTTTCTTATTTATTTGTTTTTGTTTTTCTTGGTAATCAAAAGAAAGTTCAACTGACAACAAGTTGGATAAGATAATACAATTTAAAAAAAATAGATAAATCAAAATAAATAAAATGTTTGAATAAGAATATTAAATAAAATAAAGTGTACAAAGTATATACAAATTAATCTTTGGAATTAATTATTCCATTTTATTTGTTCATATGATAAAGTTAAATATGGTTTGTCTGCTGATGGAGTATTTCATACTTATTACGTGCAAAAGGTCTATGAATAGCCGCAAAACATTAATATTGATTTTGTTTTACTTTATGGTTACAAACGGTACAGGGTTAGAACTCCCAGGGAAATATGCCCCTAAGAGGTCTTTTACTCATTTTAAAATATTTTTCGTGGGACATACTCGTAAGTCCCTTAACAAGTGGGTCATAAGTTTCTTTTGAAAAAAAGTTTCCCGTATTGGTGGTTTCTTAAATTTGGAAAAAGGGAGTACCCTGATTTCGAATCCAACTCCCAAAATGTATTCTAGTTATTTGTGATATTATGGTTCAAGAAAGTATATATATATTATAGCCATCGCACTGATGTTCATAGAATAGCTCTTCAGTTGAGAATTGTATATTGGAGTTATGGCCCAGTATTCTACTTCAAAACTCTAAAAATAATAAGTCCCCTAGGGAGTTTTTCAATTATTTATTGTGTTAAGATTGATGAGACTTATCGAATAAAATTGTATTAAAGTTAATTACAAATTTAACTCATTTGTAATATTGTAAAAATATTAATACTGTTGTATATCCATTGCAGAAAGATATTGGCATAATACAGGAGCATCTGGATCACTTAACTATTTTTTTTTCACATGATTTTACAAAGTATACAGGTATACAAGAGCCCTTAAAACACACTAAGCAAGGCTAATTCTCTTTATTACTTTGGGGCTCTTATTGACCATACTATAAGGATGTTTCAAGTTCACTCTCTTTGGATAGTAATCGTAAATGCTTTTTAAGTGTGTTATCTCTAAAATGAAGGAAGAGTGGCAAGATTTTCATGTTTCAAGCGTTGTTGGTAAGTTATAATTAATACAATTATTACTTATATTAATTATATTATATTTATAAATTTCGTTTCAGAATTATGGGGGCGGAATAAGAACATTTGCATAACTCAACAGATTTTATGCTGTGGTCTCTCTAAGGTAATTGATAGAAAAAAGCTTTTATAAGCTGTCAAAAGATCTTAAGCCTCTATTTCTGTTTCAGATTGCGTATGCGTCTGTTAACACGATAATCGCGAAAGCTTCAACCGACTTTGATGAAATTTAGTATGAATGACTTTTTCGTCAAAAGTAAGGTTAAGTTTGTAGATGAGCTGAATCGGAATACGGGATTGGTAGGTTCCCATATAAAACCATCAAACTTTTCGAGAAATTTCGAGTTCTAACGTTCAGAATGAGTTCAAATTTGGAACATAGACAGTTTGACCGATTGAGTTGAAATTTCGTACAAATGTTCCTCTTAGCTAACAAAGTTGGTTGGAATATATTAACACCATTCGGAATTAGCGGTACAAAGTTGGTTGGAATATATTAACCCATTTCGGTCGGACGGGCATTAGAAAAATTTTTTGTTCATGATTAAACTTTAATTTAAGATTTTAATAAGGACAAATTTGTTTTCAAATGATGTTTTAATTTTTTTTTTTCTACATATTATAACTTGTTATATTTAATATACAAAATTACCTGGAATAAATTACCGTTTTTCTTTAAACACCGTTTGTTGTTTTCAACTATAATTAAATTTTATTTTATTTCAACGAAAGTATTGAGTTTTGCCTAAGTATATGCAATAAAAATGAAACAAAAGAAATTGACAGTTGACAGTGTTGACTATCATGTTTTTTTCTTAAAAGTTTTTAACAAAACTCTTTCGATTTAAATGCAGGCAGTTTTTTTACGTTGTTGTTTTTTTTTTTAATATAAATAAAATATAAATGTCATTCTTTTACGATTTATACTTAAATAAATAATAAACTTTAATTAAAAACAAAAAGAAAAAAAAATTAAAATTAAATAAATATGTAATAATATTTAACAACTTTCTTGCTTAAAAAAAGTTTTTTTTTCAAATTTAAATAAAATAAAAAGTTTTTTTTTTTGATTTTTATTCAATCTGTTTTAAAATGTTTCCATTTCTTTTAAAAAATGATAATATTTAATTTGAAAAAAATATAATTAAACATAATGTTTGTCTGAGATTATTTTTCATATATTTAAAAAAAAAAATTGAAAAATTTTATGATTAGATTAACTTTGTCTATTTTTTTGTCTATCCATCTATTTACAAATCTTCTACATACACTGTTTTAGAAAAATGAGTGAACCACAGACGTAAAGCTACCTTAAAATGTTCAGTTGCATAATACTGATCATAGCAATATTATAGGCAAAGAAATAGCTGATAAACTAGCAAAGTCACCATCCAATTGGCGCCGCGAGTGTACGGGTTCATTTTTCGTATACAATAAAATGACAACTAAGAAATGAAGTTGAGAAGTGAAGTGATCTGAACAATTGCACCGTACCTACCTAACGCTTTGACCCACTTATATCAATAGAAGATCAAATGAATTAATTTCCAGAAATGGTAAGGATATCACCACGTTTTATGGGGATCTACCACGAGCTATTGGCCAGTACCAGGCACCTAAGCAGTAAAATTGGGAATTTCTGGCAACACCTCTAGAAGCTGTGAAGAAGGAAACGAAAATGAAATTATCTACCGGCCTTAGCTTGACTTCTCCCACTCGAACAACCATGCTTCACAATTTTAACAAGCTTTCTAAACTCAAAATGAAAGAATTGATTCGTATCTTCACTCTACTCTAAAAGTTGAAACAAATACGAAAAAATTAGTCGACTTATCCTTAGCAGAATTCAGTGGAATCAAAATGGAGTAATCTAATGATAGTTGAAACCTTCAAGCAGTGTCACGCAGGGTATATTTATGACTCCATCAGCTATTGAAATGATTTTCAGATTCAGGAAACATTTTAAAGAAATGCATTTTATATTTAGCTTGTTTTGCATTGGTAATCTTTGGGTGCTGAACTTTGTTGTTCGAATTTAAAGAATATGCGTTTTTTTCCTTGTGGAGGGCTCTACGGAGGAATCGTTGTAGGAACACTCTAATAGTTTTAGTCGACTTATTTATGGGCAGCTTCAGCAGCTGTTTTATAGACCTTCAGGAGATCATATAAGTAAGAATTACAGCAATACAAGGTCAAGGTCGTTTAAAACCGTTAAGTTTTAGATTTTTTTTAAATGCTAATTAAATTCTTTAAAAAATATTTTTTTTAAATAATTCAAGCAAACACAATTTAATTTCAAATCTCATGAGAATGTTTTTTAAAGATTGTAAGATTATATTAGTTTAATCTTCTTCAAAAAAAAGTTTAATATACAGTTTTTGTTTTTAAAAAAAAATCCATTTCAAAGTAAAAAGTATCAAAACAACTGTAATCATAAAATATTTTTATTTCATACAAAAATAAAAAAATAAAATGGAAAAGAAATAAAACTAAAATTATTTTGTATGAGAAAAATTTAATTTTTTATTGCATATACAACGAATGGAATTACCGTTATAATAATAAAACGAAGAAGATAATAGTTGCTCCTGCCAATACTTACCTACCCATCTTAGATGTATCTATATTCATTCATCATTGTCCGGATATTAGTTTCTGATATTTTAATAATTTCGTTTATTTCAGTCTAAGGCCGGTTCTGTATTAAGAAAATTATAAGCAAAATGGCAGCAGCTATGAATTAAAATACGAGATTTTGTACCGTTCCAATGTGGAATATAAAGTGCAAAGTATACATCGTTTATCGTTTTATTCGGAATTTCGTTTCTTATTATCGGTTTATCGTTTTTTCCGGAAACTGAAAGCTCTGGTGATTTTCATATTTTTGCTTAAGGGTGCCAGAACTCCAGAATCCATTTATTTAACAGCAGAACCCAATGAACGGATGCCGGATTGCAATGGATTAATACCAAAATACAATTAACTAACACCAAAAAACAATTTTCTCTTCTGGCGCTCTTTTTCATTCTAGTGTTAGTTCGTAAAGCCTACATCCAAAAAAAATGCTTCTAATTAAAAAAAGACTACACAATTGGCGATGCCCTTAAAAATCGCTAAAAAAGGAAAATCTTTTATTTAACATAATTTTCCGATAAAAAATTATGATATTTTAAAACATAAGATAAAACAAACTTCAAACTTTTATTTTAAAAAATGAGACACAAGACCATATTCAAAAAAACCGCCGTTATGGTTTTATGACACATTAGAGTGAGGCTCAAAGCCATTGTGGTATAAGGTCGAATGGTCTTAAGTCAAGCCACCACAAAAAACAATCGGTGGGCGACCCGAACGGATGGATGAATTCGCAGGGCTAAATCGATTTACTTTTCGATGCTGATCCAATTCTTATACTTCATCTAATTCGTTCGGTTACAAACGGAGGCGCAATTATATTATACCCGTGACTACTATCTTTCGTACCAGAATAACGGGTATAAAAAAAGTAAACATAAAATAAATGTAACCATGAAAACATTTTGGTTCGTGCAATGCACTAAAAAATAATCCCGAAACATCATCTCATTTTTTTTGTTCGCCCCAAACAAAGTTACACCAAATTATTGACAATGTAGAATCAGAATGTATTTTAGGATTAAAATATAAAACAAACAAAAAAGTTTTATTCAGTGAGTTATAAGAAGTTTTGAAATTTATTTGGTTTTAAATTCATTTAATTCATATGTGAATGTGAGGTAATGATGTATAAAAAGTATTTCGGTTTAAGTAAAAGTTTTTTAATTTTGTGCAATTCATTTTCTTTCCAGCTGACACAACACTAGATTTTTTTTTTTAATTAAGTTCATGTCGTCTATCTGTCGGTTAACAGATTAATTTTAAACAAGGCTTGTGTATTTACCTTTGCATCCCACACCAAATCTCTTTATACCCGTGCATACAAATATATATAGTGTCAAAGGTACGTGTCGGATCAGCATCAAAAAATAAATTGAGCTAGCTATGCGTCCGTCCTTCCGATTTAGATTTCTTGCATACATGTATATATTATAACCACTATGATGTATAAGATAAAATAAACTATTAGTTAATTCCTTAACTGAATATTTTAGTGTTTTTGAAGTGTCTCTCTGATATTTATTCTCCCCCACTTTCCGTACTTAAATTGTTAAGAAGATTCTTTTGTTTTTGGGTGGCAATCCAAAATGATTCAAAATTTAATCTTGTATTAATTTTTTCGAGTTTCTTTTATAATATTATTTAATTTGTCATAATATGTCATTTGCAAAGCATTGACATTATATTAGACTGCTGCCTCTGAATCCCAGCTCAATACATTATGGCACTCAGAACAAAATATTTTCCTATAGAACTTTTCTTGAGAATTTTTTTCTTGAATAATTAAACAATTTTTGAATTATGATTCCAAAAGTATAGGTAGGTACATATTTAAATTTTATTTTGTATTATAAAGTTCAATTTGCGTGAGGATTTTTTGTGGCAGGCGTTAAAATTTTATAAAAATGATATTTGTTTATTTGTTTTTATAATTTTTAGTCCAGTTTTCATTTTAAGTCAATTAATAAGTATATATATTATATATGTATTTATGTTATAGAAAAATAAATTAAAACTAGACTTATTTAATAGAAATGTAATTAAATAATATTATTATAATCTCAATTTCAAATCAATTTATAATTTTATAAAATACTATGATAGATTCATTTATTGACACCACACAAACGTCAAACTTCAAACCCGTTTAAACTTCAAACAAATTTCAAACAGTTTTCCCTGTGAAGTTTATGTGTCGTTCTCAAGTCTCATACAATTTCACATGTTTTAAGTTTGTTTTACATTGGACACTCATTGTTTGACATTCGAATGGCGTCAACTTTGTCTGAGCGATTACTAATAATTTTTATTACATAAAATTAAAAAAATAATTATCTATTTTTTAAGTAAAGTAAATAAAAGTTTTTAATTTAAGCTAAATTTAATTAGCTCTTAATTTAATTAAAATAATTAAATCTATTCAAGAAAAAGTATATGAGTACAATTCGTAAAATATTAGTTACAAACACTATTAAACATAATTTTAACCTCAATTTATACTTTATAAATAATAATTTTATTTTGTTTAATCTAAATTAAAAATCAAACAATATTTTAATTTTTATAATATATTAAGTTTTATTTAATTCTTTCTTTGTTAAACATTAAATCAAATCAAATTTATTAAATAATCCCCAACTCTCTATTAAATTAAATAAAAAATTATATAGTTTTAATAAATTTTAATCTACTAAATAAACTCTTGTATTTGCAATATAAATTGAAAAAGCCACATTAATATTTTATAATAAATTATATTGAACAGAAAATATATATATATATATATATATATATATTGTACAAAATATTCAATAATAATTGCTAGTATTTAATCTAAATATTTCAAAACTTTTTTGTTTAGTATTAAAACCAATTATCATAATAACAGGGTGTCTATTAATTTTTAATAGACACACTGATGATAATATACTTTGAATATTAAGTCATGTTATAATTAGTTCAAACATCATCCGGGGTGTCTATTAAATTATTTTACAAATGAAGCTATAACAAGTTGTAAGATTCTTAAAATTCTTATATTATATATTTTTACGTAAATTCGATTGCAACTTGTGTTTCATTTCTAAAAATTGTAATTACCGAAATTGTCTAGAAAGTTTAGTATTGTTATTTACAAGTTTGTTTTTAAAATGTTTTGTTGTTTAGAACTTTACTTTTATATCTATTTTTAAATTTGTAAATCGTACAAGTTTACAACACTAAACATTTAATTTTAACACTTTCTCAAAATTTACTTGAAGATTCAATTTGTTAATATTTATTTATAATTAGTACGAGAACAATAGTAAATATTGTCTTATATTATTATAGTTTTTTGCCTATTTTGCATTTGGGCTTCTTAAATAATTACAATTTTAAATATTTTGTTTATTATATATTTGTATATTTAAATTATATTTGGTCACCATGGAGATTTGTAAAGAAAACTTATTTTTTCAATACATAATTTTTTTCAATTAAAAAAATCCTCTGTACGGAATTGAACACGCACCTCCTCTGTTAGTAAGCAAAGGCTTTCCTACTGACCCATCGTCGAAGGCCCATGTAAATATTTAATCTGAAAATTATCATTATTTATTAATTTATCATTAGATTTTTAATATTAGATAAAAATTTTAAGTAATTTAAGTATTCAAGCCTCGACTGGAAGGGCTATTACGGACATTAATTAAAAGATTTCATAGAATAAATTAAAGCAAAAATTGTAATACAAAAGATATTTAAATTTTGAAATTATAAAATATTTAAAAGATTTTGAAAAATGTAGATTGAAATTTTTAAAATCAAGTTCTTCTTATCTACTTTGTCTTCTTCTACTAACCTTCTATTCTATTTTAAAATTGATTGATTTAATACATATTTTATAGTGTATAGATTTAAATTTGTATTTCAATCAATCATTGATACATTCTTTTTTTTTAGTATATGTTTAAAATGTATGTCTGAGTGTATGTACTTGTTTTTTAATCCATAAATACCCAGATGAATTTCAAAATATTTAAAATTATATTATTTTTATGTTTTGGATACAAAATTTAAATTGAAATGCCATTTAAGAATAATATTTGCTTTCAAAGACTTGCATAATAAATATATATACTAAATTTTATTGAATAAGTTTAAAGGTGTGTTTACATTTAAATTTTTAATATAAAGTACATGATAGTTGTTCAGTATTATATAGGTTCTTCATGAATTTGTTTGTGCGAAAAAAAACAACAAAACATGACAAAATTAGATAAGTAGATAAATATAAAAAAAATTAAATAAATCCGATTAAATTATATGTTTGAATTCGAAAATGTCTTTTGTATTTAGAATAACCTTAAAACAAGTTTTTAGAACAAAACAAGTAATGAAATAACAGTAAGTTGATGCAACCAGTCTAGTTATACCACACACCTGAAAAATTCAATTTAATAAAAAAGTTGTGTAACTTAAAACACATTTTTGTTAGATTCTGGGGAAAGGCATGACAATTACACGAACCCCTACTTTAATTCGTCTCAAATTTCATAAACAAAAAGGAAAAAAAGTCTCTATTTATATCAATTTGGAAGATAAAGTAATTGGGTCTTGAGAAGTGTGTTAATGGTACCTGAAAAACAACACCAATTTATCCCAAATCTTAAGGACATAATATAAACATGGTAGCGCTCGCAGGTACCAAATATTAAGTTAACATCTTTATTAATTTCGAAGAAATTCTTGGGAGGTTTTTCTGAGGCACACGAGTCATCACTCCAATTAATTTTAAATTTTGGACACAAGGAATACAGTGAGAAAAATTCTTGGACCAAATTGGTTGTTTCTTTATTGGTTTTAGAGGTATGCTCTTTTGTCTTTAGTTCAATTTCGGACATGAGGATAAACAATCAAAGTTAAATCAACGATGCAATGACGTTTTATAAAAATATACATATAATTTTCTGCACCTAGCTTGCCTCCTTTTTGGTGTTTACAAACACTGTACCACAGTTAATACCACCCCTGTACCTGTTTTAGGTGTATAGGTGCATACCTGTTTTAGTATGTAGACTTAAAATATACTTCTTAATCTACAGAATTGAGTTTTGAAATCTAACAGATGCCCCGTTAAATATGCAATAGCTAAATCGACTTATTTTTCGATTCTGATCTGATCCATTCACTTGAATCTATATCCCCTCCCCTTCCTTCTCTGCGTCAGAAACGTAATGGCAAATTGATTATACCCTTTGACCTATAGTATATAAAAGGGTACCTATATAAAAGAAGTTGTATAGCAGGTACTCGAACCCTTGGACTAATAGCGCTGACGGCTATTGCAAAAAAAACAAATTTGTGGACGGGTGGACAGACATACATAGCTAAATCGATTTATTTTTCGATTCTGATCCGATCCATACCTTTTAGTCTATATCTAACCCCCCTCCTTCTTTGCATCACAAACGTAATGGCAAATTTAGTATACTTAGTAAGTCGCACACATATGCATTACCAACTTTAAGGAAAACATCCAGCGGAATAGGATTCCATAATTTAGACGTGCGCATAACAACAAATTGTCAGAAGACATATTACGTCACCTCATAGTTATTAATTAAAGAAGTATTACTTTTAACAACTAATAAGACTTTATGTATAGTTAATAACTGGAAACTGCCTCTTAAGATACGGAGTATAGTTTTTAATATCTAAAAATAATAAATTAAAAAATATTATTAATGTAATATTAGTTATTATTAAAATGTGACAAAATAACTAATTCTTCAAAATTTATTTCAAATTCAAATATTATCAACCATAATTTCTAAAAATATTTAAATTTAATTTGTTATATATATTTTATAAAAAATAATTTAATAATATTAAAAATACTAAAAGAAAATATTAGGTTATTTGTTTTATTGTGTAAGGTAAATTTTATGTAAATGTTTGTCAGACTTCTATGAAATTTATGACAAATATTTGTAAATAAATTTAAGATTTTGTAAAATAACATAGTGATGATTTTAAAATATAACGATACGAATGAATGAACATAATATAGATTTTAAAACTAAAATAATTATAAGAATATATTAATTAAACAAAATATTGATTTTAAATAATTTCTAATTTTAATTTATACAAATCAAATATATAATTTTTTGTAATTCAAAATGTTAATATGGATAAGATAATAAAAGTCTACAAATTTTATACAATTAAAATTTTTTTTTGGCACCGCGTCATAAGTTCGAAAGAATTGTCAAAACTAAAACCAACACAAATAGTTGGCCGAACTTATATTGTTTAAATAGGATATTCTGAACTATTTGTATATATTTTGTAGGTGCAAAGTACATAAAAGCGAAAGTTAAATGCGCGATACGAAGCGGCAATGCTACGGCGCATTTGCGGAATCGTCTGAGTCATAGATAGTAGGAAAGAAATTAAAACTAATCCCGTCTTATTTTATTTGGCTTTATTTCAAGGTGCCACTTGTTATAGAATTTGTTTTAATTGAAAAAATGCGACAAACATCAGCCTTAGAGGATTACAATGACATTCTAGAGCGACTCATTCAAAAAAATTTAAATTTGTAAAAATAAAATTCAAGAAGAAGTCTGAGAATTTTAAAACTTATTGAAAGTGGGGATGATTTTACAACCAAAAGAAAAATAAAAATACTGACAAAAGTGAGAAAATTAAACAGGTCTAGTTGGTGATTTATTGGAACAAGAGAAAATAACAATAATGTTGTACTTAAATAGAATGGCATATAAACAAAACAAAATATTGAACACTTCTAAAAATTTTTAGGGCAACGATGACGAATCATAAGATTGCAAAAAATATTAATATAAAAATTCTCTGTCTGTTTTCGAGCTTATGACGCGCAGCCTTGTTTTAAACTAAGTAAAAATTAAAAAAAATTGAAATTTTTAAAAATTTGTAAAAAAATTTTTATTTTATTTACATTAAAAAATTTAATTAAATTTAATTTAAAATAAATATTTATAAAAATTAACTTTTTAGTTCAAATATAAAATTCAGTATTTTTTTCATATTAAATATTGAAAAATAATATTAAAATACAAATTTAATTAATTTTTTATTTTATTAAGGTAACAAAAAAATGTTACATTAATTAATTTTAGTATAATTATGTAAATACATATTTAAATTAAATTGATATTGATTCTAAACATTGCATTCATTTTGGGAATGTAGGCATTTAAAACTTCGAATTCTTAAAACTCTTATGCATAATGCGTATGGAAGAAGACTCGAGTAGGTGAAGGTGTTATGATACCTAAACAGAGTTTTGAGTAAATTGAGCTCAAAGTATTTTTCTGTTTAACATTTATAACCCGCTATACAGTCAGCATGGTATGAAAGGTCATACAATTTCAATCATTGAACATTGCGAAGTAGAAGATTGTATTTTTAAAGTTATTAGCTAAAAAATTTACGAAGCATTTTTATGCACCGCAAGATGTAGAGAAATGGTATTAAAAATGGTTTTGAAAGACGGTTTTGTATGAAAAATCTGAATTCAACGGATGATTTAAAATTAATAAGAGAGTTACGCTCTGCTAACAACAGCTTTTTTCATGATAGAAAATTTTGGATAAAAAAATAAAATTTTGTAAAAAGGTATTAACAGCCTTTGAGTTGTCAAAACATCTTTTCCCACAATAACGTAAGAAGAGTAATGTAACATAACACCTTCATAGACTGTGTCAACTCTCGTACTCCCTATATCGGACATTATATCATCCGGTTAATTAATTTTGGCAAAATTTTAAACAAGTAATGCTCATATGAAAGAAAACTTGTAAGGCAGCTCCTCGAACCCGTGAGGCAAAATGGCTGGGTTTTCGCCGACGGCTATTGAATAAAAATGAATTTGTGAAATTTCAAAATCCTAGCACCTTTATTTTTTGAGTTATCGTGCTCTCAAACGAACGCAGCTAAATTGGACTGCTGGACTTTCAAAAATCTTAAATAAATATGGAAATAACTATATAGAACCTGATTCGAAGATATCGGAGCTTAATTGGAAATTATTTATTAATCATTTATAAAATTTTTTTCTTTAAACATTTTTTTAATTTTTTGAGTTTTTCCTGGAATTATAAATTTGAAAATTGCATTGTAAAACAAACCTTTACAACGATCAAATTCCAATTTTTCTTATTTCTTAATTTTTTATATGTAATTCATGAAAATAAATATTGCAATATCGACAGATAATTTTTCAAAAAAGTTTTCCTAATTTATTAAACTATAAATTTTCATTCAGAATAAAAAAAACAAAAAAAAATTTTATATTAGAAAAATATCGTTTATCAAAGACGATAGAAAATGCATTCCCGTCAATAGTTGAAAAATGGATTTAATTTTTAACAAATATTGAAAATGAAAAATCTGGAATATCTGAAGCTAATAAGAAATATTTTTAATTTTTCAAATTCTATTGTTTCTTTTCAATTGTTTTTTAAATAATTTCAAACTTTCATTGTTTTTTTTTGATAATTTTTCTTCCAAATGAAAAGTAAATGGCTGAAAATTGAAAGTAATTATATTATAGTTTAAGTTTGTTTTAGAAATTTAATGAAAATATTCTATTTATATTTAATTTGATAAAAATAAACTGTCTACTTCTACTAACGGTGTTCTACTAAAAACATAATCACGCCCCTGTTCAACATTGAAGAAAGGAATATTAATGTAACTATCTCAAAAGCGGGGCGGTCGCATAATGTCAATCAACTTTATGTGCGTTTCAAACAATTGACATTGACTTTGTGTCATATTATATAAGAAATTGACATTGAGATTATGATTATTTCAAAATTGACATTATGCGTGTTATTAAATTAATGTTAATGCAATCTGAGACCCCTCCCTACTCCCTGTCAAAAACGGTAAGACACATGAGAAATGTATAATGACTTAAATTAAAGAATGGAAGCTTAAAAATAGGTAAAGATCAAAATAAAATGAATACATTAATAATGATTTTTCATGAAAAAATTATACTTATGATTAACTTAAATTAATTCGGAGAAACACCTGGTGTAAGTTTGATAGTTGTGGCTAGGTCAAATATTTTACGCTGACTTATGTTTTTTTACCTGTTATTCCTATAAATTCAAAATATTTAATGAACAAGTTTTGTAATTTTTTTTTTATTTTTTTACACAAAAAATACGTTTAATCATAGGCATACCCTTAAAAAATTAATGATCAATATTTTGCAATTTTTGCTTTAAATATTTTGCTTGACACCTTTCCCTTTAATTATTCTTAACAAATTTAAATTTGTGTGCGAAAAGGATCAACAATTTTATTGATAAATATAAATACATACCTATGTCCATGCCCACTTAAAATATTTGAAGCAAATGTGCAGTAAATGTGTCGATCCTGGGTACGAAATGATCAATATTTGCTTGATAAATTTTAGACACTTGGCTTTGTGACCATACTTGACATATGGACCAACAATTTCCTATACATATAAAAGTATTATGTAAGATCTTATTTTAGCCCCTAAATTTATGCAATATATTCATAAAAATAACCATTTGTTTAATAATTATTGTAGTAATATTAGATTAAAAATAAATAAATAAATAACGGCTTCTGTCTCTATTGCAGTTTCAATTTGCAAAACGCAGAAATAATTGGTATATATGGAGCTGTGAGATATTGTGCCAATCTACACAGCAGCAACAAAATAGTTTTCACTGACAGTTTAAGTGCACTTAACGCACTAAAGAACACCTCAAACAAACAGCCAGTTGTGGAAAAAATTAGATACTTTTTAATGAACTCCAATACAAGCATGAAACTAATATGGACTCCTGGCCACGCAGGGAACGAGTTTGCCGACAGTGAAGCGAAGTTAGCAGTAGATAGTTTAACAATTTTTAGTAAAATGTATTTCCCTAGTGTAAAAGCGAAGGAAATAAATAAACAAATCTTCGCTAATAGACAATTAAAATGGAACTCTTCAATCAGCTTTCTAAAAAGTCACTGGCACACAGCATCGTCTCCGATATATGAAATTGGCAAAAGATCGCTAGAAGTCAAAATATATAGAATTCGACTAGGACATACTTTTCGTACAAATAAACATTTACTTTCTAATTTAAACCCTCCCATATGTCCACACTGCGGGAATATTATATCGATTAAGCATATATTTTTGGTATGCCAGATAATGCTAAATTTTATTCAGACATCAAATACAAATTTAACTTCATTATTACTTCCCAAATATGAAAATGTAGAGATAGTAGAAAAAATAATCAGGTTGTTTAACATATGATCCAACATCTAATTTTGCTTACTATTTGTCGTATAACATGCATAACTTATAAAATTATTAATCCAACACACAAACGGTCATACATAGCTAGATAAATTTACTTTTAGATTCTAATCCAATCCATACCATAGAGTATATCTACACCACCACTCTTTCCTTCTTTTCGTCACAAACGAAATGGCTAATTTATTATACCCTTTTGACCTATAGTCATACGGTTATAAAAAATATTTTATTACTCTTAGTAGTTTGCTTTTTTTTACCACAATTATGTTCTCAATAAAATTCTTTAGGCTGTAAAAGAATCTTTTTTAAATAGGAAGCAATAAATTGAAAAATAAAATTTCAATTTTAATTCTTACGTATATTTTATTCTACCACATTTAAATTTTTTTTTTAAATCGTATGAAAATATTTTTTATTAAAAATTAGGGTTTTTTAAAAATTTATTTCAATTGCATGCCTTCTTTAATATTGTTTCATAATAAACTTAAAATTAAATAATAATATTATATTGATTTGGATTTTGTTAACTTTGCTGAAATCTTTAAAATGAAAAATTCTATACAAATATAAAACATTCTAATTTTTATACCCGTATGACAATAGATCAAAAGGGTATACTAAATTTGCCATTACGTTTGCGACGCTTAGAAAGACGGGGAGTATGTATAGACTAAAGGTATGGATCGGATCAGAATCGAAAAATGAGTCGATCTAGTCCTCACAATAATTTTAAAATTAAAGGAGCTAAATTTTAAGGAGCTTTAAGGATTCGAAGTTTTCAAAAAATCCTTTTTATGCAATAGCCGTCATCGCTATTGAAATCAAGCCAGCTTTTTCCACGGCGAAAACTAATTAATTTTGCGAAAACTAATTAATCGCATTGTATAATGTATATATTACGGTCATACGGGTATCCCAGAGTTGACACAGTATACTCTATTAAACTCTTCCTCGTTTTTCACTAATTTTTTAAAAAATTTTAACAAATTGTTTTTTTTTTTTCAAAGCAAAATTCAATATGTGGTTAAATTTATTTACCCAGGTTACCAAATATTGTACAAAGAAAAAACATAATATGGAAAACTTTTTGAAATCTGGTACATATATAAATCAATAACATGTTTGCTCTTAAAACTTCTATTATTAGTAACATTTTGTTTAAATATAAACTCTACGCCACATGGATTAGGATATGGTACAAAATTTTTAACTTTAAATTTTTTTAGAAAGAGCAAATACTTACAGGAACTAATTTTAAAGTTAAGTGTTTGTATTTAGGTCAAGTAAGAAGAGACGATGTAGCACGAAATTTAGAATGGTTTCATCATGTTAGTCAAAATTGACTTCTGAATGTCGAAAAGAGTACGTTCTAAACAAAATATAATATTGAATGTAAATTAAAAACAAAAGTCGCCATTTAAAACAAAAATTTCTAAAATAAACCTGTTAAGACACAACAAATACAAATTTATAACATATAACCAAATTAATAACTACCCTCGTAACTGCTTACTTGGGAGCGTCTGGTGATGATTAGAAGATAGCTTTTGTAAACACTTGAAGTAGTATGGCAGCTATGACTCTAGCACCACATACTAAAAAAAAACTTCGGAGCACAAAATGAACAGACGTTGTAAATATAGATTAATTCTGAGGTTTGATTTAGGCGTATGTACATTTCCTAATTTTCAGGGTAGTAAGCATAATCTCGGAAAAAAATAATCAAGTTTATATAATGAGATAAATATGTCTTCATTTTCCTTTTAAAACCTGTACATTTTTACGATATTCTTGTAGTTGATATTTAATAGATAACTCAAAGTCTACAAGAGTATTAAAGTTGTATGACAGCTCTTCGAACCTCTTTTACACTACACCAACTATATTTCTGCAAATGTTGTTCATTAGAGTTAACTACTTTTGACAAAATCTCAGATACTCAATTTCATTTTGTATTAAGTTATATTCATATTATAAAAGAGATGTTGTATAGCAGTTACACAAACCCTCTACACTAGACTTACCGAACCTCGCGCAAACTTTGGCCATTCAGCTTTATTAAATATATGAGCACTACATATAAAAAGTGATAAGAGTAGTGCCCCTTTAGTTTTTGTATGGATATGCGGACGGACGGACACACATAGCTAGATCAATTCACTATTTCACACCTTTGAGTTTATATCAATATCTACCTCCCGTCCTTTAAAGCTTCACAAACGGTATGGAAAATTTAGTTTATTCCTTAAATGTACGTTCATACGGGTATAAACATATCAAAGGAAAAAGTTATATAGTCTGTTTTTTTATTTATATGTAATTGAAAAATGCTGGTAGATTTATAGTCTTTCCAATAGGAAAATATAACATGGTTCAAGAATTTATTTTGATTTTAAAGATTTTCTTAAGAATTTGTTTTTTAATTTTTTTAAATTGTTATTTTTTTATTGGTTTTATTTCGAAAATATTGAATTCTATAGATTCTAATTTCATGATAGTTTTTTTATTCGAAAAAAATATATATATATATAAATTTATATATATATATTTATAAATTTTTAAGAACTTTGTATTATTTATACAATAAAAACTTAGGTAATGTTATATTTTAAATATTATATAAAAATTGAAAATAAATAAAATATCATAAATCTAGGATTTATTTTTTTTTTTAATATTAAATATATTGTTTTTAATTGTTATAATAAAAATTTATTTATGAAATTAAATCAATTGTATATTTATTATATCAATTATTATATTGAACTTCAATGTTGTTTTTAAGCCTCAATAATTTTGAATATTTATATAAGTAATTTATTTATTTATATTATTATAAATAAATTTAAAAAAATAATCATAAGGAATTTTTTGGTAATAATTAATAATATCGAATAAATATAAATTTTAAAAAATTCAAACTTATATATGAATAGTATTCCGAACAACTACAAGCCTTACTTTTGATGCAAGATGTATCTGATCTGGTTACATATTTTAATATCACTTTTCTTTTATTAGAAGTCTATAGAGATCCGAGTTCGAATTTTCGAAAATCATTTCATTTTTACATTATAATGCAAATTATAACTGTTCTTGTACAAAATTTAACTATGATCAATAAAATTCTATTTCTTTACAAAACATGTACATAGGAAGAAGTTTTTATAAAGTTCTTCTAACTTTTCGCTACCAAGGTTAAGTTTTTACCAGAATTAAGGGAACGACCCTCAGGTTATATAGTACAGTATTTCCATTTACTAACTATCATTTACCACGCCTGTCTTACCATTGTTATTAAAGGTCAAGTCTTATTCGTAATATTTAACACTACTTAACTGATTTTGTACATGAAAGAAGAACACACTGAAACAATGAAGAAGGGCATGATCTTAGGATTCTAATATTGAAAGATAAGGGTATATATAAGCTTCAAGCGATGTCGTAGCAGTTGAATACATCATATTAAATTTTTTTTTTTTTTTTTTTAACGAAGGAATGGAAAGCTTTGAAAGTCACCCATTGGAACGATGCGGTGTTCCTCTGAGTAGTGTTCGGCTTTAAAACACCAAAACCATACTCTTTTTCAACCGAATTTTAGAGAGGGGATCTTAAGAAGAGGAATGTTAACGTCTCTTGCACATATATATTATCAACTTTAAGGAACACATTTGATGCGCTATTGTTCCATAAATGTGATGTGCGCATGATAAACGAATTTAAATAAAGTGATTTGATCTTATGTATTTAAATAATTTCAAGTCTTGAGTAAAAGTTTGTTTGCAATGGATTACTACTTCTTTGTGTGGGTAAAGACACTCACGTCTTTTTGCACTATAGAAAACATAATAACCAATATATTATAGTTAGATAATACAAAATATAGAGAAATAATTAATTATAAAAATATAACTCACAGATACAGAAATAATTAAAAACTCTTAAAATAAAATATTGCTCTACATGTAGTCCAATGTTGGAACTTGTATGTAAAATTTATTAAGAGCAATTTTAATCTTAAGAATATTGTATGAATATCCAGATGAATTTAGTTGAATAGTTACCACACAAAAAACAATACTTAAAGTGTAAGAGTACTCTAATCGATCTATCAAGCAACAAATAACAATTAAAGTGCTATGACCTCATTTTTGTATGAATTTTTTTTTTTAATTACTTACAGTTCTTTTCTTTCTTATGTTAAAAATAAAATTCAAGTACCTGGTACAGTATCTTGTATCTACACTAATCAAAGTATACATAAAATACTTTATTTCATGCATTTCCATCTTAAGAATATTTCTCTTTATTTTCATTTTAATTGAATTAAAATAATTGTTCTATCTTCCCTCTCAATAATTAGAATTTCACAATATTGAAAAGCATATTTATTTTTTTTTTTTATTCGAATTTCTGAACAATTAAAATTCGTTCTTATTCTTAGAAATATATAAAACACTAGATTCAAGATTGCTCTTTTAATTATTATAGTCTTGTTATAGCGTTTCCTATTTTTTTTTATTTTACAATTTCCTATCGTAATTACTATATATATATATATACTCTTTTCACATGAACTTGCTCCTTTTTTAATTGAAATTTTTCTCTTTTCAAATGAATTTGGTCACTTTTCAAGCTCAAGTGACTCAGGATCGTTTTTTTCGATTCAGACCAAGAAAAACAAAAAATTTTAAACTCTTAATTTGAATTTAGGTGTCATATTTTTTCTTTTTTTCATGTGAAAGCAGGCACTTTTATAAAGCACTTCTAAAAAGCTTCGATATTGTGCTATGTTATGAGCCAGTTTCTTGATTTCTTGCCATGTTTCAGCTTTCAATTTCCTTTGCAACTGATTTTCTTTAAGTTATTTTAGATCTACCCCCAACTTTTTTCACCTACGGGTTCTAAACAAATGCCTGATGCGCAATGTTTTCTGTTGAGTTTCGAATGGTATTATCCATCCATCTCCAATTCTTTATTCTTATTTGACCGAGTATGGTTCTTGCTTTGGAATGTTTAATATGTTGTTCATTTTGCCTAGAAGGGCATCTAATATAATGTATTGTTTGATGCCATTTACTTTCAAATACTTGCAGCTTGTTTGTAGTTAAGTGTTTCAGTAATTTTGTTTCACTGCCGTAGAGATTGATATTGCGCATGATTTATAAGATAGACGGGCGCTTTTAAAAAAATGGAACCAAATTGATTTTAAGAAAAGGCAAATATTATTTAACAATTTACAATCAATTAAATTTTAAA
This sequence comes from Dolichopus griseipennis, assembly GCA_963082915.1. NCBI lineage: Eukaryota > Metazoa > Arthropoda > Insecta > Diptera > Dolichopodidae > Dolichopus > Dolichopus griseipennis. Next base: position 117,765,339 of record OY720442.1, on the reverse strand, counting down.
AAAGACCAAATTCATTTGACGTATAGAATAATTACATATTAAAAAGAACCAAGTTCATGTGAAAATACTATACATTAATTTGATGAAAGTAAAGAAAGAGAAGAAGATAGAAATAATAATAACTTCCTATCAATTTAAGTATTGAAAATACTTCAGTTACTTGTCATGGCTTTTATTTAAGGTAACATACGATTTAATAGTATAATAATATAGTTATTACTTTGATGGTACCTATATACCAATCTATCTATTGAATTTAAAAAACATAATTTCTTTTATAAATTCAACAAGGATGGAATTGTCTTTTACTATCATCATCATCATCATTAAAATAATTTGCCTAATTTCATTCTATTTTAATTGAGTATTTCTGTCATTTTTTTTTTTCATTTATAATAAAAATCTTCAACATTGTCATCGTCATCATAATAATCATCATTTTTGTTGTATCTCTAATATTTAAAATTTGTATTCAAAGTATGATACTGCTTAATAGAAGAGAGCTGCTGTCTTGTATTTTTAATAACAACCAGATTATAATGGTTTCCGTTTTTTTTTTTTTTCCTTCAATCATCTTTATCTTCATCTTCTTAACATCAAAATATAATTATTTGCCTTCGGTACAACAATTTTTATTGCTTCTACTGTTTCTTGTTCATTTCATCATTTAAAAGTTTTTCTATCCAATGAAAATTACAATGTGAAGTATCATTCTGATAAAAGGAATAATCTTGCTTTTTTTCGAATTTCTCACTTATAATTATGCTCTTATCTATGAACTTTATTGCAGTTTAATCCAATTAAATTTGATAAATATATATACATATATACATATACATTATCAATAATTAAAATTCATGTCAGTCATTCATTACATCACCATTCACCACAGCTGGTACTCAGAGGCATAATTATAGTTAAATAGAACCTTTTATAAATATTACATAAAAATCGTTAAGTGAAGTATTTTCTTTGTAAAGTGTACATTCAAATTTTATTCAAACAAATCACTAGTATTTGAAATAATATCTATATAAAGGGATCCTTACTTTATATAGACTTCCATTCAGTGACAAAATGTCGACCATTTTTTTCCAATTCTATTAAATGTCGACTTTTCGAAATATTGAGAATGCCGGCCCTAGAATATCGATTTTAACCATTTCTAATTTTTTGAGTCGGGTAAAATGGGTCGAAATTCTGAATTAGGAGAAAATTTATTGTTGGTTAAAAAATTAGGATGGATTTTTTCGTTCCATCTTTAGGATGGATTTTAAAGTTGGATTCACAAAGGCTGGGTTATAATCATTTGTTTAGCGGACGTTTAGGGCTACCTTGGAAGGTTGGTTTGAACATAAGAACGAAAATTTTTTTTTTTAGAAAGTCGCCTGTTTATCCATGTCGACATTTGACAATCAACATTTCAAGAATCGCTACAATGTGCAAGTCGACATATTTGCGTCAAGTCGTCAAATTTTGCATTTTTTAACTGACACAATGTGAATCGACTTTTTAAAAATCGATATAACTTAGCAGACCCCTATATGTAATTGAAAAGTGTCATTTAGGTGAACCCTATTAAAATTTTATGTAATAGACACATAATAAATAGCAGAGTCATATTGTCATACAGTTTTTAAAAGTTTTATAGTTATAGAAATTTAAAGGGTTAATTTAAAAATGATTTCTAATTTTTTGAAATTATGAGGTATAGACGATCTGAGTTTCTCTGGTTATTGTGATTGTGTAAAATTTCTATGTATTTTCTAAAACTTTATGTACATTCAATTCATAAAAACAAGAAATTTTTAATATTGGAACAATATTAAGTTTGAAGAATATGTTTGTATGTGTTTGTGTTTGAAGAATATTTTTAAGAGGCCTGGAACCTTTCGAATTTATTTATAGTTACTGTAGACGCATATAAATATAGCAGATTGTTTCACAATCTTTTAAAATAACCAATTAAGGATCTTTTATTTTGGTTTTAAATTCCTATTCTACTCCTTTAAGGAGTATAGGATATTCACTAAGTCATTAACAATAAGTTTCAGTTTCTTTAATCGCTATTATACTCTAAGTCGTTTCTTACTCGGATGTAACTATCGTATAAGATTATGAATGAATAAGTGCTAAATAAGTACTAAATATACATAATTTTCATGAAAAATCAAGTTTTTTTTCAAAATTTTAAAATTTTTGTCTTTGAAAACTTTAAACTCATTTTTAAGGCACTTAAAATGATAGAGCAATTCTAAAGCAATTCTAGCGTTAGCGAAATAGAGCAATTCTAGCGTTAATTCGTGATCGCTACTAATACATAATTTTTTCAAAATGAGTTTAAAATTCTTGTCTTTGAAAATTGTAAACTCATTTTTAGGGCACTTAGAAGCGTTTTAGAGCAATTCTAAGCGTTTTAGGGCAATTCTAGCGTTAATTCGATCACTACTAAATGATCACTACCTACTATAATTTTCGAAAAACCAAAATTTTTCATACTTTTTGTCTTTGAAAACTTTAATCTCATTTTTAAAGCACTTAGAAGCGAGATTCACTACTAACATTTTCGAAAAACCAAAATTTTTGTATTTCAAAACTTTAAACTCATTTTTAAAGCACTTAGAAGCGAGATATAACGCTAGATATAACTAGATTAACGCTAGGTAATTCGTGATCACTACTAAAATTTCCTAAAAACCAAAGTTTTCATACTTTTCATATTTTTTGTCTTTCAAAAGTTTAAACTCGTTTTTGAAGGCCTCAAAATATATTTAACAAAACGAGAATCTGCAAAGTTTAAGCTTACCAGCTAGAAAGGTAGATAACTTAAAACAAAATAAATTTCCAATTTTCCTTAATTGTTATCAAAATTAGAAAAAATACTTAAATGAGTATAATAGAAAAGTAGTCGGTGGTGTATTGAATATGGCTTATAACTGTGGTAGATTTAAATTTTTTTTGGCATCTTGCGTTCAATAAGGTTCACATTTTTCCCTCATTCGATAATGAAATAAAAATTATTTAACGATTATTTATCAAAGATCCAGTTATATAATCTAGGCTTTAAGTATATAATAGTTGTATCAAGCACCTAGATACATTAAATTCAAATTAGTGTATGTTTTATAATATTGAGTTTCTTAGTATTCTGCAATATTTTTAACAATCGTTTTACTTAATAAATCCTTTTATAATTTTTAATTTGTGTTATATAGTTGTCTATGTCATCATGATTTTATGAACTAAAAATTTTACACTGAATTGGGTTTGCGCTATATATTTTTTAATACCAGAAAAGATTATTACAATAAATAAAGATTGATTTCTAATTTGGTTTTTTAAAGCAAAATTTCAATACAATGATTCAAAAACTCTTGATACCTTGAATGTTGAGTAAAATTAATATAGGTATTAAAAGCAGTACTTTAATTAACAGAAGACATAAAAAATTCAGCGTTAACCTTGAAATCTGTAAATATCCAATAAATTTGGAAATAAAATATATTTATTTTATTTTATTAAATTAACTAATCCTATACAACCTTATAATCGTACGTATAAAATTTCTTGTAGATATTTCAAGTACACATTTGCAAAGTTTAACTTTTACATTATTTAAAAAAAAAAAAAATAAAATAAAAAAAAAAATATTTTTTTCAATATATACTTTTATTTAAGTAAAGCCCCTTAAAAGGTAGAAAATAACAAAATGATGGTAGATTTTAGTTCTTTCAATGTTTGAAAACTTTTAGGCTTAAAATTTTTATGGCAGATCTTTTGATGAATTGATGGCAGATCTTTGGCATTTAAAAGTGTCTTAATATAAAAGTAAATTTCTGAAATGAAAGACAGTTCTTCTTTTTGTTAAAATTAATCCAGCAATTTACTTTCATATTAAAACACTTTTAAATGCAAAAGACAATCGATAAAATATTTGCTTGCTAATAAAAGAATTAAAAATTTTTATAGGTTTATTTTGTTTCAATAATGATCTATTTCTCACATATTAAATTTTTGTATATAATATTAAAACAAAATGTTGCTAAGCTAGGTATCTATGTATATAGTTTCACAATCTTTGTTTAGATTTAAATTGAAATATTTGTTGCCAACGTTCTTAAAGTACCTACTATATAAAACCTACTATACATGCATTATCAAAGTGAAGTATTTAAAAGATACAAAGTCATAAATTTTTAAAGAAACTATCAAAAAAAATAATTTTATTATTAATTTTTTTTTATTATTTCTGTTGAATTATAAAAAAAAAAATGTTTTATATTTTAACGAGGATCGAACTCAGATCTTATAAATTTATGGTCAGATTTCTAATATAAATGTATCACTAAGTGACAGAATGAAAAATAAACCCATAGACACAGACAGGTTCATATAAAAGTATATAAAAAATAGAAAATATTATCGAAAAGGATTGGGATAAAATTAATAATAGTGCTGGATTGGTTATACGAAATATTTCTTGTACATGACCTTCAAAAACGTTTCATGTTACAAAATAAAAAGGACAATTGAAATTAACAATATTAATCATTTCAGTTATCCTTAAATATCATAGAGTTATGTATATATATTAATATATATATATATTTACAGAAAAATTCAGTATACCTTTTGAAAAGATTTCTACAGGCAGGATAATAAAGATAACCTTTGAAAAATAAATAGGTTTTATTTTATTTTTAAGTGGCCTAGTGATTGAAAATCAACAGGAAATATTATAATTTCTTTCAATTTTTTACCTTCTGATTTTGGATGAAAGATGGCTATTGTTTTTTATTCTTAGAAAATAAATGATAATAATTAATAATTTTTTTTTTTTTGATAATGTAAATATTTAATTAAGTTAAATATTTCTTTTTTGTTTTCAATAGAGGTTGGAGGTAAATGATACTTTTGTTTAGTAAAAAAAAGATATTTTTGATGTTTGGATATTATAGTATATCACAAAATGGTAAATAATCAATTTTATCTTTGCAATGAGTCTGTTCTTTTTTAAATCGTACAAAAATATGATAAATTATTATTTTATTTATTTTTTGTTTAGTTTAAAATTATAAATTTTATTTTCTGAAATTCTGATTTTTGAACAAAAATTTAATCGAAACTAGTAATGAAACAACAGTAATTCGATACAACCAACAAAGTAATTACCTACACCTAACAAATTCGGTTAACATTAAGCAAACAATATAGATTTACGTTGTACAATTGGAAGTTTCTATACTTTTTGGTTTTGAAGATATGCTGGTTAGTTCGTTAGAGGCAAGAGTTAGGTTTCCGAACCAATACTAACATTTCTCTTCGAAAGTACAATATAAGTCGCTATCTTTATAAATTTCACAAATATAGCTATTAGGTCTTGGGGGCCGTGGGATAGGTTCCCAAACCAGTACTTTCTTTTAATTCAAAATTCAGGAATTTAATGGAAATTATACCGTTTAAAATTTGAACGTTCTATGTTTATTTCAAGTTAATATTTTTATTCATTTTTAAGATAAGCTTTTAAGTCTTGAGATGTGTGAACTCCTCACTCTAATTCTAATAACGGAAATAAAATATGGAGGAGTACTCTTGCACAACGGATGAATGAACATGGCTTAATCGACAAAGTAGGTGAAGCTACGCAAAAATATATATACTTATTTACATCTAGCTTGCTTTCTTTTGGTGGTTGCAAAGAGCGTAGAAAAATTAATATTATTATTTGAGGTGTAGGGTATAAAAATCATTCCATAATCGATTTTAATTTATTATACTATTAAATTGAAGAAGTATGTACTCAGAGGATCGACTTATAATTTGACGAAAGATTCTTTTAAGATATTAATAATGTAAGAAAAACTTTTATAGAAAATTGTAATTTAAAAGAGATGATCATTAATCGACCCTGAAAAATTTGAATAAACATTGAATATTTTTTTTAAATTTGGATTTGTATACATGTTTAATGGTTCCTCTAAGCACTTTAAATCTAACTTAACTGAAAATTTGATGCATATATAAATTATGTTATCATTTATTATTACCTTTAAGTTATAATATAGCCATAAAATGTGGATCGAGTAGTATCTATACTACCTAACACCAGTTCCTAATAATGAAATTCATTTTAGACAAGTGTTTGAGATTTTTTATCCAAAACGCCATAGTTCCAGGTGAGATATTTAATAACTGATATGTTTCTGAGAAGAAACTACTTTCGTTCAGAAAATGCTGCGTTATGAAAATGAACTAGTTGCAGCTTTCTTGCCCCAAATCTGAATAATTAACTCACTTTTAATAATAAAAACAAAAATATGAAATTCTCTATTAATTTTAAATAAGCTAAAATTCTAATAAACCTCAATTTATAAGTGATTTTTAATTAAGTAAAGTAGCAAATTGTCACAAAATTAATTTATAATTATTTATATATTCTAACCACAAAGAAATTTGATATAGTATCTTATTACATAAAATTACTACTAACATATATTATGTAAAAAACCACACACCAAAGTCAATTCGTTAATGATGACATATTATTTTAAAATTCTTTAAAATAATATTACATATTAATAATTTCCTACGATATTACAATCCCATTAAACTTTTCAATTACCATATATCGTATGGTACGTGCATTGTGGTTTTTATATCACGACTGATTGCATTTATTTTAAAATGTTGGAAAATATACGATGAAACTCAACATTATTTGAATGAATTTTAAAGTTCAAGCTCCAAAAATAATTTGTATGTGGTTATCCTTATTTTTCAATCTCTGGAATTTTTAAAAAAGAGATTTTTTTGGCATTTGTATCACGTAATTTTCTAAGTTATTTTATCAGTGCATAGGAAGTTTATTGTTTAAAATTTCTGGAAATATTTTTGGCTTATTAATTTTTAATTTCTAAAAAAAATTTTTAATAGCGAGGAAAATTGCAGATTAGATTGTGTCATTTGTAGTATACTCGAATTAATTACTTTGACCAAAATATCAAATACACAAATTACCAGATAATTATGATTATTAAGCCACTTAACAAGACAAAAAAAAATCTGTACAAACTGTGATAACAATACTCAATTAGCTTTGTCAATATTTAGACCACCTCGCTTTAATAAATCTAGAATTATGATTAAGAAAAGAAGTTGCTTGGCAGTTACTCGAACTCACTGCATTAGAGTAGCCAAACTTTGACCATAAAACTATACCACTTTTGACTAAATTTTAGAGTAAAGCTTATATTAAAAAGAAGTTGTATTGCAGTTAAATTTTGGAATCCCTCTCTTTAGTTTTTGTGTTATCGTGCAGCCAGACGAACGGACACACATAGCTAAATCGATTTGAAATGGTAGACAGATAATGAAGGACTCTAATAATTAAAAATATTTAATAAATTTTTACTCATATTTAATAGTATTATTTAAATTTTTTTAGTACCGTTAGAGCATTTAGTTAGTTATACTAGCTAATACCCGGTGTGCGTTGCTGCGCCTCTCAATGGAGGTTTAATTGAAGTTGATGTTACTGCAAAAAGTTAACACAAAACTTACACACGGTTTACACATGTAAATTTTAAAATGTGTGAAAGCAATCTTTTTAAAACGATTTTTCTAGGATTATTCTAGTAATTTTTGAAACTTTCTGTAATTCAAAGCAGTACGAACTACTTTCCAAATTTTGACGTAATTTACTTCCAAAAAATTTTTTTGAAAAATCGCAGGACCGACTGTTAACAGACTCAACTCCATTTTCAAGTTGCTTCACACATATAAAATTTGAAGTAAACCGGTCAAATCGTTTCTAATTTAGAGTTAAGTAACGCAAAAATCTATTAAAAGCTACTGAACCCTACTGGGTTAACGGAACTACACTTTCTCTTTGGGCAAAGCAGTATTGCGCAAAATTGGACGTAATTTGCTTCCAAATCACTCAACAAAATTTTTTGAGGCTTTCTTTTTAGCCAAAGCAGTACTTCGCAAATTTTGACAATATTAGCTTCCAAAATTATTTTGACCGACATGGGTTAACAAATTTCAAATCTGTTAATAGTGTCAACTCAATTCTCACAGTGGAGCACGTATATAAAATTTAAAGAAAATCGGTCAAACCGTTTTTAATTTAGAGTTAAGTATTGAAAAAACCTATAAAAAGCTGTTGGCCGCAATGGGTTAATGGAACTCAACAAAATTTTTTTTGGGGATTTCTTTAAAGCTAAAGCAGAATTTCGTAAAATCGGACAAAATTTGGACCCAAAATTTTTTTTCACCACCCGTCGGCCCGACATAAGTTAACAAATTCCAAAACTATAAATATAATGTTTATATATAATGTGCAATAATTACATATAGGAATATATTGTAATTTTGTTTACTTTTTTTCTAGTATAAGATAATTGTTTTAGAATTTAAGAATTTTTTTTATATTTATACGAAAAATAATGAATTGTTAATAAAGAAAAAAAAAAAAAAAAAACTATTAATAGTGTCAACTCAATTCTCAAGGAGAATCACGTATACAAAATTTGAAGTCAATCGGTCAAACCGTTTCGTATTTAGAGTAAAATATTGAAAAAAACCTATAATAAGCTGTTGGGCCGCAATGGGTTAATGGAACTCAACAAAATTTGTTGAGGCTTTTTTTTAAGCCAAAGCTGAATTTCGTAAAATCAGACAATATTTGGAACCAAAATTTTTTTTGACCACCCGTCGGCCCTACATGGGTTAACAAATTCCAAAACTGTCAATAGTGTCTACTTAATTCTCAAAGAGCATCACGTATACAAAATTTGAAGTCAATCGGTCAAACCGCTTCGAATTTAGAGTAAAGTATTTAAAAAAACTATAAAAAGCTGTTGGACCGCAATGGGTTAATGGAACTCAACAAAAATTTTTTTGGGGCTTTCTTTTAAACCAAAGCAGAATTTCGTAAAATCGGACAAAATTTGGACCCAAAATTATTTTTGACCACCCGTCGGCCCGACATGGGTTAACAAATTCCAAAACTGTTAATAGTGTCTACTCAATTCTCAAAGAGCATCACGTATACAAAATTTGAAGTCAATCGGTCAAACCGTTTTCATTTTAGAACAAAGAAGTTTAAATACTTGCACCACAGCCCCAACTTGTCGGTCCGTTAGAGCAAAATTTTTGGGCCACGATTTCTTTCGGTACCCAAAAACCCCTATATACAAATTTTCATGAAAATCGGCTGGGCAGTTTAGGAGTCTATTCGCTACATACAAACAAACATACAAACAAACAAACATTCCCTTTTATATATATAGATTAATCTGAATACCGGGACACTCACAAAATATACTTTATATCAAATATATAATCATTATTTGAATAAAATTATTATTATTATTTTATTATATATTTGTCTAGAATGAGGTGTAACAAACGCATTCAATTAAATGTGTTTTGTTGGATGTGTTAAATTATAAAAAAATAAAAATATTAATGTTTTGTTGAATGTGTCTTATTTTAGAAAATAATATATCCAAAATTATCATAAGCAGGCCAAAAAATATTTTATTTAGTTTTAATAAAAAAAAAACGAAAAAAAAATATTTTGTGAAATAAAATTTATTTTTTAGTTTATGAATTATAATACATTTAAGCTTTAAAAATCACAGATGATTTTCTGGAAATTTTAAATAAATAGTAAAACATTTAAAAATAAAAAATAAGAAGACTATGCTTCACAAGAACATTTGTGTAGTAAGTTTTAATTATTTTCATTGAAAGTCTGAAATAAGGGCGAAGGCCCAATGTACGCTTTGATGCATTGTTTGATTTGCTTAAGCAAATAAACCAAGCAATGTATCAAAATTTCAAAGTTTCCCTTATCTCTCCTTTAACTCTCCCACATCTCACTCTTAACTCTCCCTCATCTATCCCTCATTGTTGCATCTTTCCTCATGATCTTTTAAATATTTTTCTATTTAAAAAAAGTTAAAAATGGAAGATTACACCAAGGTTGGAAAAGTGGCTTCGGGTATACAATACCTGAGTTCAATGCACCGTAGTAGCCAAATAAAATAAATTTTTTTTAAACTTAATTCGGTATATTATAATAAATCCAAATAAAATTTATAATTTGATAATGCAAAATTCAATTCAAAAATTAACATTTATTTAATACAATTTTACGTACATATAAATAATAGATACATTATTTATCAAGGTTGATTAGGTACATTAAAGAATGTTAGCAACAAACAAATATTTCGATTTGAATCTAAACAAAGGAAACAATATAGAATGTATAGCAACATTTCTTAAAAATATATATACAAAACATTAATAAATGGAGAAATGATAATTATTGAAACAAAATAAACCTATAAAAAATTTTAAATCTTTTATATAATTATATATATATATTTTATATATTATATAATTTATTTAATTCAAACAAGTTAAATAAAAAAAAATTTTAATTGAAATTAATACGACCCCAACATTTTACAAAATACGAAACATATAAAAAGTAGACTAACTTATTCATCTTCAAGTTTTTAAGATACAACAAAAAATTATATGAGTCACTTATTTATTTTTTGTGTATCTATTACTAGAATCGAAGCATAATCTGCGTTATACAAAATGTAACGCTTGCAATTTTATTTTATACTTTTAACATAATCTAAATATAATAAAAGACAAACTGCTGCTGCTGCTGCTGACCAACGTGCCCTATGTTATGTTAAGTGTTATTCACACATGTAAAATACTTATACTTACAAATACTTACATTCAAAAGAGAAAGAAAAAATGAAACTGATAAATGTAAATTATGAACACAAGAAAGAAAAAAAAATCAAAACGTATAAGAAATCTGTTAACAGGTAGATACAGAAAAATATAATAAAAACGTACAAAGCTATTTTTTACATTTCAGTATGTATACTTTTATTTTACAGAACTAATAACTAACTACAGTTTGTAGTTTTTATTTTTTATAAGAAAAAAAAAATCAAAACGTATAAGAAGTCTTTAAGAAAATACATACGTCTAAATATAATAAAAGACAAACTGCTGCTACTGTTGCATTATGTTAATGTTAAGTGTTATTCACACAATGTAACATACTTCTAATAACAAATACTTACATACAAAAAGAAAGAAAAAATGAAACTTATAAAATGTAAATTATGAACAGAAAAAAAAAAAATCAAAACGTATGAGAAATCTGTTAACAGGTAGATACAGAAAATTTTAATAAAAACGTAAAAATAAATTTTTTACACTTTAGTATGCATACTTCTATTTTATTATCACTTACAAAACTAAAACAAACTATTATAATGTTAACTTAATGTTCTTTAGGTAACGAATTTCCTTTTATTGATTCAGTAGCGCAATAGCAGGAAAAAAGAATATATATAAAACGAGGAAGAGTGTAGTAGAGTAGACTGTGTCAACTCTGGGATACCCGTATGACCGTAACATATACATTCTATCATCCAGTTAATTACTTTTGGCAAAATTTCAAACATTCAGCTTTATTAGGTGTAGAGTAATGCTCATATAAAAGAAGGAGTTGTATGGCAGCTACTCGAATCTTTTGCTACTCGAAAATTTTGCAGACTTTGGCCATTATACTAAACTACTTTTGCCAAAATTTCAGACACGTAGCTTCCATAGGTATAGAGTAATGCTCATATAAAATTAGAAGTTGTATGGCAGGTACTCGAACCCGTGGACCAAAATGTCTGAATTTAAAACTCGATTCTGTTTTTTGCATAAAAACGAATTTGTGAAAATTTCATAATCCTAGCTCCTTTACTTTTTGAGTTATCGTGATGACGGACGAACATACATCGCTAAATCGATTTATTTTTCGATTCTGATCCAATCCATACAATTAAGTCTATATCTACGGGGGTAGGCTCCTTCTCTGCGTCACAAACGTAATGGCAAATTTATTATACCCTTGGACTATATAGTCATACGGGTATAAAGAGAAATTAAAATTATACCTGTCGTCCGACAGGCTTTTTTACTAGTGTACATAATGAAATTAGAAATCGTTTTTAATTAGAAAAAGTTCTTCTTTCAATTGACCTTCCGTCATTCTGTGACGGGCCAACTAGTTTTAAAATAATTCAGATTGGCAATACTTTACCTGTACTTTCACTAAAACTTGGTTTTGAATTTTTTAAATCTGAATTGATTTCTAAAGACTCTTAATTTAACTGTTCTATATAAGTTTTTCTAGAAAATTCATTTCTAAAACATCACTTTAATTTTCTTTAAAATACTCTTTTGATTTTAAATTAAAATACAACAACATTTTATTCTAAAAATAATTTAATAATATTATTTAATCTTTCTTACAATTGCATTGTTTTAATAAATTTCTTTTGCTTTTATTTGTTAAACAATGAACAATTAAAAAATAAGACATTTTTTTTTTAATGTTTATCTTAAACTTGGAAAATTTCATTACATTTTGAAACATCTTATAGATATTTTTCTTTTATAAACCATTTTCTACTGTTTTTCTAGTTTAAAAAAAAATCTTTCAACTCATTAAATTGTACTTGACTTTAGCTTTTTTTCGTTTATTTTTTTTTTATTTTTTCTTTGGGTTTTTTCTTTCAACATTGAAAGTGATTTTTATTTTTTTTATTTTTTTTTACTTTTGGTCTGACATTGGGTTTTTAAAACAAAGAAGTAGAAAAATAAAAGTTGCCATGTTAAAAAAAAAAAAATCTGAACGACAACATCAGTGACCGACTTAAACAATATGTCAAAATAATACTGTGAATAACAAGAAATAAAAAATAAAAACAAAAAACAAACTGTAATATTTAAAATACAAGAGATGAAAATTATCAAGGGTTTTTAAAATGTACAATTCTAAAATTTAATAATTTTCCATTTCCATAATTTGGTTTTGAAAACAATAAAAATGCATTTATAATAAATAATTTAAATTATGTATTTTACTAGTACAAATTATAAATAGCTAGGAAAATTCTAGGTTTGTCATAAGTATAAAAACGGAGTTTTTTTTTTCTGTTAAAATTTTATATATACACCGTAGATAGATCATGGCTCAAACCATCTGATTACTTGGTTACTTATACTTTCCTGGTACAATGAAGTAGCTGCAGAATTTTGCTTTTTTTTTAAATAGATATTTAACATCAAAATTTTAATAAAAGGTCTATGCAATTAATAAAGGCTCTTGACACATGTCAAATTATGTCAGATGATCTGTCGATCTGTCAGAAAAATATATACAGAACGTGCTTAAGCTATACTTGTGTTTAAAAATAAATAATTTTTAAGTCTTAATGAGGAATCATATTTTGATTCTCTATGCCTTCTCAAAATGTACTAATTTAGGGGTTCAGAATAGTGACTCTCACCAAAATTTGGATCTCTTCAGAACTTTATTATACATATTATTAAAAAAAATTAAATCATAAAGAGCCACTTCGTGGGAGCTTTTTAGAAATGAAAAAAAAAACTGTTCACACATGATGTAGTTTAAATTTTTGTATATTACGTAAAAAAATTTAGAAATGTTTTCAAGTTACTGGCTTTTCAAAATACCCCATTTTTTGTTACTGAATCCTTATAGGTCCTAAGCGTGTGATGATGAAAACAGTTTTTTTTAAATGGCTCATATAGTTAAATCTAAGAATGAAATTATTCCTGCAATCTCAAGTTTTTAAATTAAAACATTTCCACAGTGAAAATACACAATAAAGAACTTATGTTCTAGTGACTTAAATTCCTCGCTTTTCAGGACTTTGTGGAATTGTAGCTTCACAATAGTTGTGACCACAAAAAAAGTTGTTCTATGAAACTAATTTTTTCGCTATTCCCGACAAACGGACAACCAAACGGACAGAACGAAATTATTTTTTAAATGTGCTATAAAACGAACTTATATTTGTGTAAAAGAGATAGAAATTTCATACCATAAAATTTTTATAGACATTTTGTGCATATATATTGTATGTTTGTATATAAGGATACAAAATTATATGACATTATTATTATTATTTGTTCAAAGAAAAAATGGAGATCCTTGATAATAATTATACAGGAGAGAATTGTAAGAATTGTGATTGTTTCTTTTTTCTTTTTAATTCATCCAATTTGTACATAACATAATATACATATACATATACAGTATAATGTATAATATTTTGTTTTCTGCTGTTCTGTTGAATTTAAATTTGATCTTCTTAATGACTTTAGGTCAGTTTTAATATTTAAACAAGAACGTTATTAAGTTTGTATAACATTGATACTAGAATTAAACTTGACAATATTTAAAACTGAAGGTTTTTGTGGCAAACATTTTCAAAACGACCATTAAAAGCGACCAAAAGACTATTAAAACAAAAGGAAAGTTTTTTTAAGTTTTATGCGATTTATTAAATTACGATAATTATGTATAAAATTTAGAAAAATTTAAACGTCAAATTGGAAAAAAGTTTGGTAGGTATTTCTCTTAACATGTAAATATGACTTGAGAAAGTATGTAATTAGAATATAATTTGTAAGAAGTATTTTTGAGTAATAAGAGAAAACATATGTAGATGGTAACACTAATGTTAATCATATTACTTTAAATGTCACAGGTGGCAGAACATATATTTAAGTTAGTCATATTGAATGGTAAGATAACAATTGTTGTAAGTTTTGAGCATTGTAAAAAATACAGTAGGATAAAGGTTATAATCATTATAATTTGACGTTTTTAATTTGAAGCCGTTGAATGTTTGACTTTATTTTCCATATTATATTGCTATACTACTGCTGGGTTATTTAATAAATCTAATATCATTCCGAATTTCGTTCCCTTATTTTAAATGGTTAATAATTTCGTAAAACTTAAAGACTGATGGACGAACCGAATATAAATAATAATCAAAATCGAATGATTTTTGTTTGATATGAACTAATTTTAGAAAAATGGGAAACATATAATAAATAGTTTTTTTTTTATAATTATTTCTAGATGAAATATAATACTTTGTTTTTGTATTTACCGTTAAATTTCATTTTAATTTGTAAAATAAAAACATAAAATAATACAAAAATTAATTACATAGTTGACGGAAACATTGTAATGAATGAATAATACCAAAGAGAAATATTAATAATTATATCTTTTTAAACAGTTAAGTTGGTTACGTTTTGTTATCAACACCAAAAAACAAAATTGACATTTTCTACTTTAAAAACTTACTTTACTGGCAATACTGAAGTTTTTTACAGTTTTTTGAAAATTTTATTTTTAAATGTCAAATAATAAAATTGTTAATATCAATTTATAAACTGAAGTGAGATGCAAATTAAACAATATAAAAATTAAGTAAACAATATTTCAAGATGGGGATTTTTCAAACATATAAGGTTGCATTAAAATTTCTAAAAAATATTCAAAATATAACTTTAAATTTTTTTTTCTTACATTTGAAAGTGAGCCCACTAATTACTCAGTATTCTAATCTTATTCTATAGTACGTATTCTTATCTTATTCTATAACTACAATTCTCCAATTTTACAAGATGCCATAAATCGAATAATAAGTAATCTATAAACATTTAAATAGTTTTTGTAATTGTAACACTCTGTATTTGGAAGTTTTTATAGTAATTTTTGGAAGGAATTTTGGAATTTTTAACTTCAATATTTCCACTTGCCATATCATTTGTTTCTGGTATTGATATTTTAATTCATCCGTTTTGCTATGATTCAGAACTTCGGCATAAATTTCTAAAAATCTTAGCACTAGAGATTTAGCAGTATTTCCAAACCAATTTTTTTTTTTCATTCATCTTCCAATCAGAGCACAGAACTCCAATCATTCATTTAAATATTTTAAATTTGAACTTGAAATTGTTTTAATAAAATTAAACTATATAAAATAAAAATATTTAAAAGCAGAATTGAAATATCGTTTGAAAAATAAACCAAATGTTAATGGGGGAAAAAAAAAAATAAAAAAAAATCTGATAAATAAAAATCTAAAATCATTTGTTATTTGATAGTTTTATATGAACTTGCCTGTGTCTATGGCTTTATTTTTATTCTGTCAGTTAGTGATACATTTATATTAGAAATCTGACCATAAATTTATAAGAATTGTATGGTTCAGTGGTTAGCAAAGTAGCTTAAGGTGTAAATAGAACTGAGTTAGATCCTCCTTCAAAGATATTTTTTTTTTTTTTGTTTTTTTTTTAATAATAAAAAAAATTACAAATAAAATTAATTTATTTGGATAGTTGCTTTAAAAATTTGTACCTTTAAGAACTAAAATAATTCACTTTGATAATATAAAAACATAGACCAAATAATTATATAGACGATCAGTTTCATATAAAAAATTTAGGTACTTAAATAAAAAAAAAATTTAGATTAAAATTAAAAAAAATATTTCACCATGAAGCGAATTTGAACCCTAACTTATTCATCTTCAAATTTTTAAAATGCAACAAAAAAAATTTATCAGTCATTTGTTTTTGATTACTTTTCTGTATGTGTATATTAGAATCGAAGCATAGTCTGCGTAATACAAAATGTAAAAGTTACGAAATGATTTTGTATTAATATAGAATGTGTATAGAATCTTTTGCTGGATTAAGATTAACAGAAAGAAGAACTGTCTCTCATTTCAGTAATTTACTTTTATATTAAAACACTTTTAAATGCAAAAGAACTACCATCAATTTTTGGTTAATGAAAATTTTCAACATTTTAAGCTTAAAAGTTTTCAAACATTAAAAGAACTGTTCTTATACCAGCAATTCACTTTTATTTTAACACAGTAACAAATTCCCAAGATCTACCTTCAATTTTTTATTTTCTACATTTTAGGGGGCAGTACTACTTAAATAAAAGTATATATTGAAAAAAATATGTTTTTTTATTTTATTTTATTTTAGACATGATTTAAAATTTTATCAAATAATAAAAATAGTAATTCATAGTCATTTACAATAGAAACTAAATTCATGGACTTAAATTCAATGCTATAATATACATATATTTTTAAAAAAAAATAACCCAGCTAAATCTATCAGATACTAAAACAAAATAATATACGATAAAACAGTTAGATATAAAGTACATTTAATATATTTTAATATATGTATTTAAAAATAAAAGGGTTCAATACAATATTATACAAAATTATATTTTATTTTTAGAAAATTTTATGATTTGGAAAAAAAATTTACACAAATCATGTTTTTTATATCTGAATAAATGATGTATTAAAATAAAAAAAAACGAATAAATAAAATATTTGAAAAAAAAAACTTACTTCTAAAACTTACTAAAAACTTACTACTTTATTCAATCTAGATTTCACTTTAAAATAAACTATTTTCAAATTAAATATTTATGAAATCATGGTTTATATTACAGGAAATATTTTGTATAAATATGAACTGTTATATTTGACAATTCTTTATAATTTAAACTATAAATATGGAAAAGTATTTTTAACTCATAAATATGGAACATTTTATGTCTGATTTAATCCTGGATTTGTTTATATGAAATTTTAATTAGAGAAACACATTGCAGTTAAATATTAATTTGAGTCTGAGCTAAATATTTGTACTCAAGATTTTATATATCTGATATTGAATGTTAAAAACAGCAGTAAACTTATCTTTAGAATAAACTTTAAAAAAAAGAAACACGGTACAAACTAACTTTGTAAGATAATATCGAGAAAATCTATATTAAATTAAAAATTGCGATGAATTATCAGAACAAGCCAAGAAGCTTCTTACGAATTTGGTAAAAGATGAACTTACCTATAAACTTCGATCAAAAAATACTCTGCAATTGTAATATTTCGAAATTTGTATTGGCATCTAACGCAACCGTCAAATTCGAAAATTTTGATCATCTTGAAATACATTAAGGCGTACGACAAGAATGCAACTTGTCGCCGCTGCTTTTTAACATTTAATCAGAAAGTAAATTTCAAGATTCAGTTGCAGATGTATTTAAAGGAATAAAAGTAAACGGCAAATATATAAACAACATTCGATATGCTGACGATACAACACTATTAGGAGATAACTTTGACGATTTGCAACACCTAATGAGTAAGGTTAGTCACCCGAGTAAGGAGTTTGATCTAAATATTAATACTGGAAAAATAAAATTTATGATTCCTAGCGGAAGAAATATTGCCTCCAACAACGCAAATATCACTGCTGATAACAGAGGGATAGAACGTATAAGCGGTTTTAAATATCTCGAAAATATCTGAAATTCTGATACTAAAATCTAATGTAAAATAGAAATTGCTAGATATGTTTTTTTTTAAGTATAGAAAAATATTAAACAATCGTGGTGTCAACATTATCTTAAGATTACGATTTCTTAAACTTTACGTCTGTTCAGTTTTATTTTATGGTGTAAAGGCCTGGATACCCAAAGTAATTTCTTAATTAAAATGTAAAATTTCTTAAGTACTTTGAATAACGGTTTAACTCAGTTGAATAATGTACGTTTTCGTCAATATATCTTCGTAGTATATTTTAAATATTTGATAATTGATTGCTTTTGGATGTTTCAATTTTAATACAAATAGTTTCAGTATTATCTAAAATTTTTTAAAATTTTTTTACTGAAAAATTTTTTATATTGATTTTTTTTCAATAGATTTTTTCAGAAAAATGTATTAGGAAATTTTTATTTCCGATATTTTATAGTTTCATTTTTTAAAGTTATAAATAAAGCAAATAAAAAAATTTCAAATTCTTCTAAGCAAAAATTGTAATAATTTCAAATACATACCTATACCTAAACATTTGTAGTAAAATTTAAATATGAGTGGAAAAATCTATTGAATATTTGCTTTGTATGTATTGATCTTCAACAATTTTTCAAACAGGGTGTTTTGAAATTTTGTCAAAATTAGTTCACAACAGGGACACAACGGTCCGCAAGGCATACTTCTTAAGATGGCACATGCTATCTCACACATCATAACAACAACATTCTCTGGTTGATAGTAAGAAATCAGAATAAATTTAATTATACCCGACTATGGAAATAATCATTAAAATTTCAATTAAATCCTAATAAGATTATTTCTGCTTATGAACGATTATCCGTTCTCAGAAACGATAAATAAAAGGATATAAATAAAATAAAATAAAAAAAAATATTTTTTTCAATATATACTTTTATTAAAGTAGTACTAGCCCCCTAAAATGTAGAAAATAAAAGGTTTAAGGTAGATCTTGGGAATTTGTTACTGTGTTAATATAAAAATAAATTGCTGGTATAAGAAACAGTTCTTTTAATGTTTGAAAACTTTTAAGCTTAAAATTTTTAAAATTTTCACTAACCAAAAATTGATGACAGATCTTTTGCATTTAAAAGTGTTTTAATATAAAAGTAAATTGCTGAAATGAAAGATAGTTCTTCTTTTTCTTAAAATTAATCCAGCAATTACTTTTATATTAAAACACTTTTAAATGCAAAATATCTGCGAGTATATTGCATATTATAACAAATTAATAAAATCATATTTCGTAATGAACCGTTACATTTTGTATTACGCAGATTATGCTTCGAATCTAATATATGTACATATACAGAAAAGTAAACAAAAACAAATGACTGATAAATTTTTGTTGAATTTAAAAAAAATTTAAAAAAATTTTTGTCTTTGAAGGAGTATCGAACTCAGATCTACTTACACTCTAAGCCACTGAACCATACACAATTCTTATAAATTTATGGTCAGATTTCTAATATAAATGTATCACTAACTGACAGAATGAAAAATAAAGCCATAGACACAGGCAAGTTCAATTAAAAGTATATAAAAAAGGATAATATCTACATTTTATCTGACAATTATTCTCTAAAGCAAAAATCTATAAAATTAAAGTCATTTATTTTACAATTTGTTGTATAGAAGTGTTGAGTGCATAAGCTTAATGATTCTTTTATTTATCTGTGATTTTATTTTTTTAAGATAAATAATATTTTTGCAAAAACACAGGCTGGTCTAAAATTAATTTGAAAACTAATTGTTTAGAGTTGCTTTTGTTACTTAAAAACTGAGGGAAACTAAATATCTTCTTTTTAAGTGCTAATTGTTCAAAGTGTTAGACTAATAAGGCTTTCCATACAATAGGGTACATGTTCGAACTAGGGGGACTTATTATATTCTTATTATTAGAATTGATCCACATACAATTAATGAATTTAATGAATTCTTAATGAATTCCACATTCAATTTAAACAACAGATAGTACTAGACCTTGTAACATAATAGAAAAATCTTAGATTTTCAATAGATACAATACTATTTGTTAAAGAATTTATTGTATCATTTGTTGCACACAATAACAATATAAGATTGTACTATAGAGCTTATTAAATGTTGAATGTTTCAAATTTTATTTGATACCATCCTCCATATTTGAGTTGGGAACAATCAAATCATTTAACAATTTGTGTATATGTGAGTTATAAGAATGAAGTAAATTACTTTGTTATAAATTCAATATGTGGTCTTGTATCAGATAAAATTTTCGATTTTACTTACACTTTGGACTTAAATAAAAGATCCAAACTCTAAAGACCAGTAATATTGTCAACCGATTGAATATAACGTAAGTATAGGCTTGAAGGATTAAATTCTATTCAACTTAAAACCATATTTTTAACTGTAGATGAAAATTTTCATATTTTCCTTAAACACTTATGCAAAAAAAATTCTTGTTTTTTATTTTCTTGGTCTCCCACAGATTTAAATTCTTTAAAGTTAATATTATTATCTCAGTAAAGTTATTTTATTTTAGATTTTCTATCTTAAGTAAATTATAAAACGATATAGCACAATTTTCATATTGTCCTTTTTTTCTTAACATAGATTTAATATTAAAAAAACAAAAAAATATATAGAAAAGGATAAAATAAGAAAGAGAGAAAAAAAAAAAAACCCAATATATTCTGAATAAAGTCCAATGTTGTAAAAAAGTAGAAAAGAGACCAGTTATCAGTATCATGCAGATAATTTAAAAGTAATCTTCATGACTTTATATTCTCTAACACAAGACTCTATGTTTATTTAGTTAAATGCTTAATATATATATACATATATACTTATATACATACAAAATTATATCTATATATACAGATATTTTTGTACATTATAAAATAAAGTGATAAATTAATCATCATTCAATATCAAACCAACATATTCTTTCATAAAATTTAACTTTTTTTATTTATTTTTATGTTTTACTTTTTATTTCTTTTAAAAAATCCAAAAAAAATAATTTATCATCATGGGAATCGAATATTTTTATAGAAAAAATATTTTTCTATAATTTTTAGCATATTTTCAAAATATTTTGTAAAAATGTGCCTATATAGCTTCACTCTGTCCGTCCGTCCGTCCGTCCGTATGTTTACAAAAACTTTTACACTGTTTGAAATAAAAAAAGAAATTTTAACCACGGGTAGATATTACAAAAAAAATAATTTCGTAGAAGAATTTTTTTCTGTAGCTCCACCTGTTACCCCCCAAACTTGGAAAAAGCCATATTTTCAAATTGTTATAACAAGAATTCTGTTGAGTGTATTTTTAATCTGAAAACGGCAAAAAATAGCTGGTTTTATAAACTTAAAAATTCAAATGCCAAATGTTTAGGGTTGCCATACGGTACTAAAATTTACAATTATGCAAAACTCAATTTTTCACATATCTTGTAAACGGTACTAGCTAGGGTCTTGAAATTTTGAGAGAAGTTAGATCCTCAAAAATTAGTAGGAGTCGGTTAACCAAATTTTTTTTTGTCAAGCCCCTGTTTAGAAGCTATAAGGGCTCGAAAATTTAAATTTTGCTATTTTTAAGCAACTTTAACTTGAATACGTGTCCAATTTTTTTTTTATTAATATACAAAACTTAAAGGTCCAACATTATATTTTAACATATGTTAAAGGTTTTTTTTAAATTTAAAAGTGGTTCCTTAAATTGAAGAAAGTGCCTCTCAGTTTTACCCATTTTTGCTTAGATAGTATAATTCTAAGTAAAATTCAAAATTTTTGTGGAATTCACAATTTAATTCCTAGAACCTACAAAAATGGTGAGGGAGGGGGGTAGATGAAGTTAGGTCCTTGAGAAATTTGACAACCTCCTCCATTGAAGGGCTATTAGAACTTTAAAATAAAAAATTTACTGTTTTTATAAGTAAGCAGTAACTTAGTCACCCAACGTATATATTTCCTTAATTAAACGTTAATATTGAAGCTTCAACATTATATTCCGATAAAATACTTAGTATGAAATACTATATTATTTTGAAAATGTGCTTTTTTAAAAACCCTTGGTTTTTTTTTCATCACTTGTTTTTTGTTTTTTTTAGGAAAGAAAAAAAGAGATAGCAAAAATTATTAAAATAAAAAAAAAGATAGAGAAGAACATGACAACCAGATGTTAAACCGCTCAATAATTTCATCATTAAGTATAAAAAATACATTTTTTTTTGTATATAACTGTTTTTTATGTATGTAGTTGTACTTACTTAGTATGTAATACAATTTTATATTCTTTTAAATATGTATGTATGTGGTATGAAATATACATTTAGACATCTGTGGCAAAATTATTAAATATTGAAGAAACAAAGTTAATTAATTAAATGAAAAATATACGAGTATAATAAGAACTATTCATTTCTCTCAATCACAAATCTCTTGTGTATTTACCGTTTTATTAAAACCCCTTTGCCGATGGCTTAGTTAAATCATGGAGGAAGTGCAGGAGTTTGGTAGTAATGTTTCAAATTCTTTGCTCCATATTCAATCCGAGATTATTACTTTATTAAAATAATATTAAACATACGGGAATTAGAATGTGCTAGGGAAATGATAAAAGTTCGGGATTATATGTATCAAATTAATCTAGTTTGACAGTTACTAACTCTAACCACATATATCAAATGCAACAGATACTAAAGAATATTTAAAGTCAATAGTGTTTTTATTTCTAAATAAAATTTGGAATTAGATGTTAATGGCTAGAGTATCTAAAACTTTTTTGATGAAAGTGACTTTAACATTCTGACATAAACCAGGTTTTTTTTTTAATTAGTATCTATAAATTTTATTAAAAATATCATAGCTTGAGTGACAATTTACGATGCCTTTCAATATTGCACTACTTATTATAATTGATAGATTCAAATTAGTGATTACGTGCAATGTTAATATCATTAAATTTAATTTCAAATACTTTTGTAATAAATTTCTAATGGACGAACAACTTTATATTTCTAATTATTTGACCATAACTGTTCTCATGTGCAATAGAAATATAATTTAATTGCGCTTTTATCGATAGATTTATCTTTCTTCTATCAGATTCTTGCTTTATTAGAGATTTTTGTTAAAATTAATTTGTTTTTAATTTTTCACTTTTTTTTTTGCATTACATTTAATTATTTTATATTTAATTTGGTTAGTTAATGATATATTAATAAATGATGTACCTTTAAGTTATTTTATTATGTTTCTTGACTTGCTCAGATTATGTGTTAGACTATTAGATGAGTTTGATAAATTTTTAATTAAGAATTTGAACTTTATCTAAGATGAAACCGATAGATATAGATAGCGAGACTTTACACTTCTATTGACTTTGAAAATATGTTGATTTAGCCAAATAGTATTAATCTTTCAGATAATTTGTCCGTTACATTGACAACATTTTGGGCTTCTACGCGTTTATTTAAATGTGCATAATATTCTAATAAAGAAAGAGAATTATTTTTTATTAATTTAGGCTAATATACCCACTGGCAAAATATTTTTGAGGATTTATCGACCTCAGGTTATAAACTCAAAAACACTGGAAGTTAATTAGTTAAACTATTAACATAAACGTGTATTTGCATTTCAAATTGTAAAGCTTTTCAAGGCACTGTGAGATGACCAATTAGATGTGACATTTAGGAGCGTTCCATACTCTCGGTTTAGTAAATCTTTTTTTTTTAAATCTCGACTTAGAAAATCTCACTTTATTACAAAATATCGTTTAGAATATGATTTTTTTTTTTTTTTTTGAGCGCCAACTGTTAGGCTAATAAGCCTTTCTATACCATAGGTACATGTTGGAACAGGGGGTCATAACTCATATTATATTCGTGTTATTTGAACTGGTCTTATTGAATTCCACATACAATTTAAACATGAGATAGTACTAGGCCTTATAAAATGTAGAAACGTCTTAGATTTTCAATATTTACAATTCTATTTTTTGTTTATATTGTTATATTTTGTATTTGAGTTGTATGGTATTCTATATCTGCGAGTTATATTATTCAATTAAATTATTTGTTTATATTTTGAATTTGTTTATATTTTTAGTAACGTATATATAACTATTAATTATTGTTTAAGCCATTAATTTGAATCCAATGACGAATGGTAGCTGAGTCGAGTGGAAAACCAAAAAAGTTTTTTTTTACTTTGACTGGAATTCGAACCCGGGGCCTTTCGCACGAAAGGTCGGTACTAAACCACTGTGCCACCCAGCCGTTAAGTGATGTATATAATTAAAAAAACTGAAAAATATGTTGATTTAAAATCAATTTGTATTAGAGTATATATGCAAGCATTAAGATCCAAAAAAACTTTTATACTTCCAAAGATGATTACTTTATTGTATTTAAAACAATGAAATTAATTCCATTTTGTAATCAGATTTATATTAATTCTTTCAGTTTGTGAAATTTATTTTTCAAACTTTATTAATTAATTTTTTTCCTTTTATATTGAAAAAAAAGAAATTATAAGAAAACTTAAAAAAATAAATCGTAAAGTCTAATATCATTTCAGTTTAATATAAAGTCTATAATAACTTTTCAATAGCATACAATTAAATTTGGCATAATAGTAAAAGAAAATTAATATGTGGTAAAAAAAAATTTAGAAATTAGATACAAACATCGAAAAGCTATTAAATAAATTAATAAATGCTTATTACATTTAAATGTAACATATACACCAAAATATACACCATATTTAATTAATCTAAATATAAATACTAACTGGATATTATTATGATAGAGATCCATTTCTTCCCTAATTAAGTCTTTGTTATGTGATAGGAATTAGAATTAGCAAACTAAAAAAATTTTGCGAATTTTCTTGCCACAAAATAATGGAATATGTAATAAGTTGAGTACATAAAGTAGTTTGATACATTTTATTTCAATATAAGATTTTGGTTAAAAATAGGGGTGCGGCACGAAATGAAATAAAGATGAAAAGTTCCGGAATGTTATTTATTTTGGATCAAAAAAAGTATTAGTACTAAGTAGGTTCAAAAAATTTAAATAGTTCGATTCTTCAGCTCGTTCCAACAAATAGTCCTCAAAAATTATGGTGGAAATTTTTAAGACATTAATTGTTAATTTTGGGGGACTAGGTGTTTTTAATCAAATCCGTCCTACTTCTGGTTCCCAAGATACGAGGAACCAAACTTTATGTCAACTTTAAATAGGAGTTGTACTCGTATAAAAGAACTTTTTTAGTTCAATTTTTAGTTCAGCTTTTTTTTCGGCCCGGAAAGAAGAATATGTTATAGAAAGACTGAATTTAGCTGCATTATCATTTTGTTCCCCTGATGCGGAAGTCATTAAACTATTCTACTATAGTGGAACTTAAATCCAATGGAATGTATAAGAGTTTAATATAAAAATAACTTAGTAAACTTTAAAGAGATGTATATAAGTAAGAACTTAAGTTTCCAATATATCTCACATTTTCCACGAATTCAAATTATAAATGAACTTTGAACTTATCGTCCCAGCAGTTTCATAACAAAAATATTTTCTAAAACATAAATTTATTGAAACAGATACAGGCCATTTGGTAAGACTTTTTATTGTTTCTGTATATTAATAAAGTCGTTTTTATATATATTTTTATTTTCCAGATCATTAAAAACATTCACTAATTAATAGTTCATTAGAATTAAACAATTCCATTGAAATAAGAAAATTTTATTTATTTTTTCGTTTTATAAATTTTCTCTTAAATTTGTAAGCCTCTAAAAAACTTTAGTTATTATATTATATATTATATTTAATAAACTTTTATTTTCATTGTTTAAAGCATTCCTATTTCTAAAAATTGAATTACGCAATAAACTGGAATTGTTTAAAGAAGAATACATTTAAATTTTTCGAATAGAAATTATAGTTATAAATTAATTAGACATTACTTTGAGACATTACTTTTAACTGAGCTGGGTGGCACAGTGGTTAAAGTGTCTACCTTTCATGAGATAGGCCCTGGTTCGAATCCCGGTGAAAGTGAAAAAAAAACTTTTCTGGTTTACGACTCGACTCAGCTACCATTCACTATTGGGTTCTTATCATTGGCTTAATCAATAATTAATAATTATATATCTTTTATAAAACAAACATTAAAATAACAATAAAGACAAATGCAATATATAAACAAATAATTTAATTGAATAATATAACTCACAGATGAAGAAAACCATATAACTCAAATACAAAATATTACAATAACAAAAATAGAATTGTATCTATTGAAAATCTAAGTCGTTTCTAGCTGTTATAAGGCCAAGTACTATCTCATGTTTAAATTGTATGTGCAATTCATTAAAATCAATTCTAATAACCCAAATATAATAGACTCCCTGTTCCAAGATATGCTTAGCGTTATTGTAAAGCTGTCTTTAGTTGTTTAACATTATTTCATAATTTTTTCTCATGTCACAATTCCATTTGGCATCCCTATCTTGTACGGTATATTATTTGGACGCTCGCGTCTTCTACTTCCTTGGTGGTTCACAAAAAAATCACCAAAAAAATTTTCTTATATTTAATTAAGCTTTAAAGCTCTTTTGTCTAATGCACTATAAATGTCAAAACAATCAAATTAAGTTTCATTCAGAAATTTTTTTTTCGATTACAATTCTTATTTTGAGCTGAAAACACTTTATAATTATTTAGTTTTTTTTCTCGTAATAATTTCTTTTATTAATTTCAAAGGTATATCAAAGGAAAAATAAGTCTGTTAATTTTAGTTTTACAGAAAGAATGTACATATTTTCTTACTCTTTTGCAGATATATTTATTTGTGTATAATTAAATGTACAAACACCCAAAGTTCAAGTTTGAGCCGTTATTGAACTACTAAAAAGTTTCATTTTTAAACATTTGTTACTAAAAATAAATTAAATAATAAAAATAAAACAAGTTACTTTTCCGAAAATATTTAAAAAATTGCGCTTTTCGATGGTTCGTTTTAATACTCAGTTTTTAAAAAGAAATCTATTTAATTTAATTTAAGTTCTTGACGGAATTCAAACTTTCTAAAACATTTACGATTAGCTCTAAATCTTTTAGATTTATTAATTTTAACTTTTATATTTATTAGAAAATTATCATAAGAAAATAAAATTTTCCACACTTTTTAGCATCTGAAAAGTTGCGAATTATTTTTCAAGTTTTCAAACTGATGAATTCCTTTTTTCGGTATTCGGTATATTCCCTTCCACTTGTATAAAAATGAAAGTTTGATTGTTTTTTTGTATGTAGCGAACAAACTCCTAAACTGCCAGCCGTTTATCATGAAAACTACTCCTACATACAGGTTTTTGGATACGGAAAACAAATCTTGAACTAAAAATTTTGTTTAAACGGACTGCCAAGTTGAGCTGTGGTGAAAGTATTTTAACTTTTTTGTTCTAAAATGAAAACGGTTTGACCATTTGACTTAAAATTTTCTATACGTGATGCTCCTTGAGCACTACACTATTAACAGATTCGGGTTAACTCATGCTGTCCCGACGGATGGTAAAAACAAATTTTGAAAGCAATTTCGGCCAATTTTGCGAAATACTGCTTAGGCTTAAAAGAAAGTCTCAAAAACAATTTTTTTTCAATAACATCAACTCAAATTAAAGCTCCATTGAGAGACGCAGCAACGCGCACCGGCTATTAGATAGTTATTCATAAAAATCATCTATCAAAAAAAAAATAATACTGTAAGTAACAATATACATTTTTAATAAGATATAATGAAACTTTTATTTCACAAAGTCCAAAAAAAAAAGTGAAAAGACCAAACAAAATTTATCAGAAGAAGTAGGTCAAAATTTTTTACAATATCAAAAATTTCCTTATATAGGTGCAAGGATGAAAAAATTAATAATTAAAATATCTAATAACTTTTAAAGTTCTATTAAATTTCCACTTGGAAAAAGTTAGTAAAAATACTTTCATATATTATAGCAAATTCTATGAAACAGAATGCGCTAAAATTCTCCAAGAAAAACTTGAAATTATTTCAGCAATTAAAGGAAATTTGAAGCTAAAACTAAAAAAAAACTTTGAAATATTTTCATAAAAAACTAAGTATTCTTTATTCACTCAGTTAAACTCTTTAAAAATTAAGAATAATGCAATTATTGAGAACAATAATAACGGATAGAGAAGAATAATAACGGATAGAGAAGAACCAGATGGAGTAAAAAATTAACGAAGTAGAAAATTAAATTATCAAAATGAGCCAGACATAAAATCTCCACATTTAATTAAGAATAAATGAAAAAAAAAAAAAAAATTAGAAATTATTAGGACATAACTTTTAATAGAATATAATGCTCTTAAGATCTATTCGGGTATTTTTTCAGTTTTTTTTAAATTTTAAATTTATATTATTTTAGGGTTTCATACATGAATCAGGCAGTTTCTTTAAAGTGGTACTACTGTTATGGTGAATAAAACGAGAAGTTAATAAAAATATTAAAGAATTTGGTTAATTTTTTGTTTTTATCGATTTCTTGATAATTGGAAGTTGTTTTCGTTTAGGAAACTTTGTTTTTTAAAAGAGTATCTGCGATTCAAAAAATATCACCCCGTTCCATTAAAAGATTATAGTCAATATAGTTTCTTCATGATCAGTGTAACTAGCATCTGAAGTTGAAATATATGAATGGTGTCTCTCCTTGAATACCAATGCTTTTTAAAAATTATTCAGAAAAAATTAATGTGAGCTCAGGAGCACTGTTTCAAATATCTGCCACAGAAATTCCTAAAACCAATATGAATATATTCAAAACTAATAAGACCGGGACATTGAAAATTTACCAGGACAGGAATATTACAAGACAAGAATTTCTGTGAAGAAATGTAAGGGCTTCATTTTCGAAAAGGTTCCATAGAACTTTTTAAATCATACCTTCATATTTTTGAAACTAATTACACTCTGGAGTTGTAATTGTCACTCATCAAAAAGTTTAATTGCAACTTTAATTGAAATCGAATCAAAGAAAGGTTCTGAGAAATTGCTAAAAATGTATTGTTTATGTATTATTTACCCAAATTAAAATGTAAAAATGTACCTTTATAGTTTCACTCTATCCGTCTGTCTGGCCGTGTGTTACAAAATCTTTTACAGCGTTTGAAATAGTGAGCAGAAATTTTACCTACGGGTAGGTATTGCGGAAAAATATTTTTATGGAAGAATTTTTTTCTTTAGCTCCACCCTATACAGAGCTACAACCCCTCAAAGTTTAAAAAAGTCCTATATTTAAATTGTTATAATAAGAGTTCTATTAGGTTTATTTTCAATATTAAAACGGTAAAAGACAGTTACTTTTATAGGTTTTATAAATTTTTAAGATCCAAATTCATATGGTTGCCATTCTTCATAAAAATAACCGTGTTGCAAAACTCAATTATTGCTAAAATTTTGACGCCTTATATCTTTTAAATAGCTCAAGTTAGAAAATTGAAATTTTAGTAAAAGTTATATCGTCAGAAATTAGTAGAAGTCGGCTAGAAAATTTTTCTGTCACGACCACACTTTAGGAGCTGTTTAGAGTCAAAAATTGAAATTTTGTTATATTTAAGCACATGTAACTTACCTGATGGGTATTTTTCCTAAGTTTTTTTAAATTTAAATTTAAAGCTCTAATATTATTTTTTTACATGTACTAAAGGTTTACTTGAAATTTAAAGAGGTCCTTTAAATTGAAGAAAGTGTCTCTTAGTTAAACATTTTTTTTTAGTATCCATTTTTTGACGTTGGCAATGGTGGGTTAATATTCTTGAAAACTACCCTAAGTTTGTAATTTGAGATCCCTCCTCATAAAAAGGCTATTAGAACTTAAAAATTTCCGATTTTTATAAATCAGTAACTTAGTCACCAGTATATACATTTCCAACCCATGGTGTTTTTCATCACTTATTTTCATTATTTCTTTATCTTGAAACGTATGTTCTTAATTGATTTTGAGCTTGTTAATTATAAAGTACTTTTAAGCTTCTAGAAAGCTTTAAAATCAATTCTTAGGATTCATATCATTACGTTGTGTTGTTCTATCTGGATAGATTTATGTAAAATAAAATGTTTTTTTAAAATTGGATGAAAATTGTTTTGTGTGAATTTATTTATTTTATAATGTTTATAATTATCCTGGTACAATTAAAAGATACACCTTTTCCATATTTATCTTTTAAACATATATGAGCATTTCCAAGGACATATTTTTTACACGTGAAAACATTTAATTTTTCTTTGAAGTCTTAATTTATCCTTGCAAAATAACACTTAACAATTAAATTATACATTATGTTATGTGTATTATTATACAATTACTTTCACGTGTACAAATAACATTTTGTTTTCATTCAAATAATATTTGTTATTTTCTTTCATTTATTTAATGGGAATACAGGAGCAGTAAAAACATTCTAGAAATTTAGGATAAAAAGGATCTTATCATGAAAAAGAATAATACAATAAAGTATTAATATTAGGTAGCCTTAACAATAACAATATTAATAAGATTGTTTGTGTTGTTTTTTTTTTTGTGTTTTTGTGTCACTGACCCAATTGGATTAAATACAATTTGTAGTTCAAATCCTTTCTTCTTTTAATTCTTATAAATTCCAGTTTTTAAGAATTTTATATTGAAATTGTTCTAGGAAAAAAAAAAGAGTTCTTTTGTAACCCGGAATAATCGAATATTATTAATACTTTCATTTCCTCGCCTTATGCTTCATATAATCATTTATTAGAATTGATTTTATAAGGAAGAATTTATTTTTTAAGAAAATCAAGTTTAATTAAAAGAAGTAATAAAATAATATAGTAAGTCGATGGAACAGACATTCCAGAAAATTAGGATAAAAAGGCACAAAATCGACTTATTAAATTTACAGCACAAAATCGACTTATTTAATTTGACTTAATAGGATTAAAGGTGGTTGCTCCTTTGGTAGGATCTACTTTAGGACGCGAGCAGTGATGAAAATCTTGAAGAATCTTGATACAAACAAATCAGCCGGTTCCGATAGAATCACAAAGACGGTTCTTTAAAAAACCAATTCTACCATTTCAAAACCTCTACGCAACCTCTTCTATTTATCCTTTATTTCGGATATTCATCCTTCCCAATGGAACATTACGCACGTTTTTCCAATTCCGAAATAATGTAATAAAAGCGATCCCTCAAACTACCTCCCTATAGTTATAACTTCCGTCCTTTCTAAAGTAATGAAAAAAATTGTAAATCAAAAGCTATTGAAATACCTGGGTTATTAAAGTTTGCTTCAAGATCGACAATACGCGTTCAGAGTCCGTCGTTCAACTGGTGATCTCTTAACTTACCTTTATGGGAAACTCAATATTAACCTTCACCATTGTGGTGAATCTGATGTTGTAGCGCTGGATATTTCTAAAGCTTTTGGCCATGCTTTGTTAGCAAAATGCAAAACTTTAGGATTAGGTAGGATTTTTCTTAAATGGATTGGACATTTTCTTTCAAATCGCATGATTTGAGTACTGGTCGATGGCTTATCATCTGACAAATTTGAACTAAACGCTGGTGTTCCTCAGGGATCTGTTCTTTCTCCCACGCTCTTCTTAATATTCATCAATGACCTTCTATCTTTAACTTTCAATCCAATTGTAGCTTCCTATGAATTTCATAGCCGTTGTAACATTAATCATCAGGTTAATACAACAGCAAAAAATTTCACTGTTAGTGAGCTAAATAATGATTTAACAAAAATTCATAAATGGTCAATGTTGTTCCAATAAATAATATCCGTTATGCAAACGATGCAGTTCTCTTAGTGAACTCCAGTCAAGAATTACAAGATTTATTGAATGCAGTATTTGTTTAGTGAAACTATTATATTTCATGCTACTTATTCAGACTTAGGATGCCAACTAAGTGCACAGTGGGACCATTTAAAGGAAGTCAAAATTTTGAGAGGAAAATTAAGATCAACGTTCATTCAAATGAGAAATATAATATGTACTCGTGACTTATCCATGGGCCTGAAAAAACCTATATTATGATTAAAGTAACAATGCTATACTTTTCATCCTCTGCTATGACGAAGAAGTCCTCCTAAGAATTGAAAAATTAACCGGAAATAATAATATAGTTTTCATACGTCTTATTTAAACCATTAATAAGAATAAAGGTAAATAATAATTTATAACTATTCTTCGAAAATATCCCAATTATATTTGAACTTATATTTTTTTTATAATGTCGCTATTGCCTGAAGACATAACGGTATTTGCAGATATTTAAATTTACAACAAATTTTCACTAACGAACTTTAAAAGAATTTATATTAAATATCTTCTTAAAATTACTTTTTATAAATATATAATTATTAAAGTTTTAAAACTTCTTTAGTTGTGTTTTGAAACTTGTGATTATAATCTATCTTAATCTTTTAGAAGGCACGTTTTTCTCAGATTAAAAGAAATTTAAATCTCATTAAAACTTTAAGTCGTTTTTAAAAATCACCTTTACAACAAATATTTATTATTTAATAATTTTATTTTTTTTTATTTTTTTTTATAAAATATAATTAATGAATTTTTTTTTGCCATTTCTCATAAATTTTTCATAGTGTTTAATTATAACCCTTTAACACCCATTTTCATCTCTAAAAATATCTAAAATAACATTTTGATTTAGGAAAACAAAAAAAACAAGGAAGAATGTAGTAGAGTAGACTGTGTCAACTCTGGGATACCAGTATGATTTCGAACATTCAGCTTTATTTTGTATAAAGTAATGCTCCTGTGAAATATGAAGTTGTGTGACAACTACTCGAACCCACTGCAGAAGAGCAACCAAATTGTGTATACTCTTTGACCTATAATCATACGAGTATAACGAGTGTATAGTAGACTGTGTTAACTCTAAGATACTTGGATAAACATGATGTAAACAGTATATAGTCCGGTTAATTAATTTTTGCAACATTTCAAATACACAATTTAATAGACTCTGAGCTATGCATATAAAGGTTGTATAGCTGCTATTTGAAACTCTTGCACTACACCAATTAGATTTGTGGCAGATGTTAGTAATTACCCGACTTTTGACAAAATTTTTAGTTTAATATTCAGTTTCATTTAAGAATTGAGTTATTCTCATATTAAAATAGAAGCTAAATTGAAGGTACCCTAACCCGCAACACTACACATTGGCCATGAAATTAAAATCTTTTTGGCAAAATTGTAGATACTCAGGTTTAATTAAATACAGAATCATACTCTTAAACAAGGAGAAGTATTCAAATTCTGAACAAACTGGCTAGATTTCATTAGAAACGACAGCTTTTGGATAAACTTTGAATTTGGGGAAATTTAAGACTACAAACTATTTCAATTTTTGAGTTATCGTGCGGACGGACCGATGGGCACACATAGCTAGATCAATTTAATCACAAACGTAATGGCAAATTTAGATAACTCTGTCAACACATTCTACAGTCTTATGACCTATATATAGGGTAGAAAAAGGAGTTGTATCAAAGCTACTTCAACCTGCAGAGAAAATTGGCAGTAGCGATGCCGACTATTGCATAAAATCGATTTTGTCAAAATTTTTGAGTTATCGTGCGGACGGACGGACGAATTTACTTTTTGATTCTGATCCGATCTATATCTTTGAGTCTGTATCTAGCCCCCTCTCCTATTCTCCGTCACTAACGTACTAGAAAAGTTAGTACACACATAACTAGATCGATTTACTTTTTCTATTCTGTGCCTTCACTCCATCACAAACGTAAAGACAAATTTAGAACACCTTTTAAATACATTCATAAGGGTATAAAAATTGTAGAATATCATCTTATGCCAAATCTCAACAAAAGGAACATTTTGAATCTAAACAAAATTAATCTTAATCAGAGTTGATCGTTTTTCATTTACAATACAAATTACAAAAAAAAAAAAAAAAAAAAAAATTAAGATTTATAGAAATTAACCACAACAACCATTATTACTAATTATTTGAAACATTAAATATATATTTTATATAAAAAATTTTACTTATATATTTTTTATTAAGTTAAAAATTAAAATTTAATTTTCATTACCTACCATAGTAAATTTCCACAGTAGTTTGTATACCTATATAACTTATATAAAATTGATTAATGTGATTTACCCTTTCTCCAAACACACAAACATAAACACAACAAAATTGATTATTCGTATTTTTTATGTTTGTTTGTTTTTGTTTTTTGTTTTATTGATAAAAAAACTGCTGGAACTGAATAATGATTACCAATTTTCCCTTTGTAAATTTTCTTTTTTTGATAAAAAAAAAATCCTGTTTTTTTTCAATGAAAACTTCCAATCATTTATTGTGAGAGTAAAAAATCCGGAAAATAACAAAAGAGTGCCTTAAAATAAAGGCATAAAAGGAAAATACAAAATTTTTTGTTTTGTTTTTTTTTTTTAAACTATAAGATAAAAGTACAAAACAAATAACCAAAATCAAAATGAGCCATTTTTCTTTTATAAACTTAACGGTAAAACAAACGTATAAAAATATAAAATGAATCATTCTATCACCATGGATATCTTTTTAGTATTTCCTTGACAAAAATAATAATGATCCATAATGAATGTTCACTTACTTAAATATTATATAAAATATTAAACATTTTTTATCAATATGATTATATATAAATCGATTTAGGAATACCAGATTCTTTTAGTATAAACTATATATTATATTTATATTAATTATTTAGTTTATATTAAATATTTGTATATTAAAAATTATTTTTGGTCACCATGGTGATTTGTAAAGAAATATTATTTACAATTTTTTCAATTAAAACTATTCATGAGCCGAACGGGAATTGAACCCGCACTTCCTCGGTCAGTAAACCAAATGCTTACCCAAATACCCACTGAGGCCCCAATTAATATCTATTTAGGCTTATTAAAGAAAAATAATACTTCAAACTTTGGGCTAGATATCATATCACATACTTTGTCTACGAAACAAAATATAAATCAAAAGTTTTGGAATAATTTTTATATCGGAACATAAAAATTTTACCTGTGGCAGAAATGTCGTCCGAGAACTCCGAAATTAATTTTCTTTCCTTTAAACCTTTATCCGCAAAAATCGAAAAGTAAAGTTCGTATGAAAATACAAGACATTTTGTAGAATTTTACAATTTAAAAAAAGCCTAAAAATGAAAATTCTCAGACCCAGTTGCCCTGCTATCGAATCAACAAAATTAAAGAGGATCATAGTTAAAGAAATCAGCAAGT
Source organism: Dolichopus griseipennis (assembly GCA_963082915.1). Taxonomy (NCBI): domain Eukaryota; kingdom Metazoa; phylum Arthropoda; class Insecta; order Diptera; family Dolichopodidae; genus Dolichopus; species Dolichopus griseipennis. The sequence goes on along the minus strand of OY720442.1, from coordinate 117,729,707 downwards.
TTTTAGTAGAACTAAAATAAATCACGTAAATTCAATTGACTTCTAGCTTCTAACACATAAGGGCTATAACATAATTTCAATTTTGAATCTGAAACGAAATTTGAGTACATTTTTATTTTAGCTCCGGAGGAAATGTTAAATGAACGTTTAAAAATTGTTCGAATTCGGTTAAGCTGTAGACCAGTGATTGGTGTACAACATTGTTCTCAATATTTTTTTGTCGTTTTTTTTAGGTAATCCCCACAGAATTGATTTGACTGACTGAACGCATGTTTAAGGAAATTTTTAATTTTAAAATGAAATTTTTCAAGGCAAAGGAAGGTTAAAATTTTATGAATCTTGATATCTCCTATGATCCATTAGTATGCCTGGCTGAATTCTTCACAAAAACCTCTTTAAACCTTCGAATCCCAAAATTAAATTAAAAATACGTTATAAAGTAAAAAATTAAAATGATGCGGTCATTCAGTTTAGTAAGTTTCAATCCAAGTCAAAATGTGAGTTTATGTTGAAGCTCCGATAAGTGATAAGAGCGTCGATAAGAGCATAGCGTATGAAAACTATATACATGATTTAAATAGAAGTCTTTATATTCGAGCATCGCTTTGGTCATCGCTAGACAATATAAATATTCTACGCTACGCTCTTATCGACGCTCTAATCACTTGTCGCAACTCAACGTAAACGCATCCTAAGGCAGCCTGATTCTGTCTGGAACAACATAAAAATTAAATCTGATTAATTAAAGTAATTATAAAAGAAAACACTGACATCTGGCAACTCTAATAGCGGTATAAATTAAATATATATACTTGTATAACATATTTTGTATAACTAATATAAGTTGAAAAGAATTACGATTTTAAATTGGAACATTAATCGAAGGTGTTCAAACAGGTTTCAATTATTATTAATTTTCATTGTTATTCTCTTACTCTTCCAAAATATTTTTAAACCTGATGTCAGAAGAACAGATAAATAAAAGAATAATGTATTCAATTTATATGGTATATAATACTAATTTTATATAAAATTTTAAGAATACAACCAGTTATATATACAAATTGTATATATACTTATATGTATATTGTATCTTCAAAGGTAAAATATTTTGGAAAAAAGTGAAAAATAAAATTTTAATTCAAAATCTGGTAAGGATGTCAAACTGTTTATTCTCTTCATTTTCTGGATCATTTATTTTAATTTGCTTGAAAAAAAAAAAAAAAATAATAAAAAATAAAAAACAAAATGATTTCTTTAAATGCTTGACATTTGCGAGCTTAACTTTTATTTAACAAAAAAATTTTCAAAAGAAAACAAATTATTTGTATACATATAGAGTTTATTGATTGTATATTGACTGACTGTCGTTTTTTTAACACGAATTGTTTTTTCGGTTTGTAAAATAATTCCGCATGGTTGGCACAATGGTTACTGTGCCGACCTTTCATGCGAAAGAGCTGATTTCGAATCCCAGAGAAAGTGATAAAAACTTTTCTAGTTTTCGACTCAACTCAGCTACCATTCACGCCATTCTAATTGATGGCTTAAAAGAAAATATGGACAAATGCAAAATAAAAACAAGTAATTTAATTGAATAATATAACTCACAGATATAGAATACCACATAACTTAAATACAAATTATTTCAATATAAACAAAAATAGAAATGTATCTATTGAAAATCTTAGACATTTCTACATGTTATAAGGCGTAGTACTATCTTATGTTTAAATTGTATGAGGAATTCATTGTGATCAGTTCTAATAACACGAATATAATATGACCTCCTGTTGCAACATGTATCTATGGAATAGACAGGCCTATTAGCATAACAATTGAACAGTTAACGCTAAAAAAAAAAAAAAAACATTACAAAACCTAGGACTTTGGGAACTTAGTGATATAAATGATAAATGCATAAAGACACGAGATCCTAGCCACGCTTAGCTTTCATTTGCAGGTTATAAAGCTTCGAATTTATTGCAAGAGAATTATTAATCAGCAAAAGTGTCTTCTCTTTTAAATGTTGTAAAAATAGACACAGTTTTTTTTAGTTTGTCGTAGAATATAGAGGTACAAATTTTGCGAATCATTATTTTCGCCAACGATCTCTTTTCCATCTTTTTAACTCAGATTTGATCCGTAAAAAAAATTGTTAACAGAATCTTCATTCTAAAATCCACATTCTTTCCTACAGAAAAGTTTCGCAAGTTCCCTTCAGTTGAACCTAAATATAGTAAATTTTCAAATAATTTACTAAGAAACTGGTATACAGTGCATAAATGCTGGTGAACTTGTAGAATAGATGATTGAGATAACGTGAACAATTTGATGTCAATATTTCAAAGAATTAAAACAAAGTGATATCTTAAAGAGATCAATTAAAACAATTCTGAAATCATTCATCGAGCTGAATAGCTAAACGTTTTACGTATGATGACGAATCAAAAATTAGTGGAGTATGTATACTTCCAACATAGTTAAGAATACAACGAAATTCTTGACATTTCTCTTCTTTTATAAAGCTTATTTTCCTTTAGAGATTAAGGGGTTGGTGACACAGAGGTTAGGGCGTGATTTCCTACACGATTTTCACCGACACAATATAAAATCGCACTTCTATCCAATGTCTAGTATAGAAATTCTCCATTTTAAAATTTGCCACTTTTTAAAAAGAATTTAAATAAAGGTTCATTTCCAATCAACCCTCAAACTTTCTTTTATTACATCCATATAATTTTAGTAACCTCTTCCAATTTAGTTGAACATTTAAGTACATGGAAATCTGTAGTTTAGGTCTTCTACTTAAATTATTTGGCGACTCTGTCGTTTTATAAACCTTGTTTCGAAATATTAACAGTTCATTATTTTGCGGAAATTTTTATTGTTATAAGCAATTTAACAAGCTCTTTAATTCTTATACTACTTCACAAATCAACTCATTAGTTGTACCACAATGAAAGACTCGACATTTCCATTTCATTAAAAATTGAAATTCAATTTTCAAAAAAAAGAGTGAAGTTGAAAATTTTTATCAAAGTTTTTGATAATGAATTAAAAAAAAAAAACTAGAAATGTTGGTTAATTCTAAATATTTCCGAAAGATATATAAATTCAGAAATTTTTTTCATTTAAATTATAAGAGGAAATGAAAATCATTTTAATTTTTTTTAGATATGATGAACAAACTATGAGATCTCTAAACTTTATTTTCCCGCGGACTTGATATGAGGACAAATGGTCTAAAAATAAATTATAATTTATCTTAAATATTCTCAACCCAATTTAGGATTATAATATTATAATGTTTTGTTTTAATATTTGTACAATATAAAGTTATCTAAATAGTTTTTATTTTAATATGGCAAAGTTCCAGAGGCAAAGTTTTAATGTTGACTAATTTATTCAACAAATTTTAACTTTCGGCAACACAACATTTTTAATGTATAAAAAAAAAATATTTATAATATACGAAATCTCAAGGTTAGTTATTTTTCTTAATTATAATAGTTTAGATAAAGTACTTTTGTAAAGTACAAAAAAGTACTTATTGTTATATGTATTTGCCTTTTGAATGTTATCTATACCTTATGGTTATACTAATTAAATATTTTAACCAAAATTGAAGCTTTGAAGCTTTGGGATTGGGATTGAAAAGTTAATTAAGATTTTAAATTTTATAATTTAAATTTAATTGCTGTAACTTTTCAAATGTTAGGGTAATAAGTCTGTTTATACCATAGAAAAGGGGGGAACTTATTATTGTATTCTTATTAAATTAAATTAATTTTCAGATTAATGAATTAATCTTAATGAATTTCACTTACATTTAATACATGTTAAGGCCTTATAACATTTAAAACCATTTTGAATCTCAAAAGAAATTAATTCTCTCTAAAATATTCAATACTTTTTTATGGCTGCGTAATGGCTGCGTAATGACCGCGTAATGGCTGCGTAATGGCTACGTCTGGGCTGGCTGCGCCTATTGTAGACACTTTCATATAATACAGTACATTTAACTTAGTTTGACAGATACCTACATACAGAGAGCGAAACGAGAGCATTCATTGTAGATAGTCTATAAGGTATTTATGTATCTGTGAGTTATAATGCTCAATTAAATTGATTTTATAAATTCTTTATATTTTATATTTGTTTGAAGTAATTGATTAATGTTTTTTAGATTTAGATATACTTAATGGCAAACGATAGCTAAGTCAAGTCGATAGCCAGATATATTTTTTATTTTTCTTTAACAGGTTTCTCAAATCAAAGCCAGGCCTCCCAAACTAATGGTTGCCATTTTAAATTATGTGAGACGTTTAATTATTACATACATAAAAAAATGCTTTCTAGTTGCTGCAACAAGTGCCTCTGATTTTGGTATTTTTTTAATTCGAAAACTCTTAATAATTTTTACCTATACCATAGTTAACAGGATTTGCACGGGTTGGAAAGTTGAGCTTTTAAAATTTTTATTTCCAACTACCAAACCTGACATTAATGCCGACTTCTAAGAAACAAAGCAACTCAATCTATTTCCTGCAACTAATTTTTAAGTCCTATTGAAAATGTAGTACCGTAATTTTGTATTGTCCGAAAGGTTAGAAGCAGATTTAGCAGTATCTTTTACTTGTTGTAAAATATACCTTGCTAATTATATTCCCATATCTAAGATTTTCCCATTAGGCGAATCCTATATTTTCAAATAAATCGCACTAAATAATGGATAATAACATAATCTTCCAAGTCTAATTAGTAAACCTACAATCTACATACATTTGTAACTTTTTTTTAATCTTAATTGTAGGTCTTTATTTCGTACAAGCAGTACAAAAGTCCTGAGTTTTGTACAGATAAATTATAATTTATTGTGTAATTAAATCTTTGATCTTATGCAGCGGCAGCGAATTTACAGTAAATAACAATTTTAAATACATGTTTTTTTTGCAAAAGTTAGACTTGCTTTGAAAGCAGTCACTACAGTCTTTCTTGATTTTTTTTGAATGAAACAAAGTAAAAAAAAACCATTAAAATGTAAAAGTTTTCCTAAGAATACAACTAGAATAAAAAATTGCACCAAAATTAATATAATACAAAAAGGACATCATAAAAATAATAGACATTTATTTTATACTTCTTATTCTTTTTGCTTTGCCCTCATTTTCATAATTATTTTAATCTGGTAATTTAAGAAAACAGAAACTTTTATTAAAATAACAAAAACAAGGAAGAGTATATAACTGAATGCGTCAACTTTAGGATACCTCAAGGTACATAATATGTAGGTATATGTACATAATAGTACCATCCTATAGAAGGATGCCTATATTGCCTATATTTCTTGTATTTTTAAGGCGCCACTAGTTCAAAAATTTTTTTAAGTCAAAATGAAGTAGTTTATCTACTACAAAACCCAGTTTTTTAGGAAGGATCTGAAAGTCAATTAGGAAGTGTCTGAAAGTTGGATTCAAAACCAGTACGCTTTTCCAAATTTTTATTATATAATCGAGATGTCGAATTATAAGACGGTTTGTAAAATAAGGATTTAAAACAACCGAATTTTAAAAAAACAGGATGTAAACAAACGGGATTTCGATAAAACAGTATTCTGATAAATTGGCTTAAGGTTTGATGGAAAGGGAGCGTTTTCTATTAAAATTGCAGTTGAACGGATACGCAAAGCTTAATATCCCAATATATTAATCCTAGGTACGCCCTCTTTTCTAGTAAACTTGCAGCTTAATTGTCCTCTATTCTAATCCTGCGCAAAATAAAATATCCTTTTAGCTTTTCTTCAGCATCCATACTGTAGAAGAAAAGGTCATAATATCCTCAGTGGTAAAAAAAAAAAAGAATTTCTTCTGTCCGAACAAAAGTTTTTCAATTTTGTCGCAAACGCTTAAAGCTGAATTTTTCTTTGTGTGTTCGGATTCATGTGTGAGTATGCATTTTTGTTAGCACGATAATTCGCGTAAATTTGAACCGATTTTTATGAAATTTGGGATGAAATTTTGGAATTTGTTCTTGAATATTAGGTTGCAATTCCCTATTTCCTAAGTTAAATCGGAACACAGAGTTAGAAGGCCCCCGCACTAACACCAGACTTTTCAAGAAAACCTCTTGTTCTAACCATTAGAATGAGTTCTTGTTCTAACCATTAGAATTGATACATAGACTAGGTGGGTACTCATGAAGAGTGGAGTTCATAAATCAATTTTTGTATCATGGGCTTAGATATCCTAGGAGTTTCGGCAACGTGAAGTTCTAATAATTTATGGAAATCTCATATTATAAAAGAAATATTAACAGACTTTACAATACAAACCACATTATGCAAGATAAAAAGCTTATCCAATCCATCTTGGATTTATTTCCACATTTTTTGAAAAACTACTTTTTAGAGTCATAAACGAAATGGCAAATTTAATGTACACTTTAAACCACAATCGAATGGATATAATAAGGGCAAAGCAAAATAGTTTGCTATAATTAATATTCTAATTTCTTATTTTTTACTCCTTTCTAGAGTAATTTAAACTCTTATTATTGGACAAATTAGAGTAGGTACCGAAGAATTGTAAGTATCTTAAATAAAGTTAATTTTTATTTTGAATTGTTTTATTTATGAACAAAATGAGGAAAAAAAAACATTTATTTCTAAGAATTTAATATAAACCAATTAGAATTTATAATTGAACTTGGTTTTTTGTTATTTCTTTGGTTGGGTTAGCCCTAACATTTTAAATCTTAACGATTTAAATTTATGACAATTAGTTTTAATGTAATTAAAAATTCTTTACTTGAAACATTAAAGATACCGGAGATTATAATTAAATATGATTAATTAAGAAATATTTGAAATTTTGTTATTTAAATTACTTTATTTCCTTTTTACTCTAAGATGGAAACCTTTTTTTTAACGGAAATTTTTTACAACTTTTATCATGTGTTACTCTAAATAAAAGAAAAATGTTACTGATATTTCTGAATTACTTTTCGAAATATTCCTGTGGCTATGATCCTCTTTTTAATGAGGTACTTTTTGAATTTCCTTTCTTATCTATTGTCAATTACTGAATACCGGAATTAATTTAAACATACAATAATTAATATGTAAAACATTTTTCTTGTCAATTTTAATTACAAATATTTAAAATAGATGCAGCGATCATCTTACCCTTCTTATTTTTTTGACGCGTGCTCTAAATTAGGTAGCAGTTATAGTGATAGGTCCTCAAAAAAAAAATCTATAAAATTTGATTTTTTCAAATTTATTAGAATTTCAACAAAGAAGACAGTTTTAGCACATTTATAAAAATATAAAAATAAATATTTTACTAAATATGTAGCTTCAATCTTTCAGAGCGTATCCTGACGAAATTTTTTTGAAATTAATAAGGCTTTTGATTTAAGTACCTTCGATTTATAAGATTTTGGTGTGGATTCGGAAAAACACAAGTGTCAGTTTATTAGAGTAATTAGAGTTACTAGAGTTTCCTTAAAATATTTCAGAACACGGGAAAATGATTAGAAAGTTTTGTACAAGTAAAACACATAAGGTTTTATATAAATTTATATTACTTAATTAAATATCAAATATTGTCAATCTGTCGTTTACATACTGTCACTAACTATTATCGCTAACGCAGGTTTTAAATGTCAATTTACTGCCTGCCAACGAAATTAAGTTTGAATGGTATCTTGACAGCTCATTTAAAAAAAATTAACCAGAAGGAAAGGCCATAATAAAAGTGTGTTACCGTTGTTTTATTATTAATAATGAATGTAACGCACATAACGGTAAAAATGAAGCTTTAGAAAAAAGTAATAATAAAAAATAATGGGTTAAATAATTTATAATCCGAAAAAGAGACAGTTCTGCTTCAGATTTAACTCATTGACAAACAGCGCTATTATATATTTTCCATTGCTAGCGCTGACGATAGTGCAGTCGGTCAAACAAAAATTACAAGACAGGACGCGTTTACATTAGATAGTGACGGACTAGTCAAGTTTTATAAGCATTATACAATATTAATAAAATTATAGCTCACTAAATGCTAACTCTTTTTCAACTTTTCTTTTTATTGTAATACTAATGATGCCATTATGATTATGAGATTTTAAAAGAAAGGTCTAAACATAAATTCAAGTGCATCATGTTATAAAGTTGAAGTAGCTGCTATACAACTTAGTTTTTCATATGAACATAACAAAAAAATGTTGGTCTCTATACTCTAATCTAGAGTCAACACATTAAAGTCTATACTTTCCATCTCAATTTTGTATCACAACCGATTTTAAAATTTAAATTTATAAAATAATATAAAACTGGCAAGCCATTGAAAGCTAATGTATAACAAAATTTACAGAAATACATTCAAAAGCACCTAGGCTTGATCAATCTTATTAAAAAATAAAATAATAACATCTTCCCCTCTGCATAGCATGAGTAATTCATTTATGGGCTTTCATAATAATTTCCAAAATTTTCATAATCTCTAAAGGACTTAAATCCAAAAAATACTAATTTTCCACTATTTTTAATAACTAACTGTAATTTCTGCATAAAAAACCGTTATTGATATGCCAATTTTATTTTATTTTTAAAGTCACAGCTTTATTTTAAGTACCTACGTTTTTCTCATGCTTCTTACCTACATAATATTTTTGGTTCGTTATAAAGTTCTCTATCATTTCCGCTTTTTCTGACCTCTTTGAGTTTCGAACACCCTGTAATTATACCCTATATAATTGATTTAAGGTAAAACAACTACAAAGAAAATATTCTATTGAATTGCAATAAAACTAAAAATTATATTAATTAAAAACACTTTTTATCTTAGAATTCTTTATGATTTATTTTAAACTCCATTGTGAATATTTGCTCTAATATTCACAATAGAGATCAAATCTAAATCGGTTTTCAAAAAACTGCGACAATGTTATTTAGTCTCATAAATTACAAATACATTGTTTTTCAAGTATCTATAGAAAAAAATATTTATAAGTTATAACATTTATATATTTTTAAGGCAAATTAAATTAAAATTCAACAAAGAAAACGCCGTTTTTTCATAAAATTTAATTTAAATTTTTATTTTTTTTTCGCTACTTCAAAAAACACTAAAACATTTTTCCAAAAAAATGCATCTTTTTAAAATATCTTAATAAAAATGAAAATTTTTACAATAAATTTTATTATAACCTCATATGCAATTTTCTATTTTTTAAGAGTTTCACTATTTTCCAAAACCACTATTATTATACCAAAAAAAAAACAAATTGCTATTTTGCATTTTACAGTGTTATGCTTTAAGTAACATTTTACTTTTATTTTCACTCTATATAAAGTATAGAAGCAAAAGAATAATAAAATATAAAATAATAAATTTCAATTGCAATTGTATAGAAATTCCTCCAAAAATAAAAATGTAGCAAAAATAAAAAAAATTTGAAACTTATTAGAGCAACTGAAAATTTATTTTCTTTCAACTCTTTATAAATATAGTTTAAGATATAAAACAGAAGCAACGACGCAACCAGAGCAGCAAAAAACTTTAAAAGTTTTTCCACAAGATATATCTCTCTATTGTGAATAGAATATATTTCTTCGTAGAATATTTTGAATTAATTAATTATCTTGCAAATTATTTAGTCTTTGAATTTATTATGTTTTTATACTTCTATTGATTTTATCCTAACTTCCGGAAGTGTCTGAAAATTGAAACCAAAGATCATGCGCATTGTGCGACTTTATGATATTGTTTTGCATAATTTTAGGATGAATTTTTTTAATATAATAAAAATATTAAATTTTTTGGGGCAATGAAATAAGGTCTATCGAAATTGAATGAGAATTAGTATCCCATGGTGTTATTTCTCATATGTAACAGCACCCAATAATAAATTTGAAATATAAGGCTCCGGGGTGTTGTTTCTCTTCTGAATTTAACTTTTGAATTTTTGAGAAATAAAGTCCCTGGGTGTTGTTGCTGACGAATTCTAAGATTGAATTCAAAGCTGAATAAAGCCACGCAGTGTTTATTCTTATACTTTAGAACATGCGAAGTTTCAAGTTAGGGGGAATTTAGATTGTATTCGAAATCAGAGTACTCCCTCTTTCTCTTTTCAAATATTTATATGTATGCTGGTGACATTCTGAATTAAGACAGATTTTAAAAGTGGGTTCAAAATTCTGGAAAAGTGAAATATTTACCATGTTTTGAACCTAGCTCCAAGATCCCTCCACAATATTATCAATTTATGACAATTAAGATATGCGTCGAAGTCGAGACTTAAGTTAAAGGGCTTATTAGACCTCAGATTCAATGAGAAATAACACCCAGGGACTCATTTCATTAGTCCTTTTTAAATGGCTCCATATTTTTTGAAATGTGTCATATCCATATGTTCTTAAATATAAAAATTTAAAACAAAATAGCAATAAATACCTCCCCACAAATTGACCACCCCAAAGGGAATGGTACTAAAAATGTTTGAGCTGATTTTTAATAAATAATTGTTAGAAGTGTAGACTATAGGAAGAAGTTGCTGTTGAGGGAATCAATGCAAAAGTTCATATTTACAATACAATAACATCTTTAATGGCGTAGAGGAACTATCATTTACTGAGGAATTATGGATCACAAAAACATTGAAATTAAAATATTCAAAATATTTAAAATCCCAAATAAATTTAATTGATTATTTTAAAACAATCACCTTATAATTGTTATTTGTAATTAATAACTGATTATTTAGCTTCTATTTAACAATCACAATATTTTGTACCATTGCAGCAAATAATTTTTTTTTGAAAAAATTGTAAACTGCAAAGGATATTTCAATTTTCAATGTCCTCCGGGAATTATTTATTTATTAATTAGAAAAGTTTTGAATCCCTATCATTTTTTTCTGACAAAATTTTACTCAGTCATAAAAATCGTAGTTGCAAACATAACATCCTGCAGTTCCCAAACCTTACAACCTTCTATTGAATGTCGCTCAATAACCGCAGTTAATTTTGATATTTTAATAACACGGTCTACTTTTACTAATTATTTGGCATTTTAGACGATCTTAATTGATTCAACCCCATTCATCTTAAAGGTAATAAAGGTTGCTCTACTGTTATTGCACTGATATGTATGACAGTAGATCATCTATCAGCAAAAGTATCAGTTTCTATTCCTTGCATTTGAATTCAAAGACATATTTAAAGTAAAACTAAATAAAAATTCAGTTACCACTATATACACGATCTGGTTATCGCTTTAGTTGACGCTCAGTCATAAATAAAGATTTTAACCAAAAAGCAAACAAAAATTTATATGCACTTAAGATATGAAAAATATTCGGAGAAAAAGTGTAACTTACAAAGCAAATTGAATAAAATGATTGAAATAAGTAAAAAACGAGGAAGATTATAGTTGCCCTTGTCAACTTTTAGATACCCGTGCTTACCCACTAACCGTTATTTATTTTCCACATGCTATTATAAATATTACAAAAAAAATATAAGAAAGTAAAATAGTTAAAAAAAAATTTAGCTTATTATCCCATAATTTTTGCTTAAAAAAAATTAAATAAAAAAAAAAAATATTAAATTTTTAATTCATTATACCCTAATTTTTGCTTAAAAACAAAAAAAAAAAACCATAAAAAAAAATAACCATAAAAAAAAAATAGCCCACCCCAAAAGTTGGTCCGAGCGATGTCCAACTTTGCCAACTAACTTGCCCTATTACTTTACTGCCCAGTTTTTAGCTTCATTAGATTCACAGTTATCGAATTGACAACTTTGTATGGCAGCTGCCCGAAAATGGGGTCGCAACATTTTGAAACTCCATATTAGTGCTCGATTCATTATATAACTAACAGTGTGTAATTTTCATCCTCGTAGTATACTCAGTTTCCAAGAAATTCATATTGGTGCAAAGAAGTTGTATGGCAGCCCCCCGCAAATGAAGCCGTAAAATTTTGAAACTTCATATAAGTGGTTGATTCATTATAAAACTAACCGTGTGTAATTTTCGTCTTTCTAGTATAATTACTTTTGAAGAAATTTATATTGGTTTAAATAAGTTGTGTGACAGCTCCCCGAAACCTTGGTCTGGTCTTAACCAAAAAGAATAGGGAACCTTAAAAATGTCCAAAAAATGTTTTGTGTGAATTTCAAAACTCTAGCTCTAATTTTTCAATTCTATCTCTTTTAATTAATTTTTAATTCACGAATATATTAAACCTAAGTAAAGTAAGCATCATATAATCATATTGATAAAATGATTCATTCAAAATATTACACATATACATATTATATGAATATACATATATAAATTATTTATGAAGCCATTTACTTAAAAAAAATCTTTGTCTTCTTTTTTGCTTATCTTAAATAAACTACGCATCATTTAAATTATATGAAATTCTAACTCGTAATCGTACAAAAAAAAATACAAAAAAAAAAAACAAACAAAATTCATATACATAATTTCATGTTACAAGGTGCATAGCTATATTTCAAATTTTTGTATGAAAATATTGGAGTTAAAAAAGTTAGCTGTTCGAGAGCTACCCGAAGTTTTGGTCCGATCTTAACCAAAAAAAATAGGGAACCTAGAAATTGATTGAAAAATATTTTGTGAAAATTTCAAAACTGTAGCTCTTTTAGTTTTTGAGTTATCGTGCTGACACACAGACGGACGGACGGACGGACGGACGGACGGACGGACGGACAGACACACATAGCTAGATCGACTAATTTTTCGATTCTGAGCCGATACGTACCCTTGACACTATATCTAGCTCGTCTAGATCGATGCGTTACAAACGGAGGAGCAAATCTAATATACCCGATGTCATATATATATGCACGGGTATAAAAATATATATATATATTTTTGGAATATTTTTTTACTTTGATATTTTCTTTTAAGTTATTCCCTTTTGTTTGCTTCAAAGTATTTTTTTGTTATTCCAAAGAAATCAAATTGTTATTCACAATGTATTTCTATTTCTATTAAAGTTGAATCCAAAAGGAAGAATTGTGCAACAAAGTAAAAACGAATTGAAAAGAACACAAAATGGATTTAGTGAATTTTTGGTGGTTAAACAGAATTAAAATATTTGAATAAAGAATAACAGAATATGTTATATAAGTGCTCTTGCTTCAATTCCTTATTTCCACTTAAAAAAACCAAAACGGATTTTCTTTTGGTTTGCATTAATTTAGAATTTAATTTTTTTTTTTTAAATTTTGATTAATAACAGGTCAAAGAATATTAAATCATTCGTAAGAACATTCAGTTGGTTTATCTTAATATGAATACAAATTATGTAGTTTAGTATCTAAGGATTAATCTTTAAAAAAATTTTCGAATCTCCTGCAATCTCTTGTTTAGAAAGTTGAAAGTCACCAGATACAGCGCATTAAAAATGAAGACCATTAGCTATTACTAATAATAGAGTAGTGTATCAATATGTTTGTAATCGTTCGTAGGAACCAGTGGAATCATTCCCACTAAAAGTCTACAGTTTAGACATTTCTGAAATCGATTGTTTTCTTATAAACAAAGTAAGTATTGGACTTAATAATTTTTTAAGAGTTCGAAAAACTTAAATTACAACTAAACCCTTGACATATCACAAACTTTAATACGGTAAACCTGTGAACGCAAATAGTCTACCTAATATTCGAGTTCGCTCAGGTTTTAGTTCATATATTTTGCTTAATATTTAAGTCCGCTCATCCTGGGAGAGCTTTGTATTAACCATTGCGGAGATAGTATCAAATTTTCAGTTGAGTGTGAATTCCCATCCCATTTGAGTACACTCATCATCAACTTTAAAATTTCCAACTCTCGGAAGTTCTAACCTTACTAAATCACTAACCAATTCAGATTCTTACAGCAGAAACTTACCTCACATAACTTTGAACAAGTAATCCCATCCTAATTTAGATAATAACCACAATAATATAACCAGTGGGACTTGTCCACCCATTTCTTAGGAAATATGGTACTGTATTCCACTTCTTACAATACTAAAATTCAAATAGAGATTGTGATGTCATTTAATATTTTAACTGAAAGTAATGAAGACTTACCACAGAAATGATCCTGTGATAGTATTACTAAAATATAAAGAAACAATAGATTGAACGGATTGAATATTGGATTAATCTTTCACAATGCTATTATTCTATATATACCATATTATATAAATACTACAATTTCAAAAAAAAAAAAACAAAAAGAGATGAATTACAAGTACTAATATACTGATTTAAAATTCTGATTGAATATCAAATTTAAAATATTAAAATTTTAATTTCAATAAATTGCTTACAAAGAACTACATTAAAGTACATTACATAATATTATACAGTTTTCATTAAAATAAAAACTTTAAATTCGTTGCACAAAAACCAAATTTCAAAATATCAAAATAAAATCAAAGTCAAAAAGCAAATGTTTTAAAAAATGTTTAACATTTAACGTACAGGGAACTTTAACAAATCCAATTTTCCAATCCATAACCAACTTGTAACTCATAACACATACATGATTCAGATACCTACAGTGGTTTGCCAAATATTTATTAAGGACACTCTGAAAAAATAAAACTGTTATTTTTATGTGTAAGGAATGAATATATTAAAAAACCTAAATATTTCAATAATTTTTTTGTAGCAAAGAATTTAGTCACACTTTTAGCTTTGTGGCAGGTAGCTGAGTCGTGAAGAAATAGATACTGCTCAAAATCAGAAAAAACCATTTTGCAGCCTAAGGTCAAGAACCGTTTTTCTAAAATTTTGCTTGCTCTATAATCTCCCCAAGTCTTATCCTCGAAACTCCACCGAGATCTTTTACCAGTTCAACGAGGCAGTGTGAAATTTATAATTTAAAACAAAATTTTGAATGTAACTAAAACTCACAATGTAACTAGCTCACAAAAATAATATTTTATTAAAACTAAAAAAAATTTTTGACAGAAAACGGACACCATTCGTGTGGTTATGTTAGTAACCATAGAAACAACACAAGAAAATTTATTTGAATATAATTAACTAGGAGCCCCTGTTAAAGTTTTTAAAAAATTTAAATTGTAGCTTGCCGCGCAAAGTTTTATTGCTTCTTACCGACTTAATATTCAATAAATTTTCAATTTGCTTGGTTTGTAAATTGTTATTTTACTGGTTGTTATGGCAATATGTACTAACTACTAATACTAATACAATCCTACACTACTCTACTCTATAGAATTATGTAAATAGTTATTCTCTCAAACTTGTTAAGCTGATTTCAAAATCACTTTAATATTAATAAAGATTCTATTATAAAATCATTCAAATCCTTAAATTTTCAAAAAATTCATACTGTCCTTAATAATTTGGCAACCCATTGTATATACGTACATACTATATATATACAATTTTTATAAGTAGACAAAAGAAAAAGATAAATTAAATGATGACGTTAAGAGAATTCAAGAAAATTAAGCAAGTTAAAACATTCTCAGATACTTTTTCCTTTCCGTCCCCAACCTCCACAAGAAAAAACAAAGCAGTGAAAAATATTAAAAGAAAAATTATTTTTTTCCAAAAAAAAAAAAAAAAAAAAAATTAAGTGTGAGAAAATTTTAAATTCAATTTACTTAAATCTTTTCTTTTCTGATTTTCATAGAATATAAAAAAAAACAACTTTTAAGTGGGTTAAGGTTATAAAAAGTGTCAATTTTTGTTCTGTAATGGAGACAAAAAAAGAAATTTTTTTTGTTTTTTTTTTTTTACTTTAAAGAAATATTGGGAAAACTGCTCACGTTTGCTTTTATTTTCATTTCTGTTTAAATTTTTTTTCTGTAATAAATTTTAAGAAATGGAAAATGCATAATATAGAAAAAAAAAATCAAAAAAATAACAAAATTCGGTTTTATAAGTGAAAAATAAAAAGTGTGACAATACAAAAAAAAAAAAAAAACAAAAGGTTTCTAAAAAGACAATTCTTTTGTTTTTCTTTTGAAATTTTGTTTTTCAGTTTCACTTAATTAAAGTAGAAAAAAGAAAATTAAGGGAAATTTATATATTGCTAAATGAAAGAAAAGGACAGATATATGCTGCTATGAATATATTCTATTTTTATCATTATTTTAATCATGCAAAATTAAAACAAAGCTGTCAAAGCTTAAAATTCTTAAATTTCGAATTTAGCTCATCGCTCAATTTAACATTTGAGTTCGTTTACAGTTTGAGCGAAATACAATGTTTTCACAGGTAGAGATTAAACTCTAATATTGAGCGAAATACATTTCTTCTCATCTTTAGCGGACTCAAATTTAGTCGAACTGAGTCGGCTGAAGATTGACAGAATTCAAATTTTCACATGAAGTTAAGATTCGAATTTGAGTTCGCTCATTTGCAACTCTGAATTCAGTTGGAAAGGTTTTTTTTTAATATTTCAATTGACATAGTATTGATTCTACATTTTCAATTTTCCTTAATTTTTTTTTTTTGATCAATTTTTTCGATAACTGTAGCTGCTTGCTTGACATTTATTAAACGGTGTAAATGTAACCAAGGAAAAAGCTGTTTAAAATATCTAAAAACTTGTCTGTTATAAGAATGTAACCAAGGTAAAAATAGTTTAAAATACCTAAAAACTTGTCTGTTATTCTGAGTGTTCTATGCAAACTAACGATAAAATGGATTATGTCCTGGGAAGCTAAAATTTTGTAATTTAAAGAGTCCTGTTGTACAGTAGAAAGAGGTCGCTATTATTTTTGAGAAGATTGGGCTGAAGGTTCTGAGATTTTGGGTAGTAAAAGTTTTTATAAAACTTTTTATAAAAAACGTCACAATTTTCCTCCTCTTTCTCTCTCTATTTATAGCGTAACAAAAAGGTGGTTGAGATAGTTTTGTTCAAACCCTAATCCCCACGAGTTTTTTTCACTGAATTGAAAGTGTGAAAAATTTTTAGTTACAAACAAGCTGGTTAAGTAACGTCCTAAAACTATACCTACCATTTTTAAATTTGCGTTCTTCTTTTTTCCTTAAATAATTTAAAAGTTTTGAATGAATTTTTTATCATACTCAACTTATTCGTACTACTCCTTAATTCCAGCCTTGTTAGTTTGGAGATATGCCAATTATTTTACGGCGTTATTTTATGAAATTTTCAAACTCTAGTTGTTTTGTTTTAGACTTATAGTACTGACGGGATGAGAGGTTGGCGTACATAGCTAAAACGAGGTGTAAGCTGTGTGAAACTTATAAACAGTGATGTGCCAGATATGTATATTGAATTTAAAAGTACTATTATTATGAACCATGTAGGAACTAATCATTTGAACCAAACATGCCCTCGATTTTCTTCTGATATCAATATATCAATATAGCAGAATAAAATATATGTATTATATAAATCAAATATATCTAAAAATATCATAAATTTGTTGGTCAGAGTAGATCCGAATACTTTTAATCTTGGGCAAAGCTATTATAATATTACTTTGCGTATTTGTATTTTTTCGTTGCATGTTTAGCAGCAGTTGGAAACCTTGAGAACTTTGTATTGCATCTTTCCAAAAATATTAACGAAGTATTTTAAAACTAGTAGAACTTGTAAGTGTTCTTGTTAGTTATGCTTATATAGGTTCCCAGGATATTAAGTCTCTACGATAACTTAACTTATATTCGTTTAGAATAATCAGAACCCTTGCAAATGTACTTTTTCATTACTTAAAAGCGGTCAGGCTTTTAATGTGCCAACTTCATACTCTGATTAGTTATAAAGATATACAAGCATGGGTGTAAAATATGTATATGGCTGCTAAAACCCCTCATCATCTAGTTTTTTAGGTTCTAGGAATTAAATTGTGAATTACACAAAAATTTGGAATTTTACTTAGAATTTTATTATCTAAGCAAAAATGGGTAAAACTAAGAGACACTTTCTTCAATTTAAGGAACCCCTTTTAAATTTAAGAAAAACCGTTAACATATGTTACAATATAATGTTGGACCTTTAATAAAAAAAAGGTATTCAAGTTACAGGTGCTTAAAAATAGCATAATTTCAATTTTCTGGCCCTTATAGCTCCTAAACAGAGAGCTTGACAAAAAAATTTTGTTAACTGACTCCGACTATTTTTTTAGGATCTAACTTCTCCCAAAATTTTAAGATCCTAGCTTTAACCGTTTATAAGATATGTGGGGCCAAAAATTTTGCAAAAATTGAGTTTTATATAATGCTAAATTTTAGTACCGTATGGCAACCCTATACATTTAAGCGACATATTTTTGTAAAGCCTATAAAAGCAGCTCTCTAATACCATTTTTCGATTGAAAATAAACCTCACAGAACTTTTGTTATATCAATTTAAATATAGGGCTTTTTTGGAATTAGCAGGGGCTGTAACTTCGTCACCCTTCAAAATTAAGAAAAACCTTTGACACATGTTGAAATATAATTATCGAGCTTTGAATTTTGTCTATCACTAAAAAAAAATTTGGACAGGTATTCAAGTTACAGGTGTTTAAAAATAGCAAAAATTCAATTTTCGAGCCCTTATAGCTCCTAAATAGGGGGCTTGACAAAAAAATTTTGTTAACCGACTCCTACTAATTTCTAGGTATCTAACTTGTCCCAAAATTTCAAGACCCTAGCTTGAACCGTTCAGAAGATATGTGTGACCAAAAATTTTGCGAAAATTGAGTTTGCGTAATGTTAAATTTTAGTACCGTATGGCAACCCTAAACATTTTCCTTGTAAAAATTTATAAAGTTTATGAAACCAGCTATCATTTGCCGTTTTCAGATTGAAAATATATGTAACAGAACTCTTGTTACAACAATTTAAATATAGGGCTTTTTCCAACTTTAGGGGGCTGTAGCCCCGTAACAGGTGGGGCTACAGAAAAAAATTCTTCTACGAAATTATTTTTTTTGCAAAAACTACTAATGGTTAAAATTTCTTTTCTCTATTTCAAACGGTGTAAAAGTTTTTGTAAACATACGGACGGACGGACGGACGGACAGAGTGAAGCTATATATGCACATTTTTACAAAATTTTTTGAAAATGTGCTAAAAACTAAATAAAAATTACAGGTTCACCTATCCAAAACGTCTAGAAACTTAGTGCTGAAATTAATCCACCAAAATAAAATTTTATATAAGGAAAAAAACACTCAAATTAAATTTTTTTAACGAAATACAATTTTATTTCTTTACTTTTTGATTTTAATTCTTTTATTTTTAGTCTTAATTTAATTAATATTATATATTATATTTTATTTTTTTTTATTTTTTTTTTTTGATTTATTAACTATTTAATATTAAATGCTATAATTTTTCAAATTTTTTATTTTTTTTTTGCTTTTATATTTAAATACAATATTTTTTATTTCTTTTTTATTCAATATTTATTAATAATTAATTTTAACTATACATTTTCATATTTATCTATACAAATATAGTAATAAACAATTCGTTTCTTTTATTTTAATTTTTTTTATTTAATATTATATTTTATAATTTATATTTATTAACAATTATTTAGACCGATGTACAAGCATTATAATTTTTTTTCAATTTACAAAAACAAAAAGTGATATTAGGAAAAAATAATAATATTGTATAAAATTAATCAACATTTTTATTAAATTTATTAATATTAAATTAAATTTATTAATTAAATTTTATTAATAATAATAAATTTTTTCTTTTAAATAATTTATACATCAACATAATTAATAATTTTATAATAATTATTTTTTATTAATATAATAATATATTAATTTTTTTTTTGAATTTTTTTAATATTTTAAGAATCTTATTATTAAAAATTTATACAATAATTTTTTAATTTAAAGTTTTATAACTAATATTAATTTATTTATTTATTTTATTGTATTTATATATTATATATTAATTTTTAACTAATAATCGTAAACAATTTTATAGATTTATTCTTTAAATTTTTTAATATAATTTAATATATTATTACTAATATAATTTTATAAATTCTAATAACTAATGTATATATAAATTTTAGTTCAGCTCTAATATAAATTGTAGCATTATGGAATTATTTAAAGAAAAAATTTATATTTTATTGTGTTATATTTATTTATATATATAAAATATTAGTAAATTTTAATTTAATATTATATTAATATTTTTGTTTTTTATTATTTAATATTAGTAGTATGTTAAATTTTGTAATAAATTTTTTGTTTTTAAATAAAACGAATAGTTCATACTCTATTTAATTTAAGAATTATAAATTTAAATCTAAACAAAAAATATAAAACAATATTTACAATTAATAACAATGTTTTGTTAATGATAATATTGCAATTTTCAATCTTGTAAAATAATTGAAAAAAATATTTTCCAATAATTAATTTAATTAATTTATTAGGAATGTATTAAACTAAATTTAATTGTATTGCAAAGTATGAATTTTAGAACTTTAATAATTAAATAATTACTATTAATTATTATTAATAATAATTAAGTATTATTAAATTAATTCTTCTCTTTTTATAAATATTAATTAATATTCGGTTAATTAAATATTATTTAATAAAAATTAATTAATAAATAAAAATTAATTCATTAATAATAATTAAATATTAATTAATAAAAATTAATTAATATTTATTTAAAATTAATAACTATTAATAAAAATAATAAATTAAAATAAATTTATTAATTCTTTCATATAAATTTTTATACCCGTATGACTATATAGTCCAAGGGTATAATAAATTTGCCATTACGTTTGTGACGCAGAGAAGGAGGGGGGGTAGATATAGACTCAAGTGTATGGATCGGATCAGAATCGAAAAATAAATCGATTTAGCTATGTATGTCCGTCCGTCCGTCCGTCCGTCAGTCCGTCCGTCCGTCCGTCCGTCCGTCCGTCCGTCCGTCATCACGATAACTCAAAAAGTAAAGGAGCTAGGATTATGAAATTTTCACAAATTCGTTTTTATGCAAAAAACGGAATCGAGTTTTAAATTCAGCCATTTTGGTCCACGGGTTCGAGTACCTGTCATACAACTTCTAATTTTATATGAGCATTACTCTATACCTATGGAAGCTGCGTGTCTGAAATTTTGCCAAAAGTAGTTTAGTATAATGGCCAAAGTTACTGCAAAATTTGGTTGGTCTACTGCAGAGGGTTCCAGTAGCTGCCATACAACTCCTTCTTTTATATGAGCTTTACACTACACCTGATAAAGCTGGGTGTCTGAAATTTTGCAAAAAATAGTTTAGTTTAATGGCCAAAGTTACTGCAAAATTTAGTTGGTCTACTGCTGAGGGTTCGAGTAGCTGCCATACAACTCCTTCTTTTATATGAGGATTACACTACACCAAATGAAGCTGGGTGTCTGAAATTTTGCCAAAAATAGTTTAGTGTAATGGCCAAAGTTACTGCAAAATTTGGTTGGTCTACTGCAGAGGGTTCCAGTAGCTGCCATACAACTCCTTCTTTTATATGAGCTTTACACTACACCTGATAAAGCTGGGTGTCTGAAATTTTGCAAAAAATAGTTTAGTTTAATGGCCAAAGTTACTGCAAAATTTGGTTGGTCTACTGCAAAGGGTTCGAGTAGCTGCCATACAACTCCTTCTTTTATATGAGCATTACTCTACACCTTATAAAGCTGAATGTTTGAAATTTTGCCAAAAGTAATTAACCGGATGATATAATGTATATGTTACGATCATACGGGTATCCCAGAGTTGACACAGTCTACTCTACTACACTCTTGCTCGTTTTTTTTTAATTTAATAAATAATTTGAAATTTATATATGTAGTTAATAAATGTAGTGTAGTTTTATATAGTATATAAATGTATAGTTAATGTGTAAACGAAATCACAATTGGAAAAATAACTATTTTTGTAAATAGTTATCATAATTTAATTAACAAGTTCTATAGGTGGTCACTAAATAACTTAAAATAAAATTTAAAAAAATTATATTAATGAAAAATATGTTGGTACAATTTATATATCATTCTATTTATAATTTAATATTAATTTAATCTCTTACTTTAATAAATTTTTTAATATTATATTAATAATACATAATATACAATATTTTAGTTTAAAGATAGAATTTATATTATTTATAAATAATGTTTTTTATGGTAGGATTTATATCCATATAAGGAAGATATGTTATTAGTATAATTTCGATTTTTATTTCTTTTCTAATTATGAATTCTTATTTTGGTTTTGTTTTTGGGTTTTAAAATAACTTTTGGTCGTTTTCTTTTAATTTACCCTATTTTTCATAAAGTTTTTTAAGGTTTTCCCAACAGAGAAAACTTTAAACCATTTGTCATTTTTCTAAATGTAATATATTATTTCTAGGAAGCTATTAAAGGATCCTGCAGTACTTTAATATTATTATATTTAGGTTAAAATTAATCGTTTTTAATGTAATAAAATATATTTGATATTTTATTTATATATTGAATTTATTATTTATATTTGAATTTATTACATAATATGTTTTTTTGTTGTCTGGAATAATATCTTTTTAATTTTTTTTTATTTTAATATATATTTTGTATATAAGATAAATATATAATATTTATTTTTATATTTATTTTTATATTTATTTTTATATAGTAAACATAACATTTAATAATTTATTAACATCTTTTTTTTTTAATTTTTTTGTTAAATATAAGTATATTAAAATAGTTATAAATTTATTAACAAAATTTTTTAAGCAATTTTTTAACATTTATATAAAAAAATATAAATTTAATAATAATTCTTTGGTTTTTTTTTTTTTAATTTAATAACTATATAAAATAAATGAAAATCAAATATAAATCAAATACTTAATAATGTATATAAGATTTTATTTAACCTCCATGGGGACAGTATTGTAGTATATTAGTTTTATGAAACTTTATAAGTTATTTATAATAAATTTATAATATAGAAAGTTAAAGTAAAGGCAATAAGGCAATAATCATATGTATGTAGGATTTTTTAAAGTTTACATAATAAAATATATTTTAAAAAAAATCCCAAAATACATAATTAAAATTTAGTTCGAAAATAGTTTAATTTCAAAATTTAATTGCAAAAAATATTTAAAAACTTAATTTAATTAATTTATAAACTAATAATGAAATTTAAGTTTAATTCTTGAAATAAAATTTCAATAAAAATTTTACACAAAATCAAATCTTTTGTTTTAGTTTCTAGAAATTTTAATGGATTGTTTTCAAATTTAACTCATATACAGAATATGGAAGAGTAATTCTAATTCATATAATTATACACATAATTAAATCTTTAGTATAAGTTTTTTTTAAATTCTAATGGGTGTATTAAAATTTAACTTAAATACAGAATATGGAAGAGGGAAACTAAATAATTATCAAAATTAACCTCTAAAACTTCGAGCGATTTTTGCACTCATAATTAAAAAATTCAGCCGCGACCAGCAATTTTTGCGACCGAATAAGCCGATTAATTAAATTTTGTGAATGATTTTTATGTTAATTGTAAAAATAAACAGGTCTACATAGAGGTTAAATATTTTTCTTTAATTAATAAATGAAATATGTAATAAAAATATATATCTTAAAATTTCATTTAATAAAATTATTACTATACTAAAAACACTTTATTTCATTAATTATATTATATTATATATTTTAATATGGAAAATATTAGGGGCTCATTAGACTAATTTTTCCATTTAATTTATTTTTTATATATATACTATTATTATTAATTAAATTATTTATTTTTTTATTTATTAATTATTGGAATTTCAAAAAAAAAAAATTGGAACATGGAATACAAAAATTATCACCTATTATCACCTTAAAAAAATATTCGAATAAAAAAAAAAATAAGATACAATATATTTGATATTAGAGATACAATATATATTCTTAGAATTATTAATTAATGAAATGAAGTGTTTTTTTTAGTTATTTTATTATTATAGATACAATTTAAATGCGAGTATTTAGATTTTACAAAATTTTTTTTGTATAGAAGTTTCATAGAAACATATTTTTTTTATAAATTTATTTTAGTTTTTTTTTTAAATTTTGAAAAATTTAATATACAATTATTTTAATACATTATAATTCTTATTGTATTTTATATAAATTTTCTATTATAATTTACAATAAAATTTATTTAATAAATATTTTGTTTTTTGAACCTTTATTTAGTTATTATTATTAAATTTTCTATTATATAATATTTATAAAATAATATTATTCTATCTACAATTTAAATGGCTTTTTTAATTCAATTTAATATCTTTTTTGAAAAAATCTTTTTTTTTTTTAGTTATTTAATATAGTATCTTTAAGTTTAATGTTTTTTTTTTATGAATGTAAGTGTTTGTGTATAAAAAGAATCTTAAATTAAAAAATATCATTTTAATTAATATTATAAAAGTCAAATAGAGCTGGGCAATTTTTTTTAAATAAAAAAAGTAAATGCTTAAACTTTAATTACTTTCACAATAATATATATATATTTTTTAAATGGAAATCATAATAATGTAAAAGTGAAGCTAGTTTTCTAATCTAGTTAATAATTATTTTAACATTAACTCTTCTGTAGAATTTAACCCTCATGTTCTTAAATGCTCTGAATTGAAATACAAAAATTAAAAAAAAATTCAAAAGAATCAAAAGAATAACTAATACCTGCCTGTATCTCGAAATTCGAGGAAGAATGATAAATAATCGGTATGTAAATATTTTTTTAGATGGCTATAAATGAAAATTGGAACATTTCGGAAAAATATTTAAAATTAATCTAATCTTAGGTTGCATGAAGATGTACTCGTTTCAATTACGTTGTATTCCACTTTCTTATCCTACACGTTGGTCCTAGCAATAAATTATAGCTTTCCTTATTCTTTTCTTTATTAATGTTTATTTTATTTTTTTTTTTATTATTAATATAAAGGACATGGCTACAAAGGACATTTTGGGAATGGCTTTATTAATATAAATACATTTCAAAAGGTATTTTCAAAATTGCATACTTTTAGGGTCTTTTAAAAAATTTTGTGGAAATTTTCAAATCAAAATAATAAAATTTATTAATCAAATCCCATTTATTGCAAGTTCTAGTAAATAACAGTAATAATTGAATTACATAAATAAAACCTGTAGGTAATTTATTTTAATATTTAAAATAAATTTTATATAAATTAAAATTTTTTAATTCAATAAATTTTCTTAGAAACTTTTATTTAAAATACAATTTTTAATTGAAATTTTCTGATACAATGCAATAAAACTGATTATTGCAATAAATCTGATAAGTACTGTAATCATTTGTAAATAGTAATTTATTATTATAGATTTCTTATAAATTATTATAGAGTTCTTCTAAATATTTTCCCTATAAATTTAACTTTTATTTAAATGTATATAAGTGAAAAATTATATCTTAATTTCAAAAGATTTTTTTTTAAATCAATGATTTTCCAAAGTATTAATGAAATATTTTATAACCTCAAATTTATTGAATGTCCTTACATTGTTAGAACGAAACATTAAGGAAAATTTATTTCAACAGTGCCTTTTTTTTAGAGTTCTTAAAAATCCCGTATAGTGATTAGTTTCTTGAAAAATACCAACATTTATTACTTAAGCACCTTTATATGAACTTGTATAAATTTTTTTAAATGTATAACTTTTTCCATATAGGTTTTTTGATTTATGGCAGCTATACATTACAGAAAATAAAATTTATAATGATTATGTTCGGGATTCTGTGAAAAATTTATTTACTAGAATAAAATTGAAAAAAATTTCAATTTTCCTTGTTCAATCTATTTTCCAATAGGTTTTTTTTCAACTATATGTTTTATAATATTATAATGGATTACCATATTAAAAATGCTTCATATTCACATAATAAATTTTTAAAAAAATGTTAAGGAAGTTTCAATAATTTATGATTATTTTATCCAAAATGCCCTATAATTTTGTAACTTATTACTTTTTTTATTTTTTTTTTTTGTTGAATGTATGTGACTTTTGAACTTCGTGCAAAAATTAAAAAAGATTTGTGGAAGAATTTTGAAAAAAAAAATATGTATTAATCTAGAAATATTATGAAAAAATCTTTAGAAATTTTAAATTGATAGTACAGGAGCTATACACAGTTGGAGATATAAAAGTTTTTGAAATAGGTACAACATTATAGCTATTATAATATAGAAGGAAGTAAGTAAATTAAATAAATTAATGAAATTAAGTTAGTATAAGTTGTAGATTTAGAGTTAAAATTAAATGCCATTATTGAAAAAATTATTTAAAATTTGATTACATGATTAGAAAAGCGATTTTAAATTATATTTTTGTAAGTTGTAGGTTTGGAGTTGAAATTAACTGCCATTATTTAAAAACATAATTTAAGATTTTGATTACATGATTTGAAAAGCGACTTTAAATTATGCTTTTGTAAATTTTAGGTTTGGAGTTGAAATTAACTACAATTTTTAAAAAAATAATTTAAAATTTTGAATACATGATTGAAAAGCGATTTTAAATTATATTTTTGCAAGTTTTGAAGGGTTGGAATTGAAATTAACTGCCATTATTGAAAAAATAATTTCACCTTTGATTACACGATTAGAAAAGCGATTTTAAATGATATTTTTAGAAGTTATAGGTTTGAAGTTGAAATTAACTTCCATTATTAAAAAAGTAATTTAAAATTTTGATTACATGATTCGAAAAGCGATTTTAAATTATATTTTTGTAAGATGTAGGTTTGGAGTTGAAATTAACTGCCATTATTTGAAAACATAACTTAAAATTTTGATTAAAAGATTTGAAAAGCGATTTTAAACTGTATTTTTCTAACCTGTAGGTTTGGAGTTGAAATTAACAGTCATTATTTAAAATTTTGATTATATGTTAAAAAAGCGATTTTAAATTGTATTTTTGTATGTTGTAGGTTTAGAGTTAAAATTAACTACTATTATTTAAAAAAATTATTTAAAATTTTGATTACATGATTTGAAAGGCGATTTTAATTTATATTTTTGTAAGTATTAGGTTTGGAGTTGAAATTAACTGCCATTATTGGAAAATTATTTAAAACTCTGATTAAATGATTTGAAAAACGATATTTAATTAGTTTTTTAAAAATATATATAAACTTTATTTTTATACATACACTAATTATTTTGATTAAATCAACTTTCGAAAAAATTAAAAAAAAATCAGTTGAAGGAATAACTTTTGTTAATAGCTCCTGGCTTCGACTAGGATAGACCATCTGTTAACAAACATTATTTTTCAAAACGAAATTCAATTTCTGGGTTTAGGAAGCAAATATTAAATTAATAAGCTTATTTAATGAGTGGTGATTTATACAAAGATCTGTCAACGTTTACTAATAAAACCTTAATTTTGATTATTTAATTCTATTTTAGTTAAAAAATCCTGTATTTTTTTCTAAAAATTACCATTCGTTAAAATTGTATGTGCAGATATAGGCAATAAACGTTATTCAAATTCTTTTCAAAACATAAGGTAATATTTTTTGAGATTTTCAATTTTCATATTTTTTTTTGCAATAAATGGTTCGTAAAATTTGAAAGCAGACGTGAAATAATTTTGGAATTTTAGAAGAATGGGAAGATCTGAGATAGGGTTTAGTATCTAAATCAAATGATTAAAAAAACTGCCTATTTCGATTATTTAAAAGCTTTAGAAGAACCATTAAGTTTCTATTGAAAGTTTAAAAAAAACCATTATTTTCTTAATGAAAAAATTAAATCTCTTAAGAATTTTCTAATATATTATATTTTTAGGATTGGAACTGAAATCTCGGCTTAACCTATCTAGTTTAAAAAATTCCAATTTTCGAAAAACACGTATTAAAGAAACTCGTTTTAGAAAATTTTTTTTTTTTAAATTTTAGAAAAAGCTTATTATTCTGATTTTTTATTCAACTTTAAGAACCGTACAAAGAGATTTTTTAAATAAGTGGGATTTTCCAATAAAACCAGACTAACTGGAGATTTTTGAACGCTTTCATATTGTTGGCCTCTACAGATAATTTAATATAAATCAATATTTAGTTTAATATCACTAAGTATAATTAAATTCATCAAAATAACTCTAAAAACTTTCACATTGATTAAGTAATTATATATTAGGTGAACGGAATAGGTCCCTTTTTCAAATGAAATTTGTCTACTTTCAAATACGTAATAATAGTCCCAAATTTTCAAATTAAATTGGTCTTTTTTAATCAGCCCCGCTTCTTGGAATCGAGTAATCGGATCAATATATTTAAAAAAAGGTTTTTACCGATTTTATAGAAAACAATTTTGAGAAATGAAAATTCGGAGAAATTTATAATAATAATAAAATAATTATATTAATAAATTAGTTTTTGTTATTTTAAAAATAATTAATTTACTAATTTATATTCAATCTACTTTTAAAATTTTAATCTTCTATTGGTTTGTGTATAAAGAAATGAATTTCATTTAAAAAATAAAAAACTATATTTTAAAGAAAAATAATATTTCATTAATTTAAACTAAAAATTTATAATAAAATCGAAATTCTAAAAACTCTAAAAAAGAAACTCTTTATAAATAATCAACAAAAAAATTATTCAAAATTTTCATTTTTTAATTCATTATTTTTAGCATGAAATAATTTTCTTAATTTATATTTTTAGGATAAACAATTCCTAGAATTCAATTTTGTTTTCGAAAAAAAAGGCAGCCTTAGAATACAAATTTTTAAAACTTTTAATTGAAAATTCGAACTAAAAACACGGAACGGACGGAAAATTTATAGAATGATAATAAATTATGATATTCGCATTTATACGGTATTTTAGTTTGTTTTAATGGGTTTGTTGATTCCTGATTAAAATGTTAATCGGTTTAAAATTTCTTTTCAAGGATTTTCCTTTCCAAGGATTCAGAATTCAGGAATGTATTTTAAGCAAATTTGGAATTGGATGAGGAGTTAAATAATGTGTCAGATTCAATGCCAGAATAATAACTAGTTCTTATATTTTTTTTGAAAAAATCTGTTAAGTTTTCATTTTCATTTATTTTGTTTCTTTTAAATTATTAAATTGTCCTTCAACACGTTTTTTGTCACTTTCAAAATGATTTGTATTTCTTAAAAAATAAATTTATTATAAGATTTGAATTATATCATTGAACAGTTTTTGAGCTCTTTACATGCTTTTGCAGAAAACATAAATCAACTAAAGTGAATAGTCAGTTTATTATACAAAATATGCAAAATGGGTACAGTGCAAGGCAAAAAAAAATGAAGTGTTAAGTTTTTTACATTAATTTTTGAGAGAAAATCAAAGATAAATTTTATGAAATCATTATCATTATTATATGAAGAAGGCCAAATTCATTTTACGGGTCCCATTTCTAAGAAAACTACTGAACCGATTTACATAATTTTTGGGGTATGGAAAGTAATGAATCAGAAGAGTTTAACGGTTTATTGATCTTTTTAATTAAGACATTAGTTTAGGAAATACAGAATAAAGAAAAAAAATAATACATATGTATTTATAGTATGCAATAGATTTTACAGACAAATATATTTAAAATATGTATTTATTATTAGCTGCTGCCTTTAAATTGTTATATATACAGGATGTTTCTTAATTAAGGGCACTGCTATTTATCACTGCATACTTATGAGTAGATAAAAAAAACAAAAAAAAATGTGGTTTTTTCAAAAACAAATTGTTAAAAGTTCAGTGTGAGTTAAATTTAAAAGCTCGCTTTTAAGTTTTGAAAGTCTGAAATATAGAAAACGTTAAAAAAATTAAAAGAAGACATATTAAGCTTGGGAGTACATTTTAAAAAATATTCATAAGTAGTCTAGAAACAGAGTTAAGAGTAAAATTATGAAAACTAAAAAAAATATTTAAATTTCATTTAAGCCTCCATATCTTGGAAACTAAAGGAGACCTATCTTAGGTCCGAAATTTATCTACTCATAAGTATCTATGCAGTAGTATACAGCGATGAACCTAATTAGGAAACACCCTGTATATTAAGTTTATAATATTGTATTAGGCAAAAGCAGTTGTACGTATACTAAGTTTATACATTGGTACTAGGCAAAAGCGTTTGCGTGTAAATTGTAATATTGAAAATTAGTTGTTATCAGTTTCTTCTATTTTTCTAATCTTTTTCATATTTTTAGTACCCAATATTATTTGGAAAAAAGTTTTTGTAGGTATTTGCTTGTAGGTAGGTATGTACTTTAAAAATAAATTTTTTTACTGTAAGTATAAATAGGAGAAATTTCCAATTTTGAACCTAACCTATATCTTAGAATAGGTTTGAAGAATCTTCAAAATTTCAATTTTAATAAGAAGGTGACTAAACTAGATGAATAAACGGTCTTAGAAAAATGTTAACAAAAAACTTTAAATTACATTCGCATAAAATTGGTTTTGAAGAAAATAGCAACTCTTGTCATTTGTATGAAATTATTCTAAAAGAAATCGTTTTATCTAAATTAATGTCTTAAGATGAAAATCAACTCCTGCACTAATAAAAATTTTCTAAGAAACGGAAACACTAAATATAGTTAATAAAAAAAGTTTTGATAAACTTCTTTCTTGTATTAAAAATTACTAATCAAATTTTGTCTTTCACTGTAATTATAAATCATTATTATATTTTTAAAAAATTTAATGATTTATTAAATCAGATTTTCATCATATTTTTTTGTCTTTGATATTTTCAATTTTATTTTAAATTAACATGTCCAAGAAATTATGATGGCAGTTTCATTTTTTTTTAAAAATAATATAAATGAAAAAATTTTAAAAGAAAATATTTAATTAAAATACATTTTACGCGTCCAAATTGATTAAATGACAACAAAATACATTAATTTATAAAAAAATAATGATTTTAAAGTTTTTTTTAAATAACAATGGAAATTATTTACCTATATATTTTTAAGGGTTTTTTTGTAATGGTGAACTTAACATCAAAAAAGATTTTTTTTTAAATATATAATTAAAGTTTTAATTAATCTTTTAAAAACACGTGCAGAGTTAAAGGAAATTAATAATGAATCCCAATTTTTGCTTATTACCAACTTTCTGTTATTTATTGTTGAAAGTTTTTCAAATAAATGAAATCGAATAAACGGCTTATGGAAATTGGTTTGTTCTGCGCATGTCGAGATTGTGGAACCATATTCCGTCCAATGTGTTTTTGTGTTTGCTAAAGTTGGTAATTCGTATGTGTTCAACTTAATTAAATTTCAGAAGAATATTAATATCTTGCTCCTTAATATTCCTCCAAATTTTCCTCATCCCTCATAATCCTAAATTCCCAAAAAACCTCCCTCTAATGATCCGTTACCTCGCCAATCCTGTAAAACCACAAAAATTAGTAATCGATAGGCCTTTTAATAAATTACAAAGGACTCTTTCATATTGTATAAACTTATCACTATTCCAATAATCACAAATGGTATATCAAATTTTTAATAATCAAATAATTTAATCAAAACTTTTTAAAGTTATCATTAAAATGATTATTTGATTACAGATAATTGGTTGGTAAGATAAGTCTGTGATTTTCAGATGGCTTTTGAATATAGTATCTTAAACAATCAAATAAGGAGTATACTCCTTTAAAGGCTATCACATGTTAAAACAAAAATGCCTTTAAGTATAAATATGAACCCATGAAAAAAAATATAAAAATTATATGGGAAATATAATATCTGACAAATGGCGTAGTGGTAAAGACGCCGCCTTTCATGTGGAAGGTCTCGGGTTCAAACCCCGGTCAGATCATATCTAATAAAAAAATATCGTAAAATTGTATAATTATATCGTAATAGTTTATATCGTAATATAAAATAAGATTTAATAAAAATATATAAATAATTCTTGTGTAAGATTATAGATGGCGCACAAAGTTAACATTTGTGCATTCATATTTCATAACCTTATACAATAGCTACAGCCGAGTAATCAACGGCTTAGTGAATACTATGATTAAAGAAACTGAAGCCAAATTTAAAATAAACTTGGTGAATGCCCTATACTCCTTAAAGGAGTGGGAAAGGAATTAAAAAAAAAAATGTGGGAAATATTGCAAAGAAAAACTCCCTGAATACTCAACGAAGCTCTACTCATAAAATATGACTCTATTTCCAAATGATAAACATAGTTTGATTGAATGAATCAGATCAGGGGTCTATTGACCCAACAATTTATCAAATAATCAATCAATTATTTTATTTTACTTTTTTTCCGGCACCTCTACGTGCTAACTGTTCACTGTGATAGGCTAAACAGCCTGACTATATATGTGCATGTCGGAACAGGGGTGATATATTCATATATGAGAACTGATTAAATGAATTCCACATACAATTTAAGCATGAGATAGTACTAGGCCTTATAACATGTATAAATGTCTTAGATTTTCAATAAATACAGTTCTATTTTTATTTATATTGTAATAATTTTGTACTTGAGTTATATGGTATTCTATATCAGTGAGTTATATTATTTAATTGAAATAATTGTTTACATTTTGTATTTGTTTATATTGTTATATTATTAAAGATATATAATTATTAATTATTAAAAATGATAAGTGAGGGTTTTAACTAATTAAAGTTCATTAGTTGTCAAATTAGTTCTCAAATATGGTTATGATGTAATAAAATTTATCAAAACAATTATTAATTGATTATTTCATTGATGAAAAGTTGTTGGTGCCATAGTTCCCAAGTAAGCAAGTCAATAGTGTAAAAAATATCTAAACTTTAATTACCCAAAAATTATTCAATTATAATACGAACTATTTTCGTAAAGTAAAAATAGAGCTTTAAGTCAAAATTCACGAATTAAAAGTAGCTAAGAATTTTGAATTTAATTAGCAATAAAATAGAGTTATAATAATTTTTTCCCAATAAAGCAAATAATAGTTATTGAAAGAACATAACCATTCGACTTTTACAATATTTTCGTCCGAACAAAATTTCATGAAAAAAAAAATTTATATCTTATAAAATTTTTCCAACAAAATATTTAAATAAATTATTTTAAATTTTAATAATTAAATTTTTTAAAATTATTTTCAAACAGAAACTTCTTTTGTATATTTAGTTCTATCATTTAAATCTAATACTAATTTATCATTTTTATTTTTACGTTTTTTAACACTACTATTATTACTATTGGCGCCAAGGGTAGGAGCAATACAACTACCATCATTATCACTACCACCTACCCCACCACCATCTACACCACCACCACAATCACCAATATTAATATTTTCTTTATTAATATTACAACTATCACTTGTACTACTGGTTGTTGTTGTAGTAGTAGCTGTTGTTATAAGATTTTCTTCATTACCACTACAACTGCCAGTAATACTTTTAATACTTTCATCACATAAATTTAAATTATGTATACTATCATCATTATCATCAAAATAATTTGATTGAGTTGTTTGTTGTGTTGTCAGTCCAATAAAACTATCACCAACAGTAACAGTACCAGGTGTTGTTAACATTTTTGATTTATTTTGTAATAATAATGGACTATTCGAATTACCACCCGTACTAATACCGTCACGAGAATAACTATCACATCTACTATGTTTTTGGAAATGTCCTTGATTATTTCTAGAAGTTGTTATATTATAATGTGTACTTGCTAATATACTACCTTCACTAATACCACCATCAGCTGTACAATCATCGTCATAACAACTACTATCATCTGTTGAATGGAATGATATATCATCATCATCTATATTTTTATGTTGTATTATTTGTTGTATTTCATTTGTTGCTATTTGTTTATTTAATTTATGTATACATTTTGTTGTATGTTGTGCTGGAGTTGTCATATTTGTTGCTGTTGTTCTTGTTGCTATTGTTGGTTGTATTTTATTATCACTATCTATAATATTTAATTCGATGTTATTTTTTTGATTATTACTTTTATTACCTAATATTGTAATATTATTACTACATAAATTATCACTATTATCATTATTTTGTATTTCTAAATTTGAATTTTTTATTTTTGTTTTTATTTTATTATTTCTATTATTTAAATTTAAATTAGTATTATTACTACTAGAACAACTATTTAAACTAGTTTGACTTAAATTTCTATTAATACTAGAATCTTTATTTAATATAATATTTATAACACGATTATATTCACTGCATTCATCATTATTACATATAATTTTATCATTATTTACAATTAATAATTCATTTTTACAATTATCACATATTAAAAAATTTATAATATTTTTATTTTGATTATCACATTTTGAGTTTTGTTTATTATATTCTAATTGTTTTTCTTGTAACTGTTGTTGTTTTTGTTGCTGTTGTTGTTGTAATGTAGAATGTGCTTCCAATTTTTGTGCAACATTACTTAAACTAATGGAAATTTCATCGATTGTTTTTGATGTTTTTAAATTAGTATTTTGTGAATTAAAATTATTTTTAGATGATATTGATAAATTTTTTTGATTACATTGTGGTTGATGATGATGATGATGTTGATGTTGCTGTTGATGATTTGATAATTGTAATTGTTGTTGATGATATTGATTTTGATGATGTTGTTGTGATTGATGTAATTGTGGCAATTGAATTAAACTATTCGAATTTTGATTAAAAAATGTTGCTGTTGTTGAATCTATTGATGTTATTGTAGGTGATTTTTGAATTTTTAATGAAGATGATGTACGTGCACCTAATGATTGTGATGATTTTGTTGCAGGATGTGATATTGATGTTGAATACAATTGATAATATTGCTGTGTATCGGGATTTTTAATACGAGATTTTGTTGGTGATTCTTTAATTGATGTTGAATATTGATATTCATCATTTAAATCATCATCAATTG
Source organism: Dolichopus griseipennis (assembly GCA_963082915.1). Classification (NCBI taxonomy): domain Eukaryota; kingdom Metazoa; phylum Arthropoda; class Insecta; order Diptera; family Dolichopodidae; genus Dolichopus; species Dolichopus griseipennis. The sequence continues at coordinate 117,694,744 of OY720442.1, read as the reverse complement.
ATTCGGAACACATGCATTCTAATTTTAAATTTGAAAAACTTAAGATATTTTTATCATTTGTTGGTGAATCAATTTGATTACATGATGCTACTTTAGTTAATACATTAGAACAATTTGAACAAATGATTGGTTGTTGTTGCGGTTGTTGAATGTTACAACTATTATTAATTTTATTTAAAAATTCATCACCTGTTAATGATGTATTAATTGATTTTTCAACATTATTTATTGTTGTTTTAATTGTTGTTATTGTTGTTGAACTATCATTAATTGTGACTGGTTTTGTTGTTGTAGAAGAAGCTAATGTTGTTATTGCTGTTGTATTATTATTTTGTGCATATTTTTGTATATCATTTATTGCAAATATTGGTAAATTACATATATTATTATTAGCAACGGTTGTATTATTAGCTGCACTACCATTACCTCCACCACCACCACCAGCTGATGGTTTATTAGCTATTGATAATTGTTGACTAGTTGTACGTAAACTATCCAATAGACTTGATATTGTCATTACAGCAATACCTTTGGGCGGTGCAGATTCTTGAATTCTTTGTAGTTGGTAGCTTAATTGTCGGATTTCTTCTAGAGCTTCTTGATCCGACAGTTTTGTATCTAATTAATTAAAATAGGAAAAGAATAAATAAATAAATTAGTTATTAAATATTATTAACATGATTGAAAAATTCATCTAATAATTTATATAGGTAAAGAGTTGCCATATATAAGGATTATCAGTCATTTATAGCTACAAAAAGTGTCAAAAACCAAATTTGATTGTACGTGAATTCTATTGATAGGAAGTCTCTAAAAGATTCTAAGTTTAAAAACTAATTATTTACATTTAGATTTATATTAAAAATTTCTAAGTTTAATATTATAGATAGTTTTTTTGATATGTACAGAAATTATTAAATTATTGACTCTAACTCAAAACTATGTTGACAGACAAACAATATTCTTCTCTATAATTATTCTTACCTTGCCCTCATACGTCTCCTTTGTATAAATAAAAGTTATTAATCAAGAGACAAAAAGTGAGTTTTTTTTATTGTAATAAAACTTATAAGAATATTTTAATCAAACTGTATTATATTTAGTTTTGTACTTGTCAGTTTATTCAAAATGTCACAAAAGAAACTGTCATTTTGATTGTCAAAATATTGCCAATTTAGTTTAAACGCAATGTATAACACGTTCAAGGATTTGATAAGCAATTTTAATTGAAAACTTACCAGCTGTATGCATTTGCGCGGTTGAAGTTGATGTACTAGGATTTGTAAATGTTCGTATTTGTGGTCTGAAATTGAATTTTGCTCCAGAGGATTTAGCGCCCATTGCAATTGCTTCTTGTGATTTTCCGCTTCTTAAAACAATGTAAACCTTTAAAGAAATTATAATTTTCGATTTAGTATTTAATTTTATTAATTTAGATTAATAATATATTCTAACTTTTAAATTCATTCAAAGACTTATATTAGATATCGAAAGATAATAAAATTTAGTGCAATAGTGATTATTGATTAAGAAGTGATAATTCCATTAAGGTGCAATAAAGCCTATGGCCAAAAAATATTCAGATTTGACAATTGGTTAAAAACCAAGGTTTTAACTTTCTAGTTTATAATTTTACCTAAACATATATGTATATACCTATTGCATAAAAGGAGCAAACCTATGATTTTTAATCTAACTCTCCTTGACGTTTTTTCCCCCAAAATAATATATTTGGAATGAAACTAATATTGTGGTCTTATTTCCAAATAGCATGAAGAATTAAGCCTAACGCGGAGTTTCGGAAATTTGTCGTTACTTTGTAAGTTATTTTGGAATTTTTTACACCTCTCAAAGGTTTATTAGGTCCTTTTGATAGCCAAGGAATCATATTTCGATATGATTCAATAAAATTATTGAAATATAAAAAGCTGAAGCTATATTAGAGATCAATTCGAAAGTTGAATTGATAGAAAAATAACACCCCAAGCTGTAAATTTCAAAAAGTGGCATTTTAGTGTTATTTACGGCTTTTATATATACAGCATTATTTGTGTGAAAATTAATATTATATTATGATGATGTGAATTAATGTCAAAGGAATTAAAATCGATTGATTTTGACTTTATTACGTAAATGCGTACAAAATATATATTCTGGAAAATGGGAATACTCTGATTTTTAATCCAACTCCAAAATCTCTCTAAATTTAGAATTTCTCAAATAAACATATATAAATATTTTGTAAAATGGGAATACCCTGCTTTTGAATCCAACTATAAAATCTCTTTTAATTCAAAATCCCACACATACACATATGTAAATAATCTGTGAAAGGTGAATATCCTGATTTTAAATCCATGTCTGGAATCTTTCCTAATTCAACCTTCTTCTATTATATCGGTAGTATGCCATTACACCTCAAATGATTGGTTTAATATTAAAAAGTTAAAGGCAACTTGTGGGAATGGCGGACTACAATGCCAACTTTTGAAAATGAAGAAAAGCCTGAGCGTTTTAGATTATTTTAAAAGTACAATAACACTTGAATAATAGTACAATAACCCCAGAGGGCCCTAATTGTACTTTAAAATTTGCAATAATGCTCTAGGGCGTTATATAAGGCGGGGCGGACATTATTTCATTTCACCGATAAATAAGACCATGGTTTTTTATTAAATGGGAAATAACATCACGAAGGCTTTATTTCGCAGAATCGTATTTGGTGGCTCCTATTAATTACTCATATTAATTAGCTGTCCCGTCACAGAATGACGGAAGGTCAATTGAAAGAAGAACTTTTTCTAATTATGATACATTAATTACATACATTACATATACATATATTGTATATCAATACCATTTTCTTAAAATGGTAACCGTTACATTCTGTATTACGTAGACTATGCTTCAATTCTAATGTACAAAAAAAAACAAAAACTTATATGTTGTTGTATCTTAAAAATTTGAAGATGAATAAGTTATTTAGTCTACCTTTTTTATGTTTTGAATTTGATAAAATTTTGGGGCCGTTAGTTCAGATCCCTTCTTGGTGAATTGTTTTTTTAATTTCATATTTTAATTTCATTTCATTAATATTTTTTTTTATTCAATTACGTACTTTTTAAAATTAATTTCGATAAATTTGTGTTAATAAAAGATGTGCAATAGATTTATTTTTTTTCAATAATGATTTATTTCTCCATCTATTAGCTTTTGTATATGTACATATTTTAAAAAAATATTTCTATACATAGCTATATTGTTTCACTTCCTTTGTTCAGATTCAAAACGAAATACTTGTTTGTTGCTAACATTCTATTATAATGTACCTACTCAACATGCTAAATAGTGAACCTATTTATATATACGTAAAATTGTATTATGATTTTTGAACTGAATTTTGAATTATCAAATGCAAATTTTAAATTTTATTCAGCATATTTTTTAAAACCTAATTAAGTTAAAAAAAAAATTATATTGTTTGGCTTCTATTATGGTGCATCGAACTCAGGTATTGTACACCCGAAGCCACTTTGCCAACCTCTACATTATTTCTAACTTATTAGAGAATTATGAGAGGAAGATGCAGGGTATAAGAGAGAGATGAGGGAAACTTTGAAATTACTTTGATTGCATTGCTTGGTATATTTACTTTTCAAAGCAAGCAAACCAAGCAATGCAACAAAGCGTACATTGGCTCTTCACCTTATTTTCAGATTTTCACTAAAAATAAATAAGACCTTAGACACAATGTTCCTGTGAAGCATAGTATTCTTAATTTTTATTTTCAAAATGTTTTACTATTTATATAAAATTTCCAAAAAATGTTCTGTGAGTTTTAAAAACGTAAATGAACTAATTCATAAAGATTTTAAATAATTTAAATTCATAAAAAAGTTTTTTTTTTTTTATTTTTGTTTTTTTTTTTTTTAATTAATAAAATATTTTTTGGCCTGCTTATGATAATTTATGATATTTTATTTTCTAAAATAGAACACATTCAACAAAACATTAATATTTTATTTTTTTTTTTAATTTAACACATTCAACAAAACACATTTAATTGAATGCGTTTGTTACACCTCATTCTAGACAAATATATTAATAATAATAATAATAATAAATAATAATAAAATAATAATACTTGAAAAACAATCCAATTCATAATTAGAAATAATGAAAAACAAAAATTTGTATTTAATTTTTAATTATTTATAATTTACAAAAATGGAATATATTAACAATATTTCAATTCATTGTTTTTTTTTTTAAATTTCAAAAATATGCAATTCTTCCCTAAGCATTTTAATTAATTTTTATTTTTCATTCAAATTTGTAAACCAGACCCTTAATAACAGATAAGCATTGGTTCTAGTTTTTCGTAATATTCTAAGGGTACCAAAAATCAACTGAAAAAATATTATTTTTGATTTTAATCCGCGGATTTAATTGAAACACACAAAAAAACGAAATCACAATCACAAAACAAACCATCACCAACAGGCAAGTAAAAAAATAATATCTTAAGAATGAAAAACAAAACTAAGAAAAAAATAAAAGATACAAACAAGAAAAGATATTATACAAACTTGATTTACATATTTTCTCATTTTTATATTCCCCTAATTAAGTAAAATGTGCTTTAAATATCACTTAAAAAATTTTCTTATTTTAAAAGATTATTAAAACGGAAAATTAAAATGTTACAAAACATTTTTTTTTTTTACAGTTGCTTTGTTTTTTTTTTTAAAAATAAAAAAAATAGCAAAAAAATAATAAAAAATTTTAATTCAAAATGGCGAAAACAAAGTAATTATCTTGAATACAATAAACTTAAAGAATATATCTTTGAATATAAAATTAAAGCAAAGCAAAACTTATAAAAGGTAAATTAAAAAAAAAAAATTAAAGTGTATCCATACAACTATAGGGTTTTAAAATATATGATAAAGCAATTTCTAACCTCGATTTACGTCATGTTTTACATAACTGTATTTTTCGGTTTTTTTGAGTGATCTTTAATCAGAACTTGTTTCAAAGGCGAAACAAAGCTAAATATTAGATTATATTAAAATAGAAATTCTAAAACGACTTAAATCGAAACTTAATGTTAATTTTGGTTTGAACTCCATGAAATTGCCACACTAAAGCAGAAAATTCGAAAATGACGTCATAATTGGCAAATAATGTCATTATTTTGAAATATCTCAATTTGCGTATTGCTTGATATAATGGATTTTTAGATTTTATAGATTTTTATAGATTTTAGATGTTTTATCTGATCTTGTTTCAAATTTGAAAAGCGACGTAAATCGAGATTCAAAGTTATATTTCGTTTGAACGATGTATTACCGAACTTGTTAAGGCATAAGCAAGCACCAGAATGACATGTAATAACAATTTTTTAATTAAGCTGAATAACGTTCATTAAAGTAGCTGAATATCGTTCATAAATAATTGTTGAGAGAATTTAATTTTGCTGAATTTTACTTTTCAAAGTACAAAAATGTTATAAACATTTTTTTTTTATATCTAATACTTTGGAACCTTTAGACAATTAGAGTTTGGATTTCGAAATGTCAAAGTCAAAGCAATTGTAAACTAGGATTATAAGAGATTAATTTCTAATCAATTAAACTAACATGCTAGTCTTTAATCGAAGCTCTTGAATACCTTTCTTTTCGCATTATATTCTTTTGGGACCGTTCACATAATCTCTAGTATATCTATAGTATCTTTTAATAAATGAAGATTTGCAATTAAACAACCCATACCTAGAGACTTAAGGTAGAATTGCTTACTATATTTTCTTCACACAATTGTATTTCATTTGCTTGCAATTTTATTTGCCTATGTACTTATTCAAACCCTGGTTTTAAGTTTAAACAGCTTTAAAATCTCTCCAAACTGAGAATCTAACATATACATACATTTAATAATTCTGAAACAGGCGTATAACAATGCTTTTTTAAATTCTGGCAAATGAAATACAGGTTAATGAAAATACAGGCACATGAAAAAGTAAACTAGTTTTAAACGAGGAAAAGTGTAGTAGAGTAGACTATGTCAACTCTGGGATACCCGTATGACCGTTATATATACATTATATCATCCGGTTAATTACTTTTGGCAATATTTCAAACATACAGCTTTATTAAGTGTAGTGGAATACTCATATAGAAGAAGGAGTTGTATGGCAACTACTCGAATCCTCTATAGTAGAGCAACCAAATTTTGCAGAAACTTTGACCATTACACTAAACTACTTTTAACCCGAACCTATGAACCAAAATGGCTGGATTTAAATAGCGATGACGGCTATTTCAAGGAAACGAATCTTTTAGTTTTTAAGTTATCGTGCGGAGGGACGGACGGACGATTTATTTTTCGATTCTGATGCGATCTCTATATCAAACGTAATGGCAAATTTATAATACCCTGTGACTTTAGTCGTACCGGTATAAAAACAGTGTTCATACTATGAAACATGAGTTAAATTTTTTCAGTAATCAAAATCAAATTTTAATTAATTCACAAATGTCTTTCGATTGAGAACAGGTTTTTAAAATTAATTGTTTGTTAATTTCAATTAATAGAACCTCTTCATTTTTTTAAACGTGTTATGAACGAATAATCAAAATTGGATAACCCAATAAAATACGATAGATAAAACAAAAAATAAAAGAGAAAAATAAAGCATAAGATGAGATTTTCTAAGTAATGATTATGTTAAATTAAAAAAAAAAGAAAAAAAACAGCATTAAAACTAATCCGTACTTTTTATAATAAATTTTTTTTTACACTTTTCACTTAAAAGCAAATAACAAAAAAAAAAGAAAAAAAAAAGTTGACAAATATAAAAACGCGTTCATTTAAATGTTTAGATATAAAATTTATATCACAGTGTGATTGTGATTTTTATTTTTTTTTTAACAAGACAATTAATTCATAAAAATAAACACTTACCTTACTACCAAATATTAATCCAAGCAATAGTGTAACAGTTAATTGTGTATGACAGAAGAAAATTATAAATAACAAATCTGGATTTGCTGGCGATTGCAAAAATAACCTGAAAATTTACAATTTAAGAATTTAAAAATTAAATGTTAATTAAATGTTAATCAAGTTGTTGTTATTATTTTTTGAAAAAGAAAAGTTTATTAGGCGTAAGACATTTAATTAATTTCGTTAAGATTTTAATATTGTATTAATTTATCTAATCTTGTACATTTGTTAATTTTCTAGGTTAGAATTTTTAATGTCAAAAATTGTCAAATTTTTTTTTTAAAGTTTGTAAAATATGAAAAACGAGTTTTATTATTTTAGCAGGTGTTAATTTTGGTTGTTTAATGAATTTTTGAGTAAAGATTTTTATGCAGGAGTGTTCATAATTTTTTTCAAGAGAGTTCAGAATATTAAGTGTCAAAAGTCAAGTGTCAAGCTATTAACTATTCTTATCGCAAAAATATAAACTAGTCTTGCATCGAAGTGTCAAAAGTATAATGAAAATTTTTGACATAAGATAACTGTTTGAATCATTGTATATATACTTTCAATGTTTATATTTATTTCATTTGACATTTTGTTTGACATTTTTTTTTAACATTTCTGAAAGAGAGGAAACAAATTAAAATGTTTTGAAATCAATAAACCTTATTGTCATTTGTAATTTGCTAAAATAATTTTTTGTAAAAATATTGAAATCTTTTAAATTTCTTTTACAAATCAAGACAGATAAAAGATATTAATCATATATTTTCAGCAATTAGAAGTGATCAATTTATGCATTCGATAAATTGATCACTTCAAATTGCTAGTCGATTTTTTGAATAATTTTTAAAACATTATAGGTATTTATTTGAATCATTTTGTTTGATAATTAGCTCAGAATTTAGTTAACTGAACAAATGTTTTTATATCTAAAAGTATGCAATTTGAAAATTTCTTGCGTGTTTTATAATAAGAGTCTTTTATAACTCTATAACAGACGTGCTACATATAAAGTCATAGAATATAACCTATGCAATATTACCCGAAAAATGTGAAATACAATATGTGCATACCAGAGATAAATTTTTAAAAAATGATCATTGGCAGATGAAAAATACCTTAACACCAAATACTTTATACAAATTGTTTTAACTAGTTTAAGTATTTTAAATGTGACTATAAATTAGTTAAAGTTTTTTTTTATTTTTTAAAAACTTCAAAGAAATACAAATTAAAAATATTGCAATTTTTTTTAGCAAATTAAAATTTTACAATTTCAATAAAGTTTTAAAAATTAGAATAAATTATGGATATTTGCATAAAAATTGCGCTGCTAATTTAAATGTTTATTAAAATATAATAAAAGCCATTTTCATTAAATTAGATCTAAGAATTAAACTCATAAATAAAAATTATATTAAGAAAAGAAAAAAAAGTTTTATAATAAGAAAAATCGGTGGTGGCGTAATGAAGACATAATCATCGGTGGCGATCATCAACTTGACTTATAAATATCTTATGAATTATTATAAGATAACTTAACTTATTAACAAGTGAATTTTACAATATTTCAAAAATTTGTTTACAATAATAAATAATCCAAATCAATTATTGAAAAATTTTTTGATTTATATGTAAGTTTTTGATCTATTGTTACAACACACAGATGATCTTAATAAAGACATCTATTAATTATATAAAGACATCTGTTAGATCAAAATTTATTTGGAGTTGTCTAGGTTGTTCAACACTAATATTACCCACGGAAGAGTCCAATAGTGTTGAATGGACGAAACACTCCAATTTGACTTTCTTTTTTGAAAGTTTTCTAATTCAGAAAAATATAGAACGCTTTTGTTGACAAACTTTGTCTGAATGCATTCGCTAATAAATAAAATTTATATTTCATTTATTATTTTTGTAAAACTTTAAAGGTGTAAAAATTTTTTTGGAATATTAAACATATTCAATAACACTTGACTTATAAACAAATAATAGTTTAGAATAAAAATTAAAGTTAAATATAATTTATACTTACATTGATACATTTAAAAAACATGTTAACAAAAATTCATTATATATTGCCATTGAAATAAAACGACTCTCATTAAATTCTGATGGAGCTTTTCTCACCATAATGCATAATCGTACGCCCCAAGCCAAAAATAATACTTCCACTGTAAGAAATTAAAAATATTGAATCAATTAAAAAAAATAAACAATTTCATTAATAAATAAAATATATTCATCGGTATAATAATAATCATTTCAATTAATAAAATCAATTGTTTTTTTTATTCTCTCATTTATTAAAGGTTCAAATCCAACAATGAAATTACATACATGATTATCTGCAGTATTATATAAGGTGTATGCAAATGCAATATTAATATAATTACAAAAAAGATAAATCAAAATGCCAGATGCAATGAATATTTTCCATTTAATTTTGTATTTCAATTTTTTATAAAATGTTTGATTATATCTTTTTTCTCTTTCATTCCATACCTGAGATAAAAAACGAACGTATTTTGAAAAATCTCTGTTCAAATAAACAGTAGGTAAGCATTGAAATGAAAAATTTATTTAATCTTCACACGTTATCATCTTTCGATTTTTTCGTTTTTTTCTTTTTTAGTTTTTTAACACTTGTTAGATTTTGCTTCTGGCATACAAATCATCGAATATAGGATTTGCATACCAGAATGTGTAAACGGAATCAATGCACACTTTAAAAAAAATGGGAGCTGAAACAAAGTCGAATCAATTTTATTACCAGAAAATAATGGAAATAAAGTCGAATTAGCAATTCTATACTATTTCCAGAAAAAAAAATTCAGAAGTGATGTAAAAAACCAAGGGTTTTTAAAAACGCAAATTTTCAAAATTATATAGTGTTTCATACTGAGTTTAATAGTGGAAATATATGCACTGATAACTTAGTTATGTTCTTAGTCACTGATTTACAAAAAAGTAAAATTTTTAATTCCTAATATTTCTTAAATGGGGAAGGTTTTTTAAATTTTTACTAAGCAAACTTTTGGTGATTCTCGAAAATTTAATCTCACCTCCCCTCCTTCAAAATTTTGAAATTTTAGAACTTAAATTGCAACTTCCTCTAAAATTTGCAACTTCCTTTTTCTTACAATTTTATTATCTAAGGAAAAATGGTTAAAAGTATGAGAGACTCATTTCAATTTTACCCCCTTTAAATTAAAAAAAAACCTTTAACAGATGCTCAAATATAATGTTGGAGCTTTGAATTTTATATATTACTAACAAAAATAATTGACCGGTATTCAAGTTACAGATTTTAAAAAATAGCGGAATATCATTTTTCGACCACTAACAGCTCTAAGTCAGGGGGCGTGACAAAAAAGCTTTCTTAACCAACTTGTGGTAGTTTCTTACAATATTACTTCTCCGAAAATTTTAAGATTCTAGCTTGAGCGAAGACGAGCAGCTGATTTTAATTCTAACTCTTATATTACTGCTAATTTCAAATCTCGTATAAATATTCTGGAAAAAAGGGAATTGCTAATTCATAATAGCACAGAAACTGTAAGGGATATAAATATTCTGGAAAAGGAGAATCCCCAAATTTTGTACCAAAGTCTTAAAAACTAAAATTTGTGGAACATTTTTTTTGAAAATATTAATATATGATACTAGGTGGGGCTTTTAGGAGGTTATTAAATTTTAGTTACCCCTTTTTTCGGAATACCTACATATATTTCGGAAAAGCGGGTAATCCATATGCAAGATTGTTTACATATAAGAATTAAATTCACAATCGGGACTTAAGAATTTGTTACGCTCCAAGCGTTAAAGCTACAACCTTTATTATTTTGAATACTTTTTTGCAAATTTTTTATTTGAAGAAACCCATAAGGAAAGGATTTGAAAAATGTTTTTGAAAATCAGAGTATAGATTCGCCTTTAATTCTTTCGAGTTTATTCCATCCCCCGCTCGAGCCAAAGACAGATCTATTTAATTTTGAAAATAATGAATTCATGAATTATTTTGATAATAGTAATCAAATAACAGATAAGATAATATTTTCTTAGTACCTATAATTGAAATGTAAATTTTTAATTTGTAATCTTTGTTAATGCATTTGTTGAATAATTAACGAATTATCAATAGTATTTGATTTTGCAGATACTTCTACTTATAAATGCACTAGAGTATATTTTTGGAATTGTTGATTTTACTCCTAATTAAAATGACTTTTAATTAAATTATTTGAATTAAAATTTTACTTAATTTAATTAAATTTTCTACAAATTTTTATATTTATTTTACTTGTAAATTGTCATTTGAACTGTAAGTTTATTGTTTTTAAATTTCATAAAATTTCAATAATTAATTAGTATAAAAAAAACCTACTTGATGTAAATGTATAGTCCCACCAATCAGTTTTACATAGAAATGCTTTTAAATCATCAGCAGTACGTCCAACAACAACATCTGGCGGTGATACAATTGTTCGAACCAATAAACAAGCACCAATAACAGCACATATAACTCCAAGTCTTTTTAATAATGCCGCATCAGTGATTTTAACAGCTTTTGCTGAACGTACACGAAATATAACGGATATCCTATAGGAAAATAAAAATAAAAAAAAAATAATAATTTTAGTTAAAATTTATACATATATAAATTTTTTTTTTGGAATTAAGTTTATAGAGTGAAAAAAAAAGTTAGTTTCTTTTCAATATAGTTTACATATTAAAATGTGAATAACACATTCTGTTACACTTCAATACACACCGTGTGTATGTAATATATATATTAAAAGTTGTTTCATTTTTTTTAAAACTAGTTACATTTTACAGGTTCACAACAGCATAAAAAAGGTTATTAAATTTTATTTCTGTTAAAAAAATAATTGTTTTTTATACAGTTAACAATTAAAAAATAACTGTTTTTAATAAAATAAAACTTGTTTTTATTACAGTTTCCATTCATATTTTTTCAATTATTTTTTTTTTATTTTAAGAAAATGAACTTTACTAAAAGACATGTTATTTATTAGAATAGATTTGATATTGGAGTATGAAAGGCAGTAGCTTACTTCGAGGTCATTTTAGTTCCTTCAGACAGTTCATGTTTTAGAAGTTCTTTAAGAATTTTAAGGATTTTCTACATGATTTGAAAAATTGCATTTTTAAAGTAAAAACTTGCTCTTAAAAAGAAAAAGTAAAAATTTGCACTAAAATTTATACCTAAACTGATTAATTTAAATTTGGAAAATTAAAGCTTACACTTTTTCAAGTAACACTTGACTTTGCACTTTGAAAAGTAACATTTTCAATTGAAAAGGAAATTATTGCACTTGAATAGGAAAACTTTCAGTTAAAAAGAAAATACTTTGACTTAAAGTGCAAAACATTTTTTATAAACGCAGTTAAAAATATATCGGTACTCTTCAAGAATTTGATAGACTTCTACTTAAACTCCAAACCTGCATTAAAAATGAGAAACCATGCACTTAAAAGGAAAATCTGTATTTAACAATTTAATACTTGCACTTAAAAAGTAAAATCTTTTTTTGAAAATGACTAGTAGCACTTAAATTGAATATCTTCCTTTTGAAAAGGAAATACTAGCACTTTTATTTCATTTCACAAGTTTTGGCTTGTAACTCCTTTTGCATCCTTAAAACAAACTTCAAAATTAAGCATTATTTTTCCCTACGGTTGCATAATTTTCTGTTGTGTACTTTTGTGAAATTTTTGTCTTTGAAAACTTTTTCGCGATTTGGAGTGATTCTAGCTTTAATTCTTGATTACTACTAACATTTCGTAATTTTATGTAAAACTCAGTAATTTTTAAATTTTTGTCTTTGAAAACTTTAAACTCGTTTTTAAAGATTTTAGAAGCGTTTTAAGCTGAGAAACTGAAAGCCTAAAAAGTAATTAACTGGATATGATATAATGTGTATATAACGGTCATACGGATATCCCAGCGTGACTCATTCTACTCTATTGCACTCTTCCTCGTTTTTAATAAATTTGTTTTTAAAATTGAAAACTTAAAATGTAAAAAAAATACGTAATGTATCACAGTCGTAAATTTTTAATTAAGATTGACACTTCCAAAAAAAAATAAATTGTGTAAATTTTTTTTTTTTACAATAAAAAACTAAAAGAAAAAATTTATTTTGTATTTGCAATTTAAATTAAAAAAAAAAAAAATATTTTTAAATGGAATTTAAAAAAAACTAAACTTTTGCCAATTTGAAATTCGCAGAATCTGTGAAAATTGTTAGCCCAAAAAAAATTAATGTTTCTTTTAATAAATATGGAAAAGGAAAATGACTTTTTTCAAATGATTGAATAACCATTTTCAAAAGTTATCATAAAATGTAAATGATTTTTGTGTATACATTCTTATTTAGGAAGTTAATATTAAATTTAGATGAGGTACGCAATATCAACAATATAGCAATGTGCTTCAATATTGATTTGACTGTGTTAGTAATAACTTGAGTACAGCATTATATGAAGCATTCGTAAATTTTAGTGCCATAACAGGGGTTTTCACGAAACCCCTTAGTTTATGAACTATGTAGATTTTCTAGTCTGAAAAAAAAACTCTTTGTATCTTGATTCTATTAAATCACTTAAAATTTTTTGATTTCTTCTTAGTATTGGTAAGCATAATCTAAGAATAATCTCAAGACGATACCAAAGGACTTATAAATATAAAGTTTTTATTAAGAATTCACCTTTTCTTCGTCCACTGTTTCGTGAAACGGAAGTATACAACTTTTAATATTTACCACATTTCTTTGCACTACAAAAAACTGCCCCTTCGAAAACCACGAATAACACATTACTTTACAAGGAAATTCATCCCGGCCTGGAATACTTTATGCATATTCTCGTTTATATATATGAATATATATATGAAATATTTAAATATTTGATATTCGAATATTTGAGTACATGTATACGAGATATTATGATTTAACAGAGATCTTAGAGTTGGACTCAATATATGAGTTATCTGGATTAATATTAATTTTTTTCCGGACAAATGCCTTTAAGGTTGATTTGAAGTTACTGTGTCACTAATGATTAAGCAATGCGGCTAGTTTAACAACAAGTACCCCAAAAACTAAAATAATGAATTTGATATGAGAAGTAAATAACTGAAAGATTTAACAATTTTTCCTGAATTAAAGATGGTGTTTAGCTGTAAATAGCTGTTTTAATGTTTTCAAACTATTCTGAGTTCGTAGAATCAAAACTTTTTCAAAAATATTTAATTACTTTAAATCTACTTAAAATCTTCAAGATTTTTAAGGCCATTGCCAAGATATTGTAGAACATATATCTTTGGAATTCTACTAAAATATTATATAATATTACTTCCTATTAATGCTACATTAGAAAAGTAAATGAAAAAATTTGGAATAAGTTAATTTGAACTAGCTATAATCCAAGTAAACTTACATATAATATAAAAATATAAACTTCTATTCCTATATATACCTTTTTAAATTATATTTAGCTGCAAAAATGAATGATTTTCTAAATTATCAAGAATAAACAAAGTGAAAAGAATTATTTATTTTTTTATTGTGGAAATTGTTAATAAAAAAATGCCCTTAACAATAGATTAAAAATGTCTTTTAAAATCCCGTGTATAGAAACCGCTTATATTTCAATGAAATATCCAGCAATAGAAAAACCTTAAACCAAGCGTATACCTTTTGTTGTATCACAAAATAAAAACTACTTGTATTTTTCTATCAAATTTATCTTTAAAATTAAAAAGTAGTAAAAAGTAAAAAATTTTGTTTTTTTGTAAACTAAAAGAATGCACACAGTTGTAAGTAAAATTACAAAAATAAAAAAAGTGCTATGAAATAATGCCCCCAAGAAATAACATTGAAACAATTTTATTTTAATAAGAAAGAATAAACCAAAACACGCGTTATCATAGAACCGAACACAATTACAGGAAGAGCGTGTTGCGAATTTTTGTTTACGGACTCTTTACGTACGAGTACATATTTATTTTAATCAAAGTAACAGAACTTAGGAATTTAAATTTAAGTAATTCATTGTTCTGTTAAAAATTTCCAACAAGATTTTACAAAAGTTTAAGTAAAACTTCAGTGCCATAAAAATTTAGATAAAAATTCGCATTAATTGCGTGAATGTTCCACTGTAAAAATTATTGCAGCGATTTCCGTCATGAGATGTATGGATTTACAAGTAATGAAACATTGAATAATTTTTTCAGTCGGCTTTTTAAAAATAAAGTTGTTTTTCCAGCTGGCTTGCTAAAAATTAAGTGTAGGCGAATGTGTTCATTTAAATTTACACACTCAGGAAAAGTTATATCACGTTCAAAATTTTGGTATAAAAGAAATACCTACCTTCATATATTAAACTAAAATTTAAAGACGAAATCTAAATAATCAAATCACTTTTGTAGTAACCTACCACAGACAATTTCAACTGACAATTACATGAATCGCTTCTTCAACTCATCTCAGATTTCAGAAACCTTCAAAAACAAGACAGAATTGCCTTTTACCAAATTTCAATTTACCTTATTAATTCCGAAGATATGCCGGTTAGATCTAAGGAGGCGTGTGGAGACTATTCGTACAACTACCATCATTCTTCTTAAATTTTAGAAACATAAAGAAAACGGGATTAAACACTTTTGTACCAAATTTCAACATGAAATCTTCATCAACTTCAAACATATGCTAATTAAGTATTCGGCGGCGAATGATATGTTAACCAAAACACCACTTCAATTTGTTTTAATATTCCAGAATATAATTGAAACAGGACAGAACTACCTTGTACTAAATTAAAAGTTTCTAGCGTTATTAATTTCGAAAATATGCTTCTTAGATCTTGAGAGGTGTGTAAGAATTACTCGCTCGAATTAAACACCAATTTAAGGAACGTAATGAAAACAGGGGCCTAACTAGGAAAGAAATTCGCATCGGAAGTACTTGATAATTGCTACAATCAAATCAAATTATACTTAAACAAATATTTTAATTACTATGCGAATTATTACATGAAATCATTTGCTGCATCCTCAGTAACTCAAGTTTGGAAATAATTGCAACAGAACAGAACCCTCCAGTACCAAATTTAAAGTTTCTAATTTTATTAATTTCCACGATATGCTTGTGAGGTCTTGAAAAGTGTACGAAAGATAACTAAAACGTCAGTCCGACGTTTTTAACAAATTTCAAGTTTAAATTTCATCTATATTAATTTTTAGAGGTTGCACATGTTAAACATTCATTACCAATTTGAAGAAACAGGCATGCATGCTACACAAACTTTCTATAATAAATAACAAACATTTGACGTATCTGCCATTTGTATACAGAATGACAAAAACTAAGAACTTTACGTCCTTGGACATTATTTCAAGATACAAAAATAAAATGTATTCTTGAATTTTATTCTTGTGCATTTTATTGTTGTGATAAATCTTTTTAAATGTTGGCAATTTTTTTTTATATTATTTTTTTTTATCTTTATATATTATATTAAACTTACCTCCATGTTTTTAACATAAGTGCACCATAAGTTAAAGAGAAACCAATTTCACGTAACCATACACGAGCAGTACATGTATACAATGATGGATGCGGATACATAACAATAGTCTGAAATGAAAAATAAAATTTTTTTTTTAAAAGTAATAAAAAACTAAAAAAGAAAATTTTTTTTATTAAAAAACAAGTAATTTTGTTTTGTTGTTCGTTTTTTTTTTTTTTTTTTTTTTTTATGTGGGATGCATGTTCAGAATTTCGTTGTTTTATCAAAGGATGTGAGATTAACTGAGATTAACACATAACATACATATAATAATATGTTCTATATAATTAGTTATTATAATTAGGAATCTTTTGCTTCTTTAGATGTTTTTTATCGGATTCGTTTGAATTGTTTTTCATTCGTATAATTCGTTCGTATCTCATAGAAACGAATGTGTACTTGCATAAATTCACCACATGCAATTTTAAGCATAAAAAGTTTATACTGTGGTAAAAAATGGTAGTAATAAACAATAAAAGAATTTTTAAGTTCTTTTGAAACAATGAAAAAAATGTACAATTTTCCACTGAGTTAAGATTTTCACAAAATTAACGCGAAGCGTGATCTGAAGCTTCCGAAAATATAATACATGATATTTTCTAGTGAAATTCAAGTATTTAGTAATCTTTCGGAATTTATTTAAAATTCTGAAGTTAAAAACAAAAAACCTGAAACCAATTAGAAAAATTCTGAATTTTAAGCAAACAATATTGAATTTATTTAATAAATACATGAATTGAAAATATCACAAATAAAATTTGATATACTGTTTTTGACAGCTCTTTGATTTATTTCTGTCAAATTTTTAAACTGTCATTTTAATAATCTCATTATACAAAATTTCGACTTCAAAGTACAGGTTTGGAAAATATATCGATTAAAAAATTGTGAGTTGAAATAAAACTTCAATTTTTTCATTTATTAATAAGTTGTTGAAAATGCAAAAAAAATTAATTAGCTATATAAGTTCTTCATTTTCAGATGATTTAATGTTTTTACTGTTTTTGAAGGAATAAGTATTGAAAAGAACTTAATATTGTAAATGGTTTTGAGTAGACCATGAATTATTTTAAAAAATAATATACAGCATGTTAAAATATAAATGCGATGGTCACGAATTCAAATCGTTGCTTTAAAAATTGGAATAATTGATTGTATTGAACATTAAGTCAAATAAGTTTTAATGTAAAAGTAAATTGCTGGTATAAGAAATAGTTCTTTTAATTCGTGAAAGCTTTTAAGCTTAAAATAGTGAAAGTTTTCATTAACCAAAAATTTATGGTAGAGCTTTTGCATTTGAATGTGTTTTAATAAAAAAAAGTAAATTGCTGAACTAAATTTAATATACAGTGTGACATACTGAAAAATAAGCCATAGACACCGGCATGTTAATAATAGTATAGAATTAGGTTCATATTTTTACAATCTGCATTTGTCAAATAAGAAAACTCAGAATCCGAATGGTATTTTATATTTACTTTATAAAATATGAAGGGGATCTTATATACTATAATATATTATTTATATTAAGTGTAATCCAAAACTTTAGAGACTTTTCTTGTAGTAAACTTCCGCTCTTAATTTACATAATATTATTTATTTTATCAATCAGATTCATAAATCAACCTTAGGTTGAAAATTTTGATTATTATAGCTATTTTTACAGGAGATTTGTATTATGGATAACTATATTTACAAGTTTACATGACAGGTTTGGATATTAATACGGTTCTTTTGCTTTACAAACGAAAAAGTTCTACGTAGTGCAAAGATGGAAAGAAAAATACTTTTGAGGCTAAAGAAACAGAAAACCCTGTACTTTGGGTATATTATGCGTGGCAACTTTAATACGAGTTACTTCTTCCAAGTAAATACTTGAAGAGAAAAGAGGTATAGGAACAAAACAATTAATAGGTTGCGCAATATTAGGAAAAGGACAGGCATCAAAAACATTGGCAATTTAATTTATTCAGTACCGAGTCGAAACATATTTCAGGACATCATTGCCAATACCACATGACTGCTGACATTCAATTATGGATAGGCCAAAAACGAAGAAGAAGATCAACAATTAATTTAGTCCCAAATATTTTCATATTGTACTAAATTATATTAATAGATAGTACTGTTATACAATTTTATATGGTATCCTAGTTACACGAACAGTATACTGTATTCTAAAGATTTCTGCTTGGATACACGAGTTGCTTATTAATAATATAAAAGATAAAATTATTAAATTTTTAACTTGAATCCTTTAGAATCCACAATCATATTAAAGTACTTTTCATATGAAAAAAAAAATGTCCAATTTTCATTTCATTAAAAATGCATTAATCAAAATAAGAAAAAAACTCCCGTAGGTTTTTTTTGTTTTAAGGAAGAAAATAAAATTTAACACTCCAGTAAACTCTAGTTTTTATTTTTAGTTTTCATTAATTTTCTTTTGTTCCTTATTATTTGTTTGTTTTTATACCCGTATGACTGTAGGTCAAAGGGTATAATAAATTTGCCATTACGTTTGTAACGCAGAGAAATAGGGGGGGTAGATATGGACTCAAGTGTATGGATCGGATCAGAATCGAAAAAAAAATCGATTTAGCTATGTATGTCCGTCCGTCTGTCCGTCCGTCCGTCCGTCCGTCCGTCCGTCCGTCCGCACGATAACTCAAAAACTAAAAGAGCTAGGATCTTGAAATTTTCGCAAATTCGTTTTTTTGCAATAGCCGTCATCGGTATTTAAATTCAGCCATTTTGGTCCATGGGTTCGGGTAGCTGCCATACAACTTCTTTTTTCTCTGTACCTATTACAGTTACGTATCTGAAATTTTGCCAAAAGTGGTTTAGTTTTATGGCCAAAGTTTTTGCAAAATTTAGGTGGTCTGGTGCAGTGAGTTCGAGTAGCTGCCATACAACTTCTTATTTTATATGAGCATTACTCTATACCTATTAAAGCTGGGTGTCTGAAATTTTGCCAAAAATAGTTTAGTGTAATGGCCAAAGTTACTGCAAAATTTGGTTGGTCTACTATAAAGGGTTCGCGTAGCTGCCATACAACTTCTTATTTTATATGACAATTACTCTATACCTATTGACGTTGGGGGTCTGAAACTTTGTCAAAAATAGTTTAGTGTAATGGCCAAAGTTACTGCAAAATTTGGTTGGTCTACTGCAGAGGGTTCAAGTAGCTGCCATACAACTCCTTCTTTTATATGAGCATTACACTACACCTAATAAAACTGGTATGTTTGAAATTTTGCCAAAAGTAATTAATGTTTATAATAATAAGGATATAATGTTTATATAACGGTCATACGGGTATCCCAGAGTTGACACAGTCTACTCTACTACACTCTTCCTCGTTTTTTTTGTAGAATTAGTTTTTCATGAAAAATTATGTTGTAAGAAAGATTATGTGGTCGTTTGCCTTTAGCTGTAAAAATAACACAAAAAAAACTGGATATTTTTTGCTCTTTATTTTATTTGTCAAAAGTACAAAAACAAAAATTAGTTTTTAAGTTCGTTTAGTACTTATTTTTTACAACACTCTTGAGAGGTGGTGGTGAATATGAAGTTCTGACAAAAAAACATTATTTATGAATGGAGTTGAACTTATAGTTCTTGTATTCTATAGAGGTAAGCTTAATTCCAAATAAAATTCCAGAGAAATTCCTTTAGATAAATGTGGGATGTGGGGTTACACATGATTAACATATATGATTGGTATGCATCTCTGTTTCACACCTTTGCATATTATTTAAAAATTTGAGACTAGAATTTAAAGCTTTTCATAGATTATTTCTTCCGGAAGTCTTACCGATTTTTTATATTCCCTTAAACCTATGACGAATAAATAATTTAATCCCATTCAGTGTTGCACATACCTGAGGCAATTTCAGTACTTAAGACACTTTTCTAAAACTTAAAACTATCAACTATCCTGTAGGAAATTATCGGCGTATTTAAGCGAACTGGAGTTTTGTTGAGTCCAGACAGCCCAACACAACTTAAATTTTTGTCAAATTTTTTAGAAAATCAAAATTTAGTGTGGGTTACCATGGTAACATTTTCAAAAAATACACTATTTAAAGTTCAAACATTGTATTAAAGTGATAATTGGTTAAAAATTCTTAAAAACCTTGGAGTTCAGTTGAATAGAAACAAAGAAATTGTAATACACTCGTAATTATTTTAAAAGTTAAATAAAATTTAATTGCTTATTTTTTACGATCAGTTCGTTTTTCCAAGTTAAACCAAAACATATATTTTTATTTCGAAAGTGCAGGAAATATTCTTTAATACTTTAAAGTTTAAAAAA
Source organism: Dolichopus griseipennis (assembly GCA_963082915.1). Lineage (NCBI taxonomy): Eukaryota > Metazoa > Arthropoda > Insecta > Diptera > Dolichopodidae > Dolichopus > Dolichopus griseipennis. Next base: position 117,673,836 of record OY720442.1, on the reverse strand, counting down.
GCAAAATTAACTGCTTGCTAAAAATTTCATCAGAATTGTAATGATTATACGTTTTATTACTCTAGTTGTATTTAAAATTTCAGTTTTACAATGTAAACTAACGTTTTACGAATAAGTGTTGAAAAATTTTCCCAAAATTTTAAATTCGAAAATTGAAACATAATTTGTATTTGTTCTTAGATATTATTTTATGGCGTTTTCACATCAAATTACGTGAATTTCACAAACAGCTTGGCAGACGTTGTATCACTCTAAGAAAAGAGACCAGCAGTGAAAAGTTATTTGATAATGATATCTGCATCAGCCCGCCCGTTCAAAGGTTCGTCTATCAGAATGATACCATAAAAAATAAAAGTGAGAGTTTTGATATTCACTTAAAGTTTTTTTTAGATAACGTTCTCTATTGCTTTTGGTAAAATCGGACTTCAAGTAGCAGTCCCAAATTTTGAATCTTCTTCATATCTACAGAATTCCAATTACTTTAAGAAGTTAGAATTGAAACTAGCCAAATAGAGTAAAAAGACAAGTTCGATTCCGAAGTTTTAAAAAAATTTCGAACATATAACGTTCTCAACTCAATAGCTTTGAATTTAATAAAGAAAATGAGCTAGAAAAATAGTAGGTTTGTGTGTTTGGAAAGTTGGAATTTATTCGAACCAACTTTTCGAAAAATTTAAAATTTATTTTGTTAAATATTTTTGTATTTTTGTTTATTCTATTTTACAGCTCATAATGAGTGTCATACTCTCAAAACTTTTTTAAAAATACTCCATAATTGATTTCATCAAAACCTGGAAAAAGTCATAGGAAAACTGAATTTGAAGTTACAGAAGCTATGGGAACACTATTAGCTTTATTTGGCATACAGCTACTTGTACAGAATTGTAGAGAAGTACAAAAAAATGTTTTTCTTGGCTTTATGATGATGTCATCATTAGCTGAATATTATAATTTCGTCTGGTCAGTTTTATTATCTGATGAAGAGGTCTGGACATTTAAAGTAGCTGTGTTAAAGAAACTGGGAGTCTATGAGGTCTGGAGCTATTAACGTCTGTTAAAAATATCTTGGACGGATCATGTAATCAATATGGAAGTTCTACAGATCCTGCAAAAAGAAAAAGAAAATTACTTTTAATAATTAAAAAACGAAATGCAGCTTATTTTCAGCTAATTGTCGAAAACGAAAGAGAGTAAGACTAGGAGTAGGCAGAAGGCAACTATCATGGCTGAGAAATATTAATGAGTGGACAGGTTTGTGTACAATCCAAGACTAAGTTTATAGAGCCACAAAAATAATAGAGCATACCGACATCAACCCGTAGCCACCTTAACATAAAATTTACATCCAACTGTGGATTGGCATCAGAAGTAAACGGATAAGTTCTAAGGATTATCTAAAAGTTCACATGGGTAACTACAACCTTCCTCGTTATTATTATGTACGATACTTAGCTTGTGATATCAAAATACTCAGTTGTTTGATACCAACGTTTTTTTTTTGATTTAATTTAAGGGATCTGACAATTACTTACATTGTAATTGATATACTGTCAATCTTAATAAATCAACTTTTAATTTAAAAATTTAATCGCTTAAAGAAACTTTAAAGAATTTTTAAAAAAATTCCAAAGAAAAAAGATGCAGTCAATTACCCTAAAAAAGATCCTAAAAGTTGTAAACTTTCTAAATTTTAAACTTTAAGGCTATAAATATCAAAAAGTAAATTCTTTTTAATTTTATGCAATTCTTTTCCTCTAATTCTGCTTCCCATTTTATAGATGTAATTATTTATATGAACCTACTCTGAAATATTTTCTATTTTTTATTATTTCCTCTTTTCTTGTTTCGAAATTGTTTCTAAATAAATTTTTACTGAATTTTTGACTGAACTAATAGAAGTTGGGTCTATTTGCCTTTTCCCCGTGGAATTGATAACCCATTCAAAATAAAAAAAAAATAAAAAAGTATTTAAGGCAAAAAATTTCGGTTTTGTTAGAAGATTCTAGGAAATTAATCTTTCATAATGATCCCATTTTTAATTCTGGCATAGGAAATCTTGCTTTTTTGGACATGAATTCCAAGATGGAATGATATATAATTTTTAAAAGATTAATATAAAACTCTCTAAAGTATTTTTGTAAACTCTTAAAAAAGTTTTGGGAATCAGATATAAACTCGGTACATATAAGCTTATCTCACTGTTTAAAATATTTCAAAGATATTTTGAAAAAACATTCATAGAAGAACCCAAATAAAATCCGTTAATAATTTTTGTAGAACTAAGTTTCATAAGTCCCTAAATTCTAAAAATTTTTGGGGAATTTTCCAATTTAACTAAGAAAATACTGAAAGAATAAAAGTTTTTATCTGGAAAGGTGTAAATATTTATCGGGAAAGAATTTGTACATAAACTGCAATGCAATAAATGATGTATTTTCAGTTTTAGAACAATGACCGAACAAGGGCGGACTTGTTTCCCGCATTGGTCAGTAGAAATTAGTTTTCTTTGAGGCATGGATTTAAATGACTGTTTTTTTTACAAGAAAAGTTCTTTAAACTTATATATGTTTAATTATGAGTCTTAATTTCTTTTGTTGGAAAATGGATAGGCAATTCGTATATTAACCCTGATCCAGCATTAAAATTCCTAAATAATTGATTTAATAATATTAAAGTATATATAACCCCATGTGTTAATTGTGTGTAGCTATGTCTCATAAAAAACATTTCATTTTTATATTTAGGTAATACCACATAAACAATTGTAATTTTTCTGAAAAAACACCTTCACTCGTCGTAGAATATTTATCGTATAAATTTATATGACGAATTCGTAAGAGCCACTTCCACAATTTGTTGCTTATGTTGAAATTTCATTTTAATATCAATTCTCAAAATTCTTAAAGTTTCTTTTACTCTTTGAAGACTTTTCCCTAGAGTACCGGTACATTGTTTTCTCTGGCATATAGAATTTTCTCCTTCTGATTCCTACAATAAATAACTTAGACGACCGAACGTGTAAGAATCATTCTTCTGGTACATATTATAAGTGTATTATTATGTATTTTAAAGTATAGGTATAATATTATTTCTATAAATAAAGGCAAATACTAATAAAAAAAATTTTTACATACCGTACAATAAATAAAAAAGGCTCCAAGTGCAATAACTCTTAATAATGCAGGACTAGCAGCTCTTACAACCTGTAATTTTAAAAATAAAATTTAAATAGTAATATATTTTAATAATATTTTCATATTTATTAATATATAAATTTTTTAAAAGAATATCATTATATTTAATCGGCTGCATGGCAGAGTGGTTAGAGTGTCGACTTTTCATGCAAAAGGCTCAGGCTCGAATGGTAATGAAAGTGAAAAAATTTGAAAACTATTATAAACATATATAAACCAAAGAATTGCATCTTTTGGAAATTTAAGCCGTTACTACATGTTAAAATGCCTAGTTCAGTGGAATTATCCTTCTGTTTCAACATTAACGTATATGTATTTTATAGAAAGGCTTTATTAGCCTAACAGTTTAACAGTTAGGCGCTTAAAAAAACAGCACTTAAAAAAAAAAAAGAGGAAATTTTTTAATTTCCAAGTATAAAACACCCCAAGAAACATTTTTGAAATATAAAAATATTAATATTCGTTTGTTTTATTACTACAACTGTCCAAACATTTCATGTACTTTCAAGGACATCCTATTTTATGCAAATAATTCTTAAAGTACATGGTCGAGTAACCTTATCCTGTAATTTTTTTTAAAGTTGCAAACAATAAAAACACTACAGAAAAATACACATTAATCAAAATACACACTATAAAATTGTGTATAATTCGTATAATACGGATAAAAAAAGGACCCCTGAGAGAATAAGAATAAAAAAAAACACAAAATTCTTCATGAATACCTAATTTTATTTCCGCATCAGTATTTTTATACCCTACACCTAAAATAATGCTGTATTAACTTTGATATAGACCGATAGTTGAAAAGATATGATATACTATCTTAATGATATTTAAGGATGAACATAGGAACAAATGGCTGACACCGGATTCTGAAACCTTCCGATCGAACCAGAGTAAACAAGCTTATCTCCGGTACCAATAAAGATTAAACCATCATAATTGGTACAAAGGGATTTTTTTTATTTCCCTTGTGCTCCTAAAATTTTGGAATATTTGGAGTGGTGGTTCGGATATTGTCTACGCCCCTCTCAAGACATAGCACTATATTTTCGAAATTAATAAAAATAGAAATTTAAATTTAGAACAAGAGTGTTTCCAATATATCCCTAAAATTAGTGATCAAATGGAGTGGTTGTTCGGGTATCTCCTATACACCTTTCAAGACCTAACAACCATATCTTCGAAATTAATAACGTTAGAAAATTTAAATTGCAAGAGTGTTCTGTTTTGTCTCTAATATATTATTAAAATAGGGTATCAATTGGAGTGTTTTTTTCGTTACAAACATCTCTCCAGACCAAAAAACCATATATTCGAAATTAAAATTGACGGAGTATTGAAATTTGGTACCTGGTGTCGTTTTTGCTTAATGTTCCCCAAATCTGAGATGAATTGAAGTGGTGGTTCGTGTAATTGTTAATTGAATTTGTCAGGTGTAGGGTATTACTTAGTCAGTTGCAGCGAATTACTATTGTTTCTTATTTTAGTTTTTTTTTTTTTCTTAGAACCATTCATTCATTCATTTACTTTTCATATTGAAAGCATTCACACAAAGTGTTTATTTGTTTATTTCTTCTGGTATTTGATCAAGTATTTCGGGACAATAATTCCATTCGATGTGAAAAAAATGTAGATCGTGTTAATTATATGTTCACAACTACAACATAAGTTTCTGAAGTGAATTTAAGTGAAAACTAAACATTTACCCAAAACCTAATATAAACAATTTATTTTTCTATGTTTTTTCTATGTTTTCTGTTATTCTATAAATTCTATGCTTTAAAGCATGCATAGAAAATTTTTCGATATTGCAAGAAACGCATTCAATTCATTCTGATTAGATTCGGTTATATACCGTATACACCGTTCAACTATTTCAATATTTATCATCACCAAAGTTAGTGTAGACAAAAAATTTTCGGAAATCGGGAAATTTTGTTTTTTTTCCCCTGTTGAATTGACAAAATTTTTGAAAAATGTAATATTTATTGTGTTGTGTTCCTAGAAACTGTTAATTGAACCAAGGTTTTTTATTTCCAAAATATACAAAGATGATCAATATTTGTTCTTTATTTTTTCTAAATGTATTGGGTTGCATTAGAGCATCAGAGTTATGAATTATAACACGTTTCATAGAATTAATACTCACAAGCATTGTAAACATTCTATATTTTTATTGAAGCAAGGAAGTTTTATTTTTTTATTTTCAAAAAAATAGTGGAAAACAGAATGAAAAATAACAAAAACACAGTGTTGCAGCGGAAAGTAAATGGAATTTTTACAGTCTAATCTATACTATATTCTTTTTATATTATTTCGTTTTTTTACTTTTCCGAATAGTTATATTCAATAGAATTCATTTATTTTATAAATTTTTCATTGTTACTTTTGATGTTGATGCTTTTATTAAAATAATTGGAAATTTTATGGAAAAATTTTGTCTTCAGTCATTTGGCGAAAAGTTCTAAAATTTTAATTTTATATTTTTTCAATTTATATCATATATTTTATACTATAATTATATTTGGTCACCAAGGAGATTTTGTAGAGAAAAATTATTTTTCAATAATATTCTTTTCAATTAAATATTTCATGACTTTTTTAACAATCGAACCAACACTCTCTCGGTTAATACAGCATATCATTACCCACTATAGCACCAAGGCCTCACTTCATCTTATTAGTTTACATTTTTAAAAGCACCTCCAAATTTTTTTACAGCACCTCCAAATTTTTCTATTCATACATAATGGTAGGGCCCATTATTTTAAATATTGTTTATATATCTTTATTATATCCGTTTCTCGGGAAATACTTCAAATAGGTAATCAGGGTATATTCTTTGGTTCAAGAATCTTTAAATATGTGTTTATGTGAGATGCAGAATCAAGAGCGATTATAGGTGTGTAACACATGTTTTTACGGGAAGGAAGAATTCCTTGTCGAGTATTAAACGATTTCGAAAATTTGCAGCTTTTAACTGCAATATCTTCAAAACGGCAGTACCTATCGTTTTAAATTAAACGTTTAAATATTCCTCAGGTTGTTGAATTGATTATTAGCAATTAAATAATGAATATAATATGTTGGATATACCTAACTTATTACCAAATTGAACGGTTTATATTCAAAAAGACCAGGACTACAAGGATTCGTTTAAATGTCCTGTTCGCCCTTAAAGGATTATATTCACAATATAAGATTCTTTAAATCTGGCAATAACAACTCCCTTTGAGACATAATCATTTGATCCTATGCGGGTAGAACAAACGCTTCAGAAAAGCCTTCGCTAACCTAAAAATATTTTCAGAAATAAAGTTGTTTGTAATCTTTCGACACTCTTTAGTAATAACCTTTAAAATTTTAAAAATATTTTTAATAAAAAGTAACATTTATTTAACTAAGAAAACTTTTCAATTAATGTAAACATATTAAAATTTAAAAAAAGAAAAACAAAAAAAAATTCCATAAAGTTTTCCATATGTTCAAAATGATTAAATATTTTTTGAAAATGTTATGAAAATTTATATTTAACTTTTTTTGAAAGCACAAAAATATTGAAAAATTACTAATCATATACAGAGTAATTAGAAAAAAACAACAATCATTTTGTTTTAATTTATAAATTCTGTGGCACAAAAATCTAAATTTAATTTAATTTAATTCCAGAAATTTGATAATTTAATTCCAGAAATAAAGATATTTATGTATCTGCGAGTTATATAATTCAATTAAATTATTTAATATAGAATTGTTAATTTAAACTCAATTACGAATTACGATAGCTGAGTCGAATCAAAAATCAGATAAAAGTTTTTTCCACTTTCATTTGGACTCAAACCCAGTCTTGAATGACAGATCAGCTCTCTAAGATATCTAATTAATTTGATATCTTGTAATATCTTTTGACCACAGAATTTATAAATTAAAACAAAATGATTGTTGTTTTTTTCTAATTACTCTGTATATGATTTGTAATTTTTCAATGTTTCCGAAATTTTTTTTTATAAAAAAAATTTTTGTAACATTTCCTTCCTTCCTTTAAAATATTTTTCCATTCCAACAATCATTGGATGTTTTCCAATGTAATAATTTCCAAATTAGTTTAAAAACAAAACAACGAAACAGTTCCAACAGATTAGACAACTTTTATGAAATAAAAAAATAATTTAAAAATTAAAAAAAAAAAAACTTTTAAATTTTTTTTTCATAAATTTTTTTCTGTAAAAAAGTTTTTCCGAAATTTGAAGGGAAAATTTTTTTGAAACTGCATAATATGCAAGCATACAATTTTAAATTAATCTATTGTACTTATTATTCAGTTTTATTTCTGGGAATTTATCACATATGTTTTGAAAAGTTTTGCAAATAGAAAAGCATTTAATTCCTAAATAAATAATATTGTTTAATTATTAATAGTAAAATGAATTCAATAAATTTAAAATTTAAATAAAATGTTAATAAAAGGACGGAAATATTTAGTAATACGAAGGGGTTTTAAAGTAGCACTTTAAATGTTAAAGAAGTTTCATTTAATTACTTATTTATAAGGTAACATGGTACATTAATGGACTAGGTAGCTGTAACCCCTATTTCCAATTTGAAATGTTAAGTCCGCTATTATGATAAAAATTTTAAATTATATATTTTCTTTTATTATTATTAAAAGAATTATCTGATCAGGGTTTTAACCCGAGACCCTTTCTTTAAAAGGCCGACATCCTATCCACTATTTAATCAGACGGGTCCATTTAAGCTGTATACGTATACAAAGATATTACGTTTATCTTTTAAGTTTTGCAACTTGTCAAAGTTTCAGTAGTTGCCCAATTTGGAAATTTTTTTTACAAACTCTAAGCCCTTGTAAGGGTGGGGGACTCATTAAATTCACTTCTTTTCGCAGGCCGAATAGGGGAAAACACATCGGGAACAAGAGGAAATAGTTATTATGTAACGTTTAGGGCTTTTCTTAAATAAAGAGGGAGCTCCAAAGCTTTACCATTTTAATGAAGTCTCATGCTTTAAAATTTTATTCATTAATCAAAAATAGTGTGGAAGCTTACTAGCCAAACGAGTTAATGGGCGGACTAACGGAGGGCAAATTATTCATTAATATTTTAAAATGTGTTCCAATTTCCAAAAAAAAAAAGAATTAAATATCTGAATATTTTTCTGCAAAAATGAGTTTAAATTTAAAATTTTAAAACATTTTGAACTTGAATATAAGTTTGTTTTTTAATTAAAAACTATTTTCAATTTTAGAAATAATAAAGTTTATAGTTTTAGAAAATGGAAAATATGGTTAACAAAGTTTTCGAACTTGATCTAATGATGTTCATCTGTAACATGCATTTTAACTTCAAAACTGTTTCATATTTTAAAATCACAATGTGGAAAAATTGGTTTCATTTAATTTTTCCCATAAATATTTTAACAGAATATATTGGGGACTTTTCGATTAGATCTATTATAAGGTTTTAAATTTAGAGTTCGTCGTTTACGAAATATTTTTATAAAATTTTAGTTGGGATATTTTTATTGAGTCTTTTTTGTGAAGCTCTATAGGATCAACGGGAGTAGTATGCGATTACGGCTGACGACTATCCTGATACGTTGTCCCAGCCATTGATACCGCGAATTCTAATATCAACTTCACATTGGTGTCTCTGTTGACTTGAGTAATCCTAACGGTACTTGCGGTACCGAATCCAAGTGGAGTAAATAGGATTGGGACACACGTTAAGAAGCGTCTGTTCCAAAGATTAGCGGGTCCGAGCGGGTGTGTGCCAAGTGGGTCGCTATATAAACGAAAAAAAGTTTTGACTGACCATCCACAGGGCAAGTGTTCTGCTAACGTGAACTTATGGGGTTATCAACTATATCTCATGAATCACTAACAGTAAAAATTTGTAAACATAAATTCAAATGCATATAATTCCCCCAGAGATAATCCTAGTAATGTAATGAATACTTCTATGACTTCTCAAACCAATTTAAACTTTATATCGAATTTGGAGTTGCATAGCATAAAAGAATCAAAAACATGTTTGACGCTTTATATCCCAGCAGGGAACTAGGATCCAGTAGGTTAATAAGTAAATAAGTTTACAATTTATAAATTTGATATCTAATAAGAAAATTAGAAAAATTTTCCAAAGGCTTCTGCTAAGGTGGCTATCGTAAAATTTTCAGTGGATAGCTCGAACTTTTTTTATGCATAACTCTAGAACTAATCAAGTTATGCATCTGAACTGTAAACAAAAGAACCTCTTGTTAGTAAATTCTTTTCCATATTTATTTAAACTTTGTATGGGTTTCCGATATATATGTAAGGACACAGTCAACTCTACTTTCTTTCTCGATGTTTCCTGGTAGTGTATAGGTTCGTTCAGGACTTTTGGAATTTTTTAATGCCTCAGCCTTTCTTAAATGATTTTAATATGCCAATGCTGACATATACTAATGTTAAAATAACTAAGAAATTAAAATATATTTAATTTAATATTAAAACTTACTAAAATAAAATTATTTATATTAAACATTAATTTGGAAATTTTATCAAACTATACTATACTAACCTCTCGTCCCAAAATTAACACATTTAAATCTAAAAGCTTTCATAAACCCAAATTTTACATAACACTTAAGATATTCATTTAATATTAATATAAATAAAACACAGCATGATCTCAAATTCTTTAAATATTTAATAAATGTTGACTATTTAATAATTTAAAATTTTTTAGAAAGAAAGATTCCTGCAATATCCTCTAACATATACCTTTACATAACATTTATATTTCTACACAAGTCTTATATTATTATTCCTTTGGATTAAATTAAAAATTCCTTTTTGAATTTTAATTTCAGGACACCAACTTTTCAATCTTTTTATTGATTTAAATTTATTCCATTCTAAATCTTGAATATGATTTTTTAATATACAATATGAAACCCAAAGCAACTTTAGACCAAACTTTATTAATATTTCATTTTTTTGGAACTATTCATTATACAAGAATTATATTTATTATTTTAAATAAACATATATTATATGTACTATTATTATTTATTTAATTTTAAGGAATATTTAAAAAAAAAAAACAAAAAGTCCATTTCATGGGACGTCCTAAAAATAAATTTAAAGAAATATAAACCCAAAATTTAAAAAATTCTAGCAGATTCTAATATTTCCAACTTTATTCTCAAGAGAGGAAAAATGGTGCAAGGCTCTACTTTTAAATGATTTAATATTTCACATGAAATTTAATTTGGATTACTTGTACTTTTCATTGGAATCTCTAGATTAATGTATTTACATATTTACTGATTTATTAAAATACAGTCTCCATTTAATACAATATGAGGATGAGTAACACCTATCTCTATGCTTTAGACAGGACAGGAATATTTTTTATTACTTGTTATAGTGGGGAATGGACATTACTTTTACACCTAGACCTAACGGCCTCCATATACTACTTAAAAAGGTTTTTGCTTTTTAGTATACATTTAATACATTAAAATTGGATGCATAGCCCGTTTTTTAATATAAGCCATGCTTTATTTAATATAAGCCATGCCTAACTATTAAATAACGGAAGTCTCATAATAATTATAGAGATAATAAAAAAATTGAATTAGTTTAATATTTACTGAGATAACAGGTCAAAATAAAGTAGGAACGGATAATGTAAATGCGATAAAGCACTCCACGTAGAATGGTGCAGTTTTCGACAAATGATTATTATAGGACTAAATAATAATTTTATTAATTAAGCGCTTGAGTTAATTATTTTTAAAATTTATCAATCAATTTAAATAGACTTATTGAATGTATTCCGACTGAAAACCTAAACCTGATCTTGAACACAAATCTAATTTTTTCAAATAAAAATTACAAGCGTACACTTGATGTGTGAAAAATTGAGAATTAAACTCAAGCTCAGTTTTATAACATATATATCTTACATATTTAAAAAGTTTTCGAGATATAATTATTTACAAAATATAAATATTCGGAAATTTAATTTATATATTAACTATATTATTTATTTTTAACACTTTTATTTTTGAAATAAAAAATGAAATGGTCAATGAAATTGGTCATTTTAATTAAACAATACTCAAACCCGACCCTGAATTTTTATAGAAAAAAAAAATCACTTATCTTAAATACATACCCATATGTAATATTTAAATAAAATAAATTTTAAAATATAAAACGAGGAAGAGTGTAGTAGAGTAGACTGTGTCAACTTTGGGATACCCGTATGACCATAGCATATATACATTATATCTTCCGGTTAATTACTTTTAGCAAAATTTCAAACATACAGCTTTATTAAGTGAAGTGGAATAATCATATAAAAGAAGGAGTTGTATAGCAGCTACTCAAATCTTCTGCAGTAGACCAACCAAATTTTACTGTATCTTTGGCCATTACACTAAACTATTTTTGGCAAAATTTCAGACACGCAGGTGTAATAGGTAAAGAGTAATACTCATATAAAAAAAGAAGTTGTATGGCAGCTACCCGACCCCCGGGACCAAAATGGCTGGGTTTAAATAGCAATGACGGCTATTGCAAAAAAAAGAATTTGCGAAAATTTAAAGCTCCTAGCTCCTTTAGTTTTTGAGCTATCGTGCGGACGGACGGACGGACGGCTATTGCAAAAAAACGAATTTGCGAAAATTTAAAGATCCTAGCTCCTTTAGTTTTTGAGTTATCGTGCGGACGGACGGACAGACATTCATAGCTAAATCGATTTATCTCTCTGCGTCACAAACGTAATGGCAAATTTATTATACCCTTTGACCGTATAGTCATACGGGTATTAAAACCTAGAACACATACCTTTATAAAATATTTTTTACTCAAAATAGTCATTTTTCAAAAATTAGAGTGATTTAATGATTCTTTAACATCCCTGCTACCATTATAGAATGTTAATCTTGTTTTTATTTTAACATTCCTCCAATGTTTAAATACTTATATATACATGTAGATACATACATGTAAATATATCATTCTATATCAAACATTCATAATAATTTATTCTCAGGATGATAAGTTTTCCTTTTACTATATTAAAAAATTATAAAAAAATAAATACAGTTTTTGTATAAGTTACAGTTGATGTCCTTTGGAGATTTAAACAATTTTATTATTAAAACAGGTTTAAAATTCTAGAATTCCTTTGGAGAACAAAACCAGCAGGTTATAATTTAATATTTATCAATTTATTTTTATTATTATAATTTAAATATCTGTCATATGTTTAATTCTTAACAGAATTTGTTTATATGATAGGTATGGATGTGTTGTATGAAGGAAGCTTGCCATAATAGGAATACCAAAAATGGAATGATATTATTTTTAATATAATAATTTGATATAAATTCCTTTAATCTGGTTTCAGTCCACAAGTAGATTTCATTTTGATATTTAACGAAAATAGAGAAATATGAGAAAACTAGGTAGATGCTGTGCTGTATCCACTCTGCACTCTAGGATACCCAGACGAAGATAATATAAGCATTGTAAAAAAAGTTGAAATAGATATTCAAGGTGGATTTTATAAGGTTTTTTTCTTGCTTATTGCGGTTTGTATTGTATGTTAATGTTTCTTCTGAAGTCTTGTTATTTGAAATAGGGGCCCTTCCGATCCCGTGGTGCCTATTGGCGAAGTCGGTCTTTTTTTTGACCAAAAAAGCGTTCATACTAAATTTGATTAAAAGCGGTTGAGATTTTCATGAATTTTTAGAACTTGTAATTACCGAAACTCCAAGAATATCTAGAGCGTATGATAAAAGAATCAATTTATGAAAACTCTTCTTAAAAGTACCCTCCATTTGTCAATGTTCGAAATTCATAGTAAAATTCATCCGAACATAACCTTACTTTTGACGAAGCAAGATAACATTAAAGTTTTAATCAAAATCGGTAGAAATTAACGAGAGTTATCTTGTTCACAGACTAACATACCAAAACACACACAAACACACCAAAAAATTTTTGAACTTTCACATTTCCACCAAAATCGAACACCTTTTATAAGGACATAACAAATTCTATTTCTTTTTTTCTCATCAAAGAGTTTATAACCTTTTCTTCTTATTGTAATGAAGGAAAGCTTAAATTAACTTAACTCCCTTTATTAAATTTTGAAATACAAAACTTAATTAAGTCCAAAGCTGGGAGTAAAAAAAGTAAGAATCATATGAAAGTAATCAAGCCTCCTGCACTAGAGAAACAAAAAATTGTAAACGCTCCCCATAAAACTTAATTACATTTGGAAAAATTTCAGAAACTCGGTTTCATAAAATATAGAGTCATGCTCACATAGCAAAGGAATTTGTATTGAAGCTCCTCCACACTTTTTGTATAAAAACGAATTAAGAAAATTTAAGAATTCTAGCCTAATTAATTTTTATGTTATCTATCGAAGAGATAGCCAGGCGAATGGATGGACGAACTAATAGACGGAAGGACAGCGTTAAAAACGTAATAGTAAATTTAGTATACCCTTAGATTAGAAGAATCCAATACCAAGTTTTCAAAATATAATAATTTTTAATATAGAAAAAAAATTACAAAATTTAATTAATTTAACATTAGAGAATTTATGTTCATTTGGAATGAAATTATGAACTTATATATATTAAATTTGACCCCAATTTCAACAACTAGGTATTTACATAACATTTCTTGAGACTATAAATTTAAAATGTAGAACTATAGAAAATTTCATGAGAGTGAAGAGGAAGACTTTAAATCATACATAAACATAATTTTTAATCACAGTTTAAAAGAACATACTAGATTCTCTAGTTTTCTCTGAGTGTATATATTCTCTGATTCATAAAGTATACATATAGAATGCATTTGTACAATGTCAACTACATTGTACATTATTTTTAAATTATTTCAATATTAAACGTAGAACAATATGGTTAGGTATATAAGATTGTCTATTGTATGTTTTATGAACTTTCTTCCATGTTTAATTTTCTCTATTAAATTTTTTGAAAATAAAAAAATCTGTAAAATTTTATTATTGAAATATGGGAATGCAATGGTGGTCGAAATAATGCCCCAGACAATTAACCCGGATCACCTTTACTTCCGCAGCAGAAGAGGCAAATATGTCGATTACATTAGAATTGTATAAGAAATTAAATTAAAAATATAAACGGGGAGAAGAGTAGTGTGACTTTTCTAGGATGCACGTATGAACATTATATTAAAGCAATATTGTATGCTTTAAAATGGTGCAAACGTCTATTCTAAGGCCAATTACAATATGAGCTAGGCTCAAACTGGTAGAATATTAATTAAGAACAGATTTTGAATACAGCAGATACCCAAAACTAAATCTGAAATAAGGAGGGATATAATTAAGACCAATTATTTGAAAAAATGTACAAGCTCCCACACCAAAAGGCAATTAAACCGATTTGGCAATACTACCAGGGGTATTCATTCTCAAGCACCTTTTTTGTATGATACAAAAAATAGTTATTCAAAATTTTGATTTTAAATTTTAATTATTTTATATTTCTTTTTAATTTAATTTCGAAAAATTCATACGAACTTGTAGCAATTAAACGTTCGTATTATTTGTGAAGCATTTGAAGTAATGCAAAAAACACCCCCCCTCTATAAATGCATTTAAAAAAATTATTTAATAGAAATAAAAACTGTATGTAAAAGTTTTAACTTACCTTTACTTGTTGATAACGGAATGTAAACCATGTTGCTGGTGGTAAAAATCCTATAACAGCACATGCTAATACAAGTATACTAGTTCTCATTGGCCAATTAAGTGCAGCAACACAAGGTGAAGCATCCTCACAATAATCACATCCTTCAGCACACGGTAAACACTCATATATTAATGCTTTACTATAAGTTGTATTATCACCCTGTTGATATTTTTTTTTTTTTTTTTATTTGTTGTTGTAGTTGTAATTTATTTTTGTATTCATAATATAATTGTGTCATCATTTACAATCATAATCATTATCATCATTATCATGATATTGTATAGTTGTAGCACATACATCATATTCATGAAAAGGATTGCATTTTTTTGTGAAAAATATAAAAAGAAATAGAAAAAGAAAGAGAAAGAAAGGCAAAACTTCCGCAAAGGGGTTGTGAGCTATCAAGATGACGTCATCACATAACGGTACTAAATATCTCAAAGTTTCCGAATATATATACCATTAGTGGCGATGGCACCATCTAGTGGTCGAAAAATGCATTACAAAATGTTCCTAAGATTTTGTAGCATTTTTATTAAAATGTTATATTTTTCCTGTTAGTCCATAAACTGGAACCAACATCTTACAATATTGTAGTGCATGATATTGTCTTTCATAAACATCTTGTTTCATCTGGATCGGTGCTACCATTTTTGAGATATTGCAATTTAAAGTGAAAATTTAAAAAAAAAAAAAAAAAAAAATCAAACTTTCAAAAAAACTACTATAACTGTGAAATTTTCAAAAACACCCTGTATTATTATTATACCATTAGAAAGGTCTCTTAAAACTCTTTCCAACGGTATATAATAAGTATGGCATATGTTGACAAATAGCCCCACCAGAGAACATAAATGCAAAAATGACGCAACAATTTTATTAAAAAATACATTTTCATGCTTTATTTGTCATAAATTTATTTTGCCTTTTTGGCAAATTTAAAAATGTAAGAATGCATTTTAGGTTTGGATACAATATTGAGTTTGGTTCTAACAATTTGTTTTGAGGGATTTTGGAGGTGACAACCTCAAAGTTTTAAAATTTTTTTTATTTAAATATGTATGTAAAAATATAATTAGAAAGGCCCTTAGGCTACAAAATCAGAAGTAATTTTATTTGTGAAAATAGAAGCAATTTAATTTTCCAAACTTTTTTATTTAAATAGTTAGGAAGGAGTTTTAGAGTTGGTTTCAAAAGCAGGGTTTTACGCTTTTTCCAGAATATTTATATATGTGTATATGTGGGATTCTCAATTAGGAGGGATTTTAGAGTTGGATTCAAAACCAGGATTGCCCCCTTTTCCAGAATATTTATATTTATTAATTAGGGTTGATTATTTTTTGTATGAAATAGCTATGCCGAATTCTCATACCATTCTTTTCATTATAGTGTTGGATTCAAAATCTAGTTTCAATAATTGAGTTAGCGGGGGTTCGGGGGCGGCAGCCCCCGTAATGAAAATATAATATTATTTAACATGTTTTATTACAGTGTATTAAAAAAATTAGAAACTTATTAATTTTTTTAATGAATTAGGTATCCGAATTCTTATACCATTCTTTATACCCGTATGACTATATAGTCAAAGGGTATAATAAATTTGCCATTACGTTTGTGACGCAGAGAAGGAGGGGGGGTAGATATAGACTCAAGTGTATGGATCGGATCAGAATCGAAAAAAAAATCGATTTAGCTATGTATGTCCGTCCGTCCGTCCGTCCGTCCGTCCGTCTGTCCGTCTGTCCGTCTGTCCGTCTGTCCGTCTGTCCGTCCGTCCGCACGATAACTCAAAAACTAAAGGAGCTAGGATCTTGAAATTTTCGCAAATTCGTTTTTTTGCAATAGCCGTCATCGCTATTTAAATCCAGCCATTTTGGTCCATGGGTTCGGGTGGCTGCCATACAACTTCTTTATTTATATGAGTATTTCTCTGTACCTATTACAGCTACGTGTCTGATATTTTGGCAAAAGTAGTTTAGTTTTATGGCCAAAGTTTCTGAAAAATTTGGTTGGTCTGTTGCAGTGAGTTCGAATAGCTGCCATACAACTCTTTCTTTTATATGAGCATTACTCTATACCTATTAAAGCTGGGTGTCTGAAATTTTGCCAAAAATAGTTTAGTGTAATGGCCAAAGTTACTGCAAAATTTGGTTGGTCTACTGCAAAGGGTTCGAGTAGCTGCCATACAACTTCTTATTTTATATGAGCATTACTCTATACCTATTAAAGCTGGGTGTCTGAAATTTTGCCAAAAATAGTTTAGTTTAATGGCCAAAGTTACTGCAAAATTTGGTTGGTCTACTGCAAAGGGTTCGAGTAGCTGCCATACAACTCCTTCTTTTATATGAGCATTATATTTCACCTAATAAAGCTGGTATGTTTGAAATTTTGCCAAAAGTAATTAATGTTTGTAATAATAATGATATAATGTTTATATAACGGTCATACGGGTATCCCAGAGTTGACACAGTCTACTCTACTACACTCTTCCTCGTTTCATTTTAGTGTTGGATTCAAAATCTAGCTTCAATAATTCAGTTAGCGGGGGTTCGGGGGCGGCAGCCCCTGTAATGAAAATATAATATTATTTAATATGTTTTATTACAGTGTATTAAAAAAATTAGAAACTTATTAATTTTTTTAATGAATTAGTTATCCGAATTCTTATACCATTCTTTTCATTTTAGTGTTGGATTCAAAATCTAGCTTCAATAATTGAGTTAGCGGGGGTTCGGGGGCGGCAGCCCCCGTAATGAAAATATAATATTATTTAACATGTTTTATTACAATGTATTAAAAAAATTAGAAACTTATTAATTTTTTTAATGAATTAGGTATCCGAATTCTTATACCATTCTTTTCATTTTAGTGTTGGATTCAAAATCTAGCTTCAATAATTGAGTTAGCGGGGGTTCGGGGGCGGCAGCCCCCCTAATGAAAATATAATATTATTTAACATGTTTTATTACAATGTATTAAAAATATTAGAAACTTATTAATTTTTTTAATGAATTAGGTATCCGAATTGTTATACCATTCTTTTCATTTTAGTGTTGGATTCAAAATCTAGCTTCAATAATTGAGTTAGCGGGGGTTCGGGGGCGGCAGCCCCCATAATGAAAATATAATATTATTTAACATGTTTTATTACAGTGTATTAAAAAAAATTAGGAACTTATTAATTTTTTGAATGAATTAGGTATCCGAATTCTTATACCATTCTTTTCATTTTAGTGTTAGAATTTGTATCAATTTTACTATATGGCTTTATTTCGTAAAATTTTAGAAAATGATATGGTTTTATTTCGCATTCAAATGCGAACAACCTGTTCGCCCAACCAACGAAAGGGCCCAACGAAAGGGCTAAATAAAACGTTATACAGGTTGTTGGAACAGTATTAGCGTAATTTTATATCCAACTCAAAACCCTGTCAATCTTCAAAATCTTAGTATATAAATATTCTGGAAAAAGCGTATAATTCTGTCTTTATAACCAACTCTAAGGTCCTTTCTAATTATACTTTACATACATATAAATACCTCAAAAATCTTCTAAACAAAACCCAACTCAATATTGTATCAAACTATAAAGTACATTCTTAAATTTTAAAATAAATATTTCAAATGGAAAACAAAAAGGCAAAATAAATTTATGACAAATAAAGTATGAAAATGTATTTTTCAATAAAATTGTTACGTCATTTTTGCATTTATGTTCTCTGGTGGGGCTATTTGTCAACATATGCCATACTTATTATATACCGTTGGAAAGAGTTTTTAGAGACCTTTCTAATGGTATAATAATAATACAGGGTGTTTTTGAAAATTTCACAGTTATAGTAGTTTTTTTGAAAGTTGGATTTTTTTTTTTTTTTTTTTTAAATTTTCACTTTAAATTGCAATATCTCAAAAATGGTAGCACCGATCCAGATGAAACAAGATGTTTATGAAAGACAATATCATGCCCTACAATATTGTAAGATGTTGGTTCCAGTTTATGGACTAACAGGAAAAATATAACATTTTAATAAAAATGCTACAAAATCTTAGGAACATATTGTAATGCATTTTTCGACCACTAGATGGCGCCATCGCCATTAATGGTATATATATTCGGAAACTTTGAGATATTTAGTACCGTTATGTGATGACGTCATCTTGATAGCTCACAACCCCTTTCCGGAAGTTTCACCGAAAGAAAATATTAAGTTTTATAGAACAATTGGACAAGGATCTCTTTATAGTTTTTTAATTGTAGATAAAATGCATACTTGCATACGTACATATATATTACATACATCTACAAAAATAGTAAAATTTTACAAAATAAAATTAAAGTTATAAAACCAAAATACAGTAAAACCCTTATTTAAGTTCATGTATTAAATGGAAATCGAATGATTTAATTTTTGGAACAAGTTAAGACTACTTTTTAATTTAATATAGTTTGTTTAGTTCAAATTAAATTTTTCTAATTATGAATCTTTTAGAAGTTTTACAAATTATTAATATTTTTATTTTAAATCTTGGATTCCTGAAACAAAATATGCACTACAAATCAAGGTTTCGATCACGATCTGCAAAAGTGTCATTGAGATCAATATTTAATTCTATATCCTGGAAAACACCAGGAGCAAACGAACCCGTTGTACGTATAATCCAGTTTAATATATTGTATTTGTTAATCTAAGGTTTTTTAAAATTCAGTTAGTCTAGTCGAAAAATAAAACGCGATTTTAAAAAACTGGATTTCACAAAAAAAAAACGAATTTTGAAAAACTGGATTACGAAAAATTATTTAAAAGGCTGAATTATAAAAAACAGGAATTTTATAAAAACTTGATTACATTAATTAATTCTGCCTATTTTAAAAAACTGGATTTGAAAAACCGGATTTTCAAAAACTGGATTTTACAAAAAAAAACCAAATTTTAGATTGATTTTTATAAAACCTGATTGTGATAAAACTTGATTACATTAGAGCAACGTTTCTCTTAGACCCATTTAACTATAATTCTGCCTATTTAAAAAAACTAGATTTGAAAAACCGGATTTTAAAAAGTGGGATTTTAATAAAACTTAATTTTCATAAAACCTTTTTTAGATGAAACTGGATTACAGTAGTTCAGCGGGACTCCTAGACCCATTTAATTATAATTCTGCCTATAACTATGCAATAATAAAATTTAATTTATATAATCAAAGATAAATAGGGGTAGGAAAAGTCTAGAAGGATTTAAGTATGATTAAATTTATTAAATTAAAATTATTAACTTTTTGAAAATCTCTGATTGGTTTTGAAGCACTTGTTTTAGTTATTTTAAGCATATTTTTAAAAATTTAAAAAGTTTTTACATACAATAAAAAAAACAGCAATTAAGATAAAAATTTCTTAAAGTTAAATGGAAAATATGATTCCTTTTGTAAACCACTTTTCACTGTACAAATTGTACTGCATATTGTACTTATATATAAAATTTGTTTATAAATTTTAAATGAAAGAAAAGACATGTCATTATTTAAATCTAAAGAAATATTTCAATTCATTTTGAATTTTGGTTTTTGTTTTACACTTTACGTTTTTTAAATAAAAATGTTCTTTAATGTTTATATTATTTCAGGTACACAATATTGTTCAGGTAAAGTCATCAGATATGTAAGAAATTTAAGTAGAAAATATAATAAAAATATAAAATAAAAGAAAAAATTTTTTAAAAGGAATTTTCAAAGTATATGTACTTTAAGAACCCATTTTGTGACACATAGAGAGTGAATGACAAAACCAACTGAAGAATCTTTCAACAAAATGACTTTTTCAATTGTAGTAAATTTAAACTCAGATACAGATAGAGAAATTTATTTATAAAATGTTATTTAAAAATTAAATTTTTATTTATTTTAAATCATTTTTTTTGATTTTATTAGAAAGTAAAACGATTTAAAATTTTAATTCAATTTTTGTTAAATTTATAATAGTTTAATTTGGTAGAATAAGTATAAAATATGTATTAGAGATTTAAATGAAGGATCCTTCAAAACTAATTTAATAAAATTTTTAATATCATATTTGACAACTTTTGGAAATGATAATATTATCAGAAAATTGCTTTAAAATTAACTGACTAAAATTAACAACTGTGTGATTTCACAAACAAGTTATTTGGCTTTCATACTTCAATTAATATATTCCAGACTTTGTTTTCAATTGAAATTTTACATTTCTAATTAAGAATTTCAATTTAAAAATAATTTTCGATATTCGGTTTTCACCATTTGCGATTATAGAAAGCAACTGAAATTTTTATCTTATTATATACTTTTATATTAACATGCCTGTGTCCATGGGTTTCATTTTTCATTCTGTAAGTTAGTGATACATTAATATTAGAAATCTGGTCATAAGTTAATAAGAAATTGATGGTAGAGCTTTTGCATTTAAAAGTAAATTGCTGGATTAAGATTAACTAAAAATAGAACTGTATCTCATTTCATCAATTTATTTCTATATAAAACACTTTTAAATGCAAAAGATCTACCATCAATTTTTGGTTAATGAAATTTTCAATATTTTAAGCTTAAAAGTTTTCAAACATTAAAAGAACTGTTTCTAATACCAGCATTTTATTTTTATATTAAAACAGTTACAAATTTCCAAAATCTACCTTAAATTTTTTTATTTTCTACATTTCAGGGGGCTAGTACTACTTTAATAAAAGTATATATTGAGAAGAATATTTTTTTTATTTTATTTCTTAAATCAAAATCATTAATTTCAATCAAAAATAATACTGAATATTTCAACATTTTAGATTTAAAATGTATCACTAATATTAAATAATTGAAATTAATTCGTAATAAATAATCGCTAATAACAACTAAAATAAATCCTAAAATACAAATACCCCTAAAAATATGCAAATACATTGCATTATCATAGTTCTAAGACAAATTTGATTTTTAAGGATCCTCGGTTGCGTAATGGTTAAGAACCTGATGTTTCAACTGAGAGAGGGCGAGTTCGATCCAATTTAGATTATACAAATTCTATTTATTAAATTATATTACACTATTATTATATTGATCGCTAGGCGGAATCGTAATGAAAATTTAATAAATAAATTAAATTGTAATTAAAAAGTTAAATTTTGTAAGAATCTCATTAAACTCAAATGCTTAAATTATAATTATTTCGAAAATCCAAAACAAAATAAAATTAAAATAAATAAAAAAAAATAATATATGAAATTTTATTTTTAATAAAACCAAAAATTATTGCATTCATACTTATAACAAACATTTGTATAACTAAATTGTTATTTATATACTTTTATCCCTGTATCATTATTTTATACTTGTATCATTGTTATTTTTTTCAATATTTTTATTATTATTTTTTTTTTTGATTTTTTTTAGTATCATTTATAATCATAAAATCATATCCATATAAATTTAAAATTATATATTCTTATATTTATTTTATTTTTATTATTTTAATACAGTATCACTTAAACTAACCACAATTACACCAATATATATATACAAGTATATAATTTATGATTTTTTAATGGAATTTTGTTATTCTAAAACTGAGTAAGATCCAATTTATAAATTTTTTATAAGAATGTAATATACTCTTTCACATGATTTTGGTCCTTTTTTACATGAAATCTATTTTCAAATCAATTTAGTGTTTTTTCAAATTAAATTGAAATTTTTGCAAATCAATTTGATTCTTTTTTATAAAATGCCTCCATATCTTAGGACTCTTAGGATGGACTAACTTGATTTAAAATATCTAAGAACAATTAAAATCCGAAAAAAAAATTAGATAAGTTTAAAAAGTCATTAGATAGCCCAAAAATCTAAAAATGTTAAGGGCTATTGAAGGGGTCTAATTTTATGTATCTGTTTTTTTTGCGGTATTTGGGTTGTACTTTTAAATTTTTCAGTACTGTTTTACCAATTTGTTGATTCGACTGTCGGATCCCAAGAAACGGTGCTACTCAAAAAAAGACCAATTTAATTTGAAAATTTCAGATTATTTGTATTTGAAAAAAGACTAAATTCATTTAAAAATAGTCATATTTCATGTGAAAAAAGATCAAGTTCATGTGAAAAATAGTATGTATTTAAAAATTTAGAAATAAATTGAAGTATAGAAAATAGTTATTTAATAAACTTATTGCATAAAATTTTGATATAGAAAACTTGATAACCTGACCCCTTTTGTTTCACCAAGCACTTTTAATGAATCTAGCAATCAAAAAATCATTATTTCGATAATTCGAGTGTTTTTTTACTAATCAAGAGGCTATTGAGCTTTTGTCAAATATAGTTTT
Source organism: Dolichopus griseipennis (assembly GCA_963082915.1). Lineage (NCBI taxonomy): Eukaryota > Metazoa > Arthropoda > Insecta > Diptera > Dolichopodidae > Dolichopus > Dolichopus griseipennis. The sequence goes on along the minus strand of OY720442.1, from coordinate 117,650,528 downwards.
AAGCTGCAACCTTAAAACTTACAACTATGACCTTGTACCGCATGAAAAGAAAACAGTTATTATAAAGTTATTTTTCAATATTAACTTTTATTTCTTATTTTTAATGTTTTATAAACATTCTGTAAAATAAATCGAACCCGGAAAATGGTCAATGTAAATTCTAACCTCAATTAAAAACACATAATCTATAAACAATCTCAACAATTTAAAAATAACATAGAAATCACTGCCAATACAAATTTACATCTAATACACAAGATCCTATCTTATAAAACCAATATTTATTCAAATTTATGTCAAAATTGAACTTAATCAATTTTGACATACCACAATAACATGCTACAAATATATTCAAAATAAATTAATATAAATTATACAATATGTATTTTTATACCATAATTATATTTATAGTATTTTTAATATATACATACCAACATTAATTTTTCATATTCTTCTTCCAGAACACTGCCATTAAAATATTTTTGTATTGTTGATGTATCCGGAAAATAAAATCCCTTACGGCAAATACATTTATATGAGCCACGACGAAAACCTAATCCAGGAATTGGTATGCACTGTTTGGAAAAAAGAAAACCAAAAACAAATAAATAAAAAATTATTTCAAGTTAGTAAAATTCTAAATATAATTTATAAAACATTTGTAAAAATAATATAATTCTGTACAGGGTGATTCATGAATGAATGAAAAAACTTAACTTTAAAAAACTTATGAATAAATTACAAGTCTTCATAAATAAACATTTCAGAATATGCCGAATATTCTGGCCGAACAAAATATGCAATACAGGTTTTTGAGCGGATCGAGGTCAACCTCTTGATCCGCAACGGCATGAAGAACAACGGTGGTCGATGAGGAAATATCTTGGAATGAAATAGTAGAAAAATCTATGCATATAAATGAATGAAGAATTCAAGTTGAAGCCCTATGCTCCCAAAATAGTCAAGATTATAGTCTTCTGAAAAACTATTAGAGTATGAGCCTGTTGAAGCTTGATAAAGTAGTTTTCAAAATATATTCATTTAAACTAGAGAATAGTTGTAAAGATTTTTGAAGTTTAAAATTTTTGACAGAAAATTTTTGTAATATGACATTTTATTTGGACTTTCCATCTTTGTTCTCTTTCTCAGGCTTTCTCAGGTTGCCTTTTTCTCAGGCTTTAATTTAGTGCATAATAAGTCAAATGACTCTATACTGTTCAACTGTGAATAATAAAATGTATATATGAAGGAAATTATTAATCACCCTGTATATAAACATGTGAAAAAGGACATAAGATGTGTTTATTATAAATACAGTTTTTTATTACTATTAATATTATTATTATTTTTATTATTATTATTGAAGAACATTATAAATATTGATAAAAATTATTATTATACTTTAGTTTCTGTTAAATGTACTTTTTTATGACACCATAAATAGAATTTTAAAGTTTATACAATATAAATAACAAATTATACTTTAATTAATTTTTCAGGATATTTAGAAATTAAATAAAGAGGAAATTTATCGTTTGTTAGTATTTTAAAGTCGGTTAGTTTTGTTGGTATTTTATTGAAAAACCTGTTTTGCATATTTAAAGTGAAATCTATGTACATACATGATAAATAGTTTTATATTTATAGGGTAAATAGATTTGTATATTACAAAACAAGGCATCCTTTTTTTTATCCTTTTAAGCTAAAATTTAGATTAAACCATTTTAAATTGAGAATAAAATATTACAAGTAGTGAAAAATTTTACTGGGGATTGATAATTTTGGATCTAGTACACCGCTTAAATTTTACAGGGTGTCATCTATAATAATGATGTTCACAGCTCATTATAAGAAGGTAAGATATGTAACATAACATATATGTAAGGGTTGGTAATTTTTGTATAATCCAGTTGAGGGGTTTCTCTGCTTTCCAAGATATGCAGACTTAAATGTAATTATAAAACCGTTTTCATAAAATTTTACCAAAATTCGCCAAATGCATTTGAAAGTTCGGAAATCTTCTTTTAAACCAATATGTTTTAAATTTTTTATCTCTTATCGTTTCAAACTATTTTTCGATTTCCTCACCCCTTAAGTATTTTGATCTTAAGTAGGCTTTATCATTTTAGAAATCACAATAGCTTTAAAATACTGTAGGATTTAGGAAATCTATATGTTATCACTAGGAATTCAGTAAATGGAAAACAATGTGTAAGGGAATAAATGAATTTAATATTGTCATGATTTTCAAAGTCTTCTGCTAGATTCATTAAATTCTTAAGTATATGTATTAGTATTGCATTTTTATTTATTATTGTTCTTAAAATAAGGTTCCGATTAAAAATAGTTTCGATTCAAATTTAAGTATTTCCATTTTGAGGTTAATTTAATTTCATTTTTAAATTGTAAGTTGTTTAGTGAACATTTGAACTTGTTTAGCTATACATTAAAAATGGTTTATTTACAATTATAGCTCGAAATGATAAAACTTTACACTAGTAAAATTAGATTTATATAATAGACGATCCTTTTCTAAAAATTTATGCTATCCTGCTTATTCAACACGATGCATTCTATATTCGCGGTTTGTATTCCAGGTACTATAATTTATATTGATAAAGTATATTTATCATCAAAAATAATGGTAAAACTGTTCAACCTTATGGTTTTAATAATTTCATAGTATTGATTTATTTATATGAAAATGGTATTAAAAGTAATAGCACCTAAATGAATTATAACTAATTTTAAATTTTCATTGGAAAAAATTCATATTGCATTGTTTTGTTATTACTCGTATTTATGCAATCCCACGGCTTTTGAAAATTGTAAAATACAAAATTTATTGTTTAAATAATTTATAAAACTATTATGGTAACACTCTATTGATTTCTTTTCAATAATGTAATAAATATCTACGGGTTATCAGATTATTTAAATTCTTAATAATATTCGCTTACACTATAATGTTTAAGAACGATTTAGTACTCGGTACTTTCGTGGATCATCTTTGCAGGAGATATCTTTTTTTAATTTGTAGTGGTAATTAATTTATATGAGAGTCTGCTGTATTCAGCCTCAGATATCTGGCTTAAAATAAACTAACGTAAAAAATAAAATTCAATTCTACTATTAGCTTCAAAACTCAAAAGAAAGTAAAGGCTCCTAAGTAGTGAACTAGTTATTAAAAAGCTAGAACAGAAAGAGTAACCTTCAAATCATGACATTGTCGCGTCTTGCCATCTAAGTCCACCTGAAGATCTAATATTTCAAAAAATACAATTTAAATAAGCTCTAAAGCTTTTAATATTTCAAAAGCTCTTAACTAGTCATATAGTTTTTAGAAATCTAGAACAGAGAAGAGTAATCTTCAAATCATGGTATTGTCAACGTCTGGCCACCCAAGTTCACTGGAAGATCTAATTCAAAAAAAAATAGAATTACATTAAGCTTCAAAGCTCGTAATAAAGCAAAGCCTTTTAAGTAATCAATTATTAGATGGGTAGTTAAAACAGAGAAGATTAAACTTCAAATAATGGTATTGTCAGCGTTTCGCCATCGAAATCTATATGAAGGCCTAATATTTAAAAACATAGAATTACAATAAACTTTAAAGCTTTTAAAGGTTCAAAAGCTCTTAACTAGTTAACTAGTTATTAGGTAGCTCGGACCAAGTCAACTAATCTTCAAGTCAAGGTATTTGCAGCGTCTTGCCAATTACTTATAATTAACTTACAAGCCTACTTATAACTTATAGCCCTAATATTCAGAAAAAATTTGTTTCCTTTACATAATAATTACCTACAACCTAAAATTTTAACAACAGTTAGGAAATTCGAAAGCCCAAAAAATTTGGCAACCCTAATAAATAATTAAAAGTTTTTTTTAAATTGAAATTATGCTCTCATGTATAGCAGTTATCAATATATACGTACAAATTTTCAATTTAAGGAAGCATAAATAATATAATTTTGAAAAATTCCTCTTAATTTGTAAACATAAATTTACACATCTGTAGATATATAAATATTTATATATTTATTTTAATATAATGTAGCTATATGTATAATATTTTGTTAGAGATGGAAAGATATTTACTTACATTTCCGGTTGAATATGTCAATTCAATTTCTCTTTTACAATGGCACATACTTTTATTTATTTACGAGTACCTATATGTTTTTTTTTTTATGAAACATTGTAATCGATTTTTTACAAAACTTTTTAGAAAATTTTGTAAATATTTTTTATTTATTTTACCTTAAAATTCTTATTTCTAATACAATATTTATATTGAATTGATTATTTTGTAAAATTCTTTTTTAAGAAACTGTTGATTCATAAGATTGAAATTGAAGAGAACTTCAGATTTAATCCTTGACAGGTACATTCAACTTTTAAATATATATTTTTATAAACAATTTTGGTTTTAAATTTGTTTAAATACCGGATATTATGTGGTACTTGGATAAGAAATTACTTTTTTGATTGATAAGAAAAATGTTTAATAATTTTGTTTTTGTAATATAATACCTAAGAAGAGGTTTCTTCAGTGCAGCATGAAGTTTAAGGAATTCGAGCATAATGAGATATTCAGAAGCGAATTAGGAGCTGAAAAATGAAGAATGAATCTATGAAGCTTCCTTTGATTTTGAAACATTGTATCCGATATTGTTGTGGTTGAAGTAAATACCACAAATTATTATAATTTTTTTTAATTTTTGTACAATTTCGGAGTTGATATTTCAACAAACTTAAAAGTAGTTAGTGACATCCGATCATCCTACTTGATTCCAATTAATATATTTGTATTTTAAATTTTAATAGAACTATCGTTTTACTAATTTATAATAACGTTGAAAATTAATTCAACTAATAATCTTTTACAATTATAATTATATACCTACTGATTAAGAAAAACCGCCGAGGCTGATACAATCTCACATCAATTGATAACCCTAATATAGTAATTTGTTTTATTAAACTACAAGGTGCCGCAAAACGACCGATAAGGTTTGAATGTTTAATAACTTTTTAAATTTATTTATATTTTTTATTTTTATATCAGAATTTTATGAAGAAAACTTGGGGAATTGGAAATGGAACAGTGCACAACAGAACAGCGATCAAAAAATTACGAAAAGTTATAAAAAATATAAAAAATCTGAGACGTTTCTACATGTAATTAATCATTAAATAAAAAAGTTATTAATTATTCAAACCATATCGGTCGTTTTGTGCCACCCTGTATAATTTGTAACAATTAATATGAATTTTTAATTATTAATCAATGGAAGGTATAATTAGAATAATGTGCACAATTCTTCGCAAGGCCTGGATGTTATAATGGGATATGCTATCTTCCTTTTAAACAACCACAACAATAGGTTCAAATTTATCATTATACCCTTAAGTTGTTGATAAATTGATGATTTTTCTGTCATTATTAGGATACGACATATGAAGTAATCATGATAAGGATTGGTCATCGCTCAACTCAAATTACGAGATCGCTTATAATTTGAGCGAAGTACCACTCTTATACCTCGAACGAACTGAATGTTGATTGGATTCAAATTTTGAGTTAAGTGACGAACTGAGTCGAAATTTTAGCTCCTTACAATTCTGACCAGAAATACAGCGGCCTAATTCTCGAGGAATCTGATTTTCCAAAAGTTAGAGTTAAATAATAATCTGCAATTATTAGCAAAAGTATTGAACTTAGAATAATACGTCCGCCTGTATTTTAATTTGAATTCATCCCCTTAACATTTTAGAATTTAACAAATATTTTGAGATTAACAATTTGTTTTGAAACAATTTCAACAAATTTAGGAACCTTCATTAAATTAACATTTTATTCGTAATATTATCATTAGTATAACAAACATATTTCATTGTTATCATAATACTAATTACTCATAAAAGTAAGAATACTAAATAATTACCAGGTATCATAATATTCTACATTCGTTGCATATATATTTATTTATTAATAATAAATATGATAATTTAATTTATTTTTAAATATTAAATATTTATTAAACATGTTTTTCCTAAAATGTATAAATATATGATGATTACAGTCATATTTTCCAATATTTTCATTTCTCATACTTGTTATCTTGAATTTTCCACATCTTATCGTTACTAACGGAAACCGCACACCTTTTTTATTTAATTTTTTTTTTTTTTTACCTTAATGTTTTTTTTATTAGGAAATTTCTTTGTTTTTTTGTTTTGTGGTTTTTTTTTTATTTTTTGATAATATTATTTTAGGTAAAGGTCTCACTTTCCCATTTTATTTTTAAAAATAAATTTAAAATTCAGGAAGGATGACCTATTTTTTTTTCAGAATTCGTATAAAATATTTCATACTACCTATAATATAACAAAATAGAATGTATGAAATATACACTTTGATTATACTCGACTGTACATGTATACTTTTGTTTTTTGATTTGTTATAAATATATATACATATATACGGAGTATAAGTTGCGAATTCATATCAATGTTATGTTTCCTTACTTATTAGTTGAGTAAAAGAATAATAGGTTCAAAAATATATATCGAATCCTTACTTTGTTGAATTCATTAAAAAAGTTAAAAATTGCCTGAACAACGCAGAGGTTAGAGGATAGCCTTTTCATTATTTTGCTTCAGATTCGAATGACAGTGTAAGCTAGGTTTAATTCATAAATTTAACTTGTGTCATTCTTCATAAAACGTAATTGATTTACGTACAATAATTAAGAGTTGTTTTAAAACAGCAATTCCCGTTATAATAATAATATAATTTTAAAAACGTACTTCTCGATATAGCTCTATATTATCTTCCTTCCTCTTCCACCATAGAATTCCAGAAACTTTAAAGAACAGAACAAACCTATCTAATACCAAATTTCAAGTTTATATTTTTATTAATTTCGAAGATGTATACATTTAAGGTTTTGTGAGGTGTGTCAGAGGTTCTTTACACATTACTCCAATTCATCCCAAAATTAGAATACATTTATATATAAAACTTGAAAGCTCTAACTTTTTTGGTTTGGAGATTTGCTCTTTTGCACTTGGCTTGTTCGGTGGCTCCCAAAATCCGAACCCATTGCCTAACTTCGTCCACTTGCAATCCCTGTCTTTGAATCATCAGTATTTTTTCAATTATAGTGTTTACGGACGGACTGATATCGCTAAACCAACTCAGAAGACATGGACTCCTATATCTATTCACAGTGAAGGACATAATGAGAACGAATGTAATGTGTTTAAAATAGCGGTCAAAGCGTTTAAAATTCGAGCGATTTCCGCCTTTTATTCTTTATAGAATAGCCAAATACTTGAGACGCAATCGTCAATTTTTTGACCAAATAAGCCGTTTAATATATTAGAAGTATTTACAACGAAAATCGAGTTTTTGAATATCTTCCTCATTATAAATTCACACATAACACAGGTACAATAAAAAATTATTAACAAATTTAAATTAAAATTCTGAAACGTTTTTTTCTTGAGGGTTAAACGATAAACGTTTACCCAAACAATAAACGTTTACTGAAAAATAAAAAATTAAAATCGAATATGAAATTTAATTTTAAATCATAATAAAATATTAACATTTTTTTTTGTATCATAATTCTGGGTTTAAGGGCGAGAAAAATTTTTAATAAAGGTAAGTCCTAAATTTTTGTAAATTTAATTTGATCTAAAGAAATAGAGACCTAAACTTAGTTTTATTTGATTGTTGAATTAAATTTAATATAATAATAAAAAATTTAATTTTTTCATCTGGTTCATAATAATAATATTTATAATGTATAATAGGTGTATATAGGTTAAAAGTAACCTATGACATTAACAATATTAACACAAAGTGAAAGATATGCAATCTAACAAACTTAATAGAAAATGGTATTATAAAATACTAATTGACCTATTAATTAACAGAGCTAAGAGAAACTAATCTTAACAAAGAAAATTATAAACATAATCTTAGTCCCTCGCACCCATGAACATACAATGAAATCAAAGGCAACGAAGAGCAGATTAACTTGTAAAGAAAATAGTCAACACTCCACAGTGAGAACCAAAGTCACGACAGTGGTGGAGTTGTCTAAGCAGTTGCACCATGTGTAGTAAGTAGTGGCCCAGCCACAAGAAAAAGAGATCAAGTGTTTTCACATTAAAATCACTCATGGTGAACCTATTAATTATCATTACCGGTCACTGGGTCAGTAGGACATTTATGCAGAAAAAATACAAATGCAGGGACTGTAAGCAAGCAATTAAAAAAGAAAAAATGTAAACAAGCAAAAAAAAAAAAATATTGAATACTTTCTTTGCAAGTTCCCGTTGCTTTAGCCAGTAGGCAACTCACACAATCAAGTTCGACTGTAAAGAAGCAAACGAAGACAAAGGTATTGAGCCCATTTTTTTGCAGATTTCTAATCTTAGCTAGAATCGGACTCGCTAGTAGGTTATTCATAAAAACAAATGCGCCTCAGAGGCTGCAAGCAAGCAAATGAAGACAAAAGTATGTAGCAATTTCTTTGCAGATTTATGGTCTTAGATTTCTTTGCAGATTTCTGCAAAAAGATTTGTCTCCCGTGAAAAAAATTTCATAACACATTAAATGATAGAAGTTTTGAAAATTCTATTTTACATTATTTACAGAAACTACCTTTCCATCATAGATTTTATATATTTCTTGGAAAATATATAAGGGCAACAACTAACCTGTAGGGCATTCATACAGCCAAATGCAACTCTAGGAAATTTTGAAAGGATTGCTAATTTAAGTATTTCCTCCTCAAAAACATGTGTCTACACATATCCAATCACTTGACTTAAATTTTTAAGACACTTGTAGACGTCGTAGACGCAGGGTCTAAGAAATAATTCTGATTCCATAGCTTTTATCCATCAATAATTATATGATAATGGTATTCCAATTTTTGAAAAACTTTTCAATCAACAAATAAAAAAAAAATACTTGTAATCATATTAAAAATATGTTTTAAAAAATAAAACCAATATTTGGGTATAATTTTAATATCCTTTAAAATTCTCTTAAATAATTTATACATTTTTTACTTTTGTAAGCATGAGAATGGAAATTGAGAAAAGTTTTTCCTTTATATTTTCAAAAAGGTTTTCCATTTATAACCAAATTTTCATTTCCTGTAAAATAAACACACACAAACAAACAAATAAACGAGAAACATTTAAATAAATAAACAATGGAAAATTTTACCATTGTTGTACGTTGTTTACATTTATCAGTTCCAGCAAATATATTTAATGGTGTTGTTGTTCCAGGCACGTATCTTTGCGGACATTGATCAATATCAACACGTCTCAAATCAATATCAATTCCAGATGTTCCTCTAAAATAAATCAAAAAATGAAAAACATTAAAAAACATTAAAATAATATTATAATAATTTATTTATTTTTAAATTGAATATCGATTAATAATTCAATAAGTTTTAATAATACAGTAGCAGTAAAAGGAAATTAAAATTAGGTGTATGTATTGGAAAAACCTACATGTTGATGTTTTTTATTTGTTTTTTTTTTTTTTGCTTTTTAATTGAAAGATTTTTTTTTAAAAGAATACATTATTTATAAATTGTGTTAAAATTATTCAATTATACTGGATTGTTATCCTGCTATCACTATTTTGTATCAACAATGCGCGTTCTTCGTTTTCCGTGGGAAATTAATGTTTCTATAAATAGTTTTGTAATAATATGGTAATTCTTATAAATATTATCTTCAAAAGGCATATGAATCTTAATATTTATTAGAAGAAGGGTTTCATTAGAATTATGCAGAATCTACTGGGGTAAAATTCAGAAACTTCTAATTTTGAAGAATTAAAAATAAAGAGTTATGGAAAGTGGGAAAGAATCAATAAACGTCCAGATAATACAAGGCAAAGTGGAAATGGATAGGTCACAAAGAAAGCTGCGAGGAATATTGAGTCTCAGACCTTGGAATGGACATTATACGGAAAAAGGCAACGATGATGATAGTGGCAACGATGTCCTGAAAGTTATTTTGGTCTGTTGCTGTATGGATTAATTCGCCAATATTTCTGTTCCTGTCCAGTTTCTAAAGTTGCGGAATGTTAATTATTTCCTTCCTATACCTCTGAATTTATTAACTGAAGTAAAGCTCATATTTTTTTCCACGCATAACTTTTTTAAAGTAGTAGTTTTTTTTAATCTACGTAGAACTTCTTTGTTTGTATAATATGGTCTGTCCAAGATATTTTTAGAATTTTTCGATAGATCCATAATTCGAAAGCTTCGGAAATAAGATAATACCAGTTGATTGTACACCAATAGGATTTATTTTAAATTAATCTTGTAAAATATTCGACTTTCTTAGTTAAATGATGAATTAATCAATGATGATGAACAACTTAAATTAATGATGAATTAAGAATTTATACAAAGTGTCAGAAAATCCTTAAAGGCTTGAAAATTTATTACCCAGTTCGTGCCTTTGGTTTTATAATAAGAATAAAAGAAGAATTTGTGTGTAAGTAGAATTTGTAAGTTAATGAGTAGTTAAAATAACCAAACTAAATTTTAATTTTCAAATATGTAACAGGAAATCTTGTAGATATATTTTATTTTAAACATTATGCACTAATCCCAAAACAAAACAAACCACTTAGAACATTAAATCACTTTTTTGGGGCCAGCCCATACATTTTTGGAGCGATACTAAACATTTAAGAATAATTTAGAATATTTAAAGTAAGAAAATAAAAATTCTAGTTTTATAATGTCATCTTAGTAATTTGAGTTATAATGAAATTAGAAACAGTTCTTTTTTCTATTAACCTTAATCCAGCAGTTTACTTTTATATTAAAACAATTTTAAATGCGAAAGATCTACCATAAATTTTTAATTTTATACATTTAATGGGCTAGTTTATATTGAAGAATATATTTTTTTAATTTTATTTTATTTTAACTTCTATTTTAATATTTAGATTTATATTTAAAAAAACTTGAGGGAATAGGACAAATTATACAAATACTCTTAAAAATTTTTTGTTTTTTTTTATTTATTTAAATTATTTCAGGTTCAATAAATTTTTGGCAAAATTCAGGGTTAAAATATTAGAATATATGTTATTGTTCATTGTTATTATATGAATATTGAATAGAAGCACATATGTATATAATATATATGTATGAGTAAAAATAATTCTAGGTACCTAATAATTAAATTTAAAAACTTGAAAAAAATTTGCTAGAAAATTAATTCAATTAAATATAGATGAACTTGCTAAATAAAATGACACCCACAACCAAGATTATAATATAATCAAATTATATTCGATTAATTTAATATTTCACTTATTTAGAGTTTTAATGCATTGTGGCTTAAATTATCAACTAATCAAATTACAATTTGTAATAAAATTTTCCTACAAAAGCCCGTTGCTTAAGATCTTGGCCACATAAGAGCTTTAAATTTTTTTTTATTTTTTAATTAATTCTATTATTTTTTTAATTTAATACAATTTATAACAGCAACATTTTGTATTTTTTAAAATAAATTTTAAAAACTGTTCAGTTATGCAAGCTTGGGAATATACCTACTGTTTTTATTATTCAAAGTTAAGTTTTAAATTTAAAACCAAAAATTTTCCAAGTCTCAGGACTCAGCAGTATTAAATTAAAATATCAAAAATCAGATTATATAATATATTTTATTTGAATTTTTTTGGTTAAATTTTAATTTTTCAAAAATAAAACATATTTTTGGGATTCAGGTATTTTGTATAATTTATGTAGTCATTTTTAAAAAATGTACTGGTACATTGTTGAAGATAGATCTCTCATAGGAATAAGTAAATAATATTATGATATACATTTGGATTAAATTCTTAAAATATTTAATTTTTCACTCTTGTCCAAACATTTTTACTTAAATTGTGGCTATATATTTGTTGTATTATTTTTTGTATTATTGTTTTTATATTTAATTAAATTTAAATAAAATATAAATTTACAAAAGCTTTTTAAGGCAATACTAAAATGGCAAAACTTTACTTCCTTCTTTAATTTTGTTTTTTTGTTTTCTGAATAAATACTTCCTTTACATTTTATGCATAATAAAATAAGTGTTCTAAACAGTATTAAGTAAAACAAAGTAGAGTTGCCAGCTGTTACAAATAAAACAAAATTTTTCCAAACTCCAGGGAAAGAGGGTTGAATTCTGACCGATTCAATCCTGTCCGAGTTTGCGAACATATGTCTTGTTACATTTGTTCAGTTTAGAACAGAGTGGGTCAGTAAGGAAGCTTCAATCAGTAAAATTTGAAGAATGCAGTTTTGAAAAGAGATTTATTTATGTTAACTTTAAAAATCGACAGGCAAATCGCTTTTTGGACGGGATATTTTAAACGTTGACCATAAAGCTCGATTTTAATAACTCGCCATTCGTCTAATTAATAACCCTAACGTTAGTATAATACTATAATACCGCTTTACATCCGCCGTTTAATTGGACCTCTTTCTCTTTTCATCGATATCTTGTACCTAATGGCACTTACTCAGTTAAGATAAATTACTGAAGCCACCACAGCCAAATGGTAATTCCTACTATGAGAATTCTGAAATTTAGGAACCCTTTTTTAAATCGCACCTGCAAAATGTGGAACAAATTACCCCAATGTATGTTTCCCAATTCATATGACCTAGAAAAATTCAAGAAGGAAGTCAACTTATACCTGTTGGGTTGCCCATCAACCCTTGATAAACATGTATATTTATGGTTTATCGCTTTTTTTCAGCTATTATACTTCAGTTAGAATGCTTATCCCATTATTATGACTACGGGGGGAGATTGTTTTATTGAGTAAACATTTCACACTTCCTGGGGATTAGGATTTTAGGTGCCTTTTGAAGGTTTTTTCCTCCCTTAGGAAAAAAAAAAAAATGTGGTACTAAAAACGGGGTACTTTAGTAATCATTGCAATTCGATTGTTGTTAAAGTTACAAAAATGTAGCATCTATTATCATGTACTGTATTCCTCAAAGTTGGCAATTTTGTTATTTACTATTTGCTCAAATTTAAGAAGAGTTTCAGCATTTGCTTTAGGAACTTACTTTTTAAGTCTTAAGGATCATATACCTTGTTTATGATTTTAGAATGAAAAGAGAGCATCCTCATACTGGATAAGTACGTGACTAAATAATCACGTGAGGGTAACTTCGAATTTTTCAAAGTGAGACTTGGGTGACAAAATATATGACATAAGTATATAAGTTACATAAACAAAATATGGTAGTCCCTTTGAAAACAAAAGCCTGATCCACGACTGAAATGAAAAGACAAATGTTTAACCTCCTTATCCCATGTGTTAGGAATCTGTCTACAAAAAAAGGTATAAAGTACATAATAATTCGTTTAATATTTTCTTAATTTAAAATATATTCTACACATTAACCATATTGGTACGTGATATATGAGATCTTCAAATGCATTATCTGAATCAATATTGTCTGCCAACATCTTGAACTTTTATGATATCACCAAAATGTATCCAACACGTTTAGTTTCATTGGCTAACTTTAACCTAATACATTTCTTTGATAATATAAAGTTATATTAGGTGCGGTCACTGCAATCCAAATCCGATATATTAAAACACTAATAGAGTATAACTTTCAACAAAATGCATTCATGTCTTGGATCACATTCACCATTGTATAAAAATGTTTATGTTAAAAAAAACATGATTTCAATTTCAATATTGGAAAATTTTTTTTTTTTTTCTATTTTCTCTTTTAATTCAATTTATTACTAAACTTATTTACTGACTTGTCTCAGGCATCTACTAAGGCAAAGTATTCTTTTTATTTTTTAAATATTTAATATGTGGACAATCTGGAGAATACAACAAAAAAAACAACAACAACATGTCAGTAGTTTTTCTCCGAAAATACAAAGAGAAAAAGGAAAAAAAGTTCTACAAGGATTTTCCGTTTTAAATTTATCAAAATTCCAAAAATAAAACAAAAATTTTCTTGTTTTTCAAATATTTGTTCTGTTTTTTTTTTTTTTATATTGTGGTGAAAAGAAAAACAACATTTTTCAATTTATTTTGCAATATTGTAATCCAACATCAGTCGACATATCTGATGGTTTGAATTGTCTTAATTTTCATTGAATATTTTTCAACATTTTCGTTTTTTTTTTTTTATATTATGTTTTATACTTAATAACCAAAATCCGATTCATTGGTTCAAATATTTTGGAATTTTGGTATATTTAAATTTAAATTTTTCATATTGATGTAAACTTTTTTATTTTTGCATTTTATTTAAATCTCTGCTAAGCCAAAATAAGTTTTAAATAAAATAAAAAATTTGAAAAACTTAATTAAAAAGAAAAATAAAATTTTTATAGAATAAATTGAGAGATTGTATTTGATGTTCATTAAATATATTGTGTATATGTATATGTAATATAAAACGTGTTACATTTGATATTTTAAACTTTTGACGTGAGAAGTAGATAATAATGAAAAGCTGAAAAAAGTAGGGAACGAGGAAATAAGGGAGCGCCCCATAATTTCATTTTTCTTTTGAAATTTCGTTTTTAAAAATATCTAGTATTAGATTATCTCGTTTAAAAAATCCCGTATTAGAAAATTTCGTTTTTGGAAAATCGCTTTTTTTATTGAAAAATCTTGTTTTTTTTTAAATCCGGTTTTTACAAAATAAGAATTATACGCCTTTTACAAAATATAAAAAGAGATTTTCCAAAGCGAGGTTGTTAAAAACGAGATTTTCAAAACAAGATTTTTAAAAACACGATTTTCCAAAAAGCGATTTTCAGAAACAAGATTTTCTAAAACGAGATTTTTAAAAGCGAAATATTCGAAAATGAGATTTTCAAAAATTTGAATTTATAAAAAGCGATTTTCAAAAACGAGATTTTTGAAAACAAGATTTTCTGAAAACAGGAATTATTTAACCGATTATTGTGATTCAACCCAGCAATTAAATAGAAAAATCTGAGATATTGTGGAAAAATCGAAAAATCGATAAACCTGAAACTAAAATTTAGATTGTGTACCTACTTTTAAATTTCGATTTTTATTATCTTTTTAAAATGCAGTTTAAAAACCAATCACATATTTAAAAATATAATGGGGAATTTATCTCGGGTTTTAGAGGCCGTTGACTTACTCACCACAGTTATAATCCCCCAAAGATTGTAGGCTTATATTTTGAGCCAGAACTCTGGTTTTTTTATACCCTACACCTATAGAATAGGTAAAGGGGTATATTAACTTTGGTATGGTGTTTGTAACCACCTAAAGGAAGCGAGCTAGATATGGAAAAGTATATATATTTGTGATCAGCGTGACCGCCTTAGTCGATATAGCCATGTCCGTCCGTCCGTCCGTCCGTCCGTCCGTCCTTCCGTCCGTCCGTCCGTCCGTCCTTCCGTCCGTCCGTCCGTCCGTCCGTAGGCACGATAACTCAAAAAATAATGGAGCTATCTTGATGAAATTTTAACTGTAGGTTACTAGGACTGAAAGTACGGCGAGGATTGCATATGGGCAAAATCGGCCCATGGGTTCGGATTCTGGACCTTTTAATCGATCGAAGGGCTAACGAACATATATAAGAAATCACGATAACTCAACAACTAATGACGCTTTCTTCATCAAATTTGTGCTGTAGGTAACTAGTAATGAAACTACTTCGGGGATTCCGTAAGGTCGGGATTGGACCATGCGTTCGGAACCTAGAACTTTTTGATCGAATTTAGGCCAAACGAGCATAATTCCGAAACCAATGAAGATAGAACCTCCAAATTTGGTATCAGGGTGTCCCCTCCTATCTCCTAAGTGTCTTGAGAATTTGGGTCCCATTGGACTACTGGGTCGGGGACCAGCCACACATTTCCGAAGACCTTAAAACATATTTTTAAAATTAATAAAGATAACAACTTGAAAAAATGTAGAAGCTTCCAATTTGCCACAAGGGTGTTCTTTACTATCTCTTGCGTGTTCCCTTAATTAGGGATCAATTGGAGTGGTGGTTCAGTACCCCTCTCAGACCTCCCAAGTTTTAAAAGCTTATAATCGAAATTACTAAAAATAGTTACTTAAAATTAAGATAGATCGTTTAAATTGTGTACAAGTGTTAACTAGTACTATAAGTAAAGCGCGGGCTGTATAAGGGCGAAATCAGCCCATGGGTTCAGATTCTGGACCTTTTAGTCGGGGTCAGGGATAACGAACATATATTAAAAATCACGATAACTCAACAACTAATGAGGCTATCTTCATAAAATTTGTGCTGTAGGTTATTGGTAATGAAACTACGGCGGTGATTACGTACGGTGAGGATTGGACAATGGGTTCGGAACTGAGAACTTTTTTATCGAATTTAGGCCAAACTAGCGTAATTCCGAAACCAATGAAGATATAACCTCCAAATTTGGTATCAGGGTGTCCCTTCCTATTGCGTAAGTGTCTTTGAAATTTGGACCCCATTGGACTAGTGGGTCGGGGACCAGGCACTCAGTTCCGAGGACCTTAAAGCATATTTTCGAAATTAATAAAAATAGTAACTTGAAACAAATGTAGAAGTTTTAAATTTGGCCCAGGGTGTTCTTTACTATTTCTTCCATGCCCCCCTAATTTGGGATCATTTGGAGTGGTGGTTCAGGACCTCTCTTAGACCCCCAAATGTGTAAAAGCTTATCATCGAAATTAATAAAACTAGTAACTTAAAATTAAGAAAGAACGTTCCAATTGTATACAAGGGTTAACTAGTATTGAAAGTATGACGGGACTGCATATGGGCGAAATCGTACCATGGTTTGGGGTTCTGGAACCCTTGAAAAGTTCAAGGACTAACAAACATATATCTTAAAACACCATAACTCAAAAAATAATGCCGGTATTTTGATGAAATTTAAACTCTAGGTTACTAGTAATGAAAGTACCATGGGAATTGGTTCTGGTTGAGTTTAATTTCAAAGCCAAAGAATATATTTCCTATGTCCTATGTGTCTCCGAAATCTAGACTTAATTGTAGTGGTTCAGCTATATTCAAAGGTACTTGCTGCATTTATGTAAAATTTATTTGAATATTTAAATGAATTATATGAAAAGGTCTAAATTTGTAATTGTATTTTAGAAATACATTTATTGCATATTTTGCGTTTGTAAGCTTTTCTATTAGGTATATAAACTAACCACTTAAAATAATTGCAATTTTTAAAAATTTGGATTATTAAATATATTATGCTTTGATTATCTTTTTATCACAAAATTTAATAATTAGAATTTTTTCATTTTGTAATTGAGTTGGAATAAATATATTTTCATTTATTTCAAGTTTGCTTGTTTTTGAATATTTTTAAATAGACAAATTAGTAAGAATTTGTAATATTTTTTAATAGATAATATAATTAGAAAATGTTTTTAGTATTATAAAGTTAATTTGGTTAGCTATGTCTTACGATCAAATTAATAACAGCTTTTATGGTGTTAAAATGACTTATGGATATGTCCTTAAATTTGAACCAAATAGGTGTAGGGTATTTCTAAGTCGGTTGCACCGACTGACTGTTTCTTAACTTGTTTTTCTCTAAATATGTTATCTAGTTTTACATTACACTCATCTCTATTTACAATCTCCCGAGAAGATTTAGTAAATTTTTAGTAGTAATAATTTTTTTTTGGGTAACTAAATTGACTCAGTAACTTTGGTAACATTTTTGCCAAAGCTGAATAGGAACATTAAAACACAAGGAGCTTCAAATCAAGTCAATGATGAATCTTTAGATACAACTGAAAAAAAAGCTTACAAAAACTCTTCCAGAATATTTAAAAGTTATATTACAGCTTAAAATTCAACCTTTATTAATACTTACAAAAAAATTAAAATTAATGACATACCCATATCATTAATTTTAATTTAAAAAAAAATTATTTAGTTTTTAAAATTTAAAAAATTCAAAAAAATCAAAAATACGAAAACCTTTAAAAAACTTGTATAAGATTATTTGAAGAACCTCAAAGAATCGGTTCCATATTATGCACAAGAATTTTCTGAATAAGAAAAAAAATTTCAACTTATAAATAAGATCAAAGAACACATATTTTAAAAATAAATTCCCAAAATACTAAAAGATGTAGAAAGAAGTATAAAATGAAGAAATATTGGAATTGTTGGAGTCAAAATACTTAAAATAAATTAACACTTATTTATGCAAATGTAAAAATATCATAAAATCCACTTCTGATGTTTATTTTTCAATTTATGTACTCAACATTTGTCCACATTAATATTGAATCAGATGCAGTGTTATAAGATACATACAAAGGTACATACCTTTTATGTTAAATTTATTTTTCTTAAAACATTCTAAAGTTATGCAATCTGTTTAAATTTTAATTGCATAATGTAAGTAAAATTTAAATTCTACAAATTCTACAAATTTAGTTGATTTTTGAGGCAAAAATAAAAAAAAAATCATTCATATGTTTCAAGGTTAATTACAAAATTTTTATTCGCTAAAAAAGTCGTTTTGTTTTTCTATGAAAACTTCATTAAAAATTAAATAAAAGCAAAATTGTATATTTAAAATATTAAATAAAATGAGAGATAATCATTTTGAAAATCTAAGAACGAAAAAAAAAGGAAAATGAATTTTTATATATATATATATAATACATTTAGTTAATGCTTACAAAATTAAAAGGAAATAAATCATTATATTCAAAAGTTTTTTACAGAGACTCTCAGTTAAATAATCAATATCATTAGAACTTAGACGTATAGTACAGGAAGAATCCTAGAAGGTTCACACATTAAGATTTTACTCTGCTGCAATAACTATCTAAGCCATCAATTTTTTAAAACTCAAATCTTTAGTAAATAAATCACATAAATGTTTAAAAAAATTTCCTCAGCAATTAGTTGAATAGTGTATGTGCACCTTAATCTTTTTTAACGAATCTAAATTTTGTCTGAAAAAACTTATCAAAAGCATCTAAGGAAACTCAAATTTTAAATGGTCACTGTATAGTTTACAAAAAAAAAACTAAATTTAAATATACAAAAAAAAGGTATTGAAAATAGCACTTAGATAAATTTACATAATTAATTCACCTATCGTCGTTGGTTTTTTGTTTTCCTTTCTTAAGTAATTCTAATACAAGACACACTGCTAGTTTATATTATATTTTGGTATTTGATTTTGATTAAAGTCTTTTTCAAATTTCAAGTTGAATACTTTTAAAAAACGTGGAAGAGTGTAGTAGAGTAGACTATGTCAACTCTGGGACACCCGTATGACCGTAATACACTCTGCTTCATTCGGTTTATTACGGTCATACGTAGTATTGGGGTAGTGCTCAGTTCTACCGTACTATCTAGTGCTACTCGATTCCACTGCACTACTCCAACAAAATTTTGCACAAATTTTGGACATAAAACTAAACTACTTTTGGAAAAATTTAAAATATCAAGCTTTATCAAGTATTGAGTTATTAAAAGCGAATATGTGAAAATTTCAGAATCGTAGAACTTTTACTTTTTGAGTTAGGTATCTTGCGGATGGACGGACATACATAGCTACATCGATTTACTTTTCGATTCTGATCCAAACCATACCTTTTATTCAATATCTATTCCTCTTCCTTCTCTGTGGCACACACGTAAACGTAAAAGCATATTTACTATACCCTTTTATCCTATAGTCATACGGGTGAAATAATTTATTCAAATATTCTAACAGAAAAAAATAAGTGATTGCTCAGCTAAAAATAAAATCTAAAATTTGAATTTGCATATTTTTATATACTACTAGTTTGGCAATCTTTTTCAACATTACCATATAGCAACAGAAAGTTTGAATTTTAAAAATATTCACAATAACATTAGTATTAAAATATAGAAATTATAATACTTTTAGCTATTAGCCTCGGTATTTTAAAGGTCTTTTGTTTTTGGAACGAATAAAATATTGAATAGAAAATATAAAATCGGATTTTATTCAGTTTCCATAGTCTTTATAGCAATTATTATGCTTCGGGTTATTTTTTTTAATTCTCTTGTCCGTATTTTTATTCATTTTTATTTTTAAATTTTTATTTAAATCTTAAAAATTTTTAAAATTATTAATTTCCTGAGAAATAATTAAAAAATTTTTCTTTGATTTAAAAAAAAAAACTAAAATAAAAAAATAATAATAAATATAAATTAGCTTCCGCAACTTAAAATAAATTATGCTTCATAATATTACAATAGAACAACTGGAAGACTGGAAGTGACGTAATTAAGAAAAAGGAAAAGAAAAATTAAATTAATTTGACAGAATTTAGAAAAAAACAAAATAAATGAAAAAAAAACACAAAGTTAAATGAAATATTTATAATTCTTTTGATTTCTAAACAAAATATTAATTAGATTTTATTTTTTTAGCACATTTTCAAAAAATTTTGTAAAAATGTGCCTATATAGTTTCACTCTGTCCGTCCGTCCGCCCGTCCGTCCGTCTGTCTGTCTGTCCGTATGTTTACAAAAACTTTTACACCGTTTGAAATAGAGTTAAGAAATAGGGTCTAGGGAGAGAAGTTAGACCTTTAAAAATTAGTAGGAGTCAGTTAACAAAATTTTTCTGTCACGTCCCTTGTTTAGGAGCTATAAGGGCTAGAATATTGAAATTTTCCTGTTTTTAAACACCTGTAACTTGAAAACCTGTTCAAATTGTTTTTTACAAATATACAAAATTTACAGCTGCAGCATTATGTTTCAACATATGTCAAAGGTTTTTCTTAAATTTGAAAGGGTTTGTTTAAATTGAAGAAATTGTCTCTTAGTTTTAACAATTTTTTCTTAGATAATAAAATTTTAGGTAAAATTCTAAATTTTGATGGAGTTCACAATTGATTCCCCGAAAAAAATTGAAGGGTGAGGACAGGAGGCGAGTGGGCAGATCCATCATAAGTTTGCTAAGCAAAAATTTGGGAACTTTCCCCATTGAAGGGCTACTAGGTCCTAAAAATTAAAACTTATGTTTAAATAAAACAGTAACTTATTCACCAGTGTAAGTTTTTTCCAAAATTAAACGTTAACATTGAAGCTGCAACATTATTTTCCGCACTTATTAACAGGTTTCCTTGAGTGCATTGGGGTTTTATATTCTAAGAATTTTCCTATTAGTCATATAATTAATAAATTAATGAAATAACTAAATTAATATTATCATTTATTTTTATATATATTTTTATAAAAATAAATGATGAAATATTCAGTAAGAAACCGTATATAATTTTGAAAATGTGTTTTTTAAAAACCTTTGGTTTTTTTCCTTACTTGTTTTTAATTAATTCTTAAAATATTAATATTTAACTGCGCCTACAATATTGTTTACATTTTAAATGTTTTTATCGCTAATGATATAAAAAAAAAATTTAATTACTTTTTAATATGAAATTGGCAAGGGGTTAAATATAATTAACTGAATTTGAAAATTCAAAGCTTAGAAAATTGGGAGGGGAATGCAGAATTTTTTTAGAAATGTGAAATTTCATTAATAATCTAATACCAAACAAAGTAGGTAGATGAAGCAGTTTTTAAATGCTTCGAATTAATTTTGGGAAAGAAACATGTTTGATCAGGTTTTATTTAATCCCACATATTTTGTCTGTACGAAATAATGTATTTATAATTAAGAATTAAATCTAAGATAGATTATATAGCCTTTTCTGCTTGTAAAATGTGGTTTGTATTGTAAGGTATCATTATTTTTATGGGATCTCCTCTCCCGTTTTCGAAGTCATTCCGCTTTTTTGCAAAAAAAGCATTTAAGATATATATGAATTATTAGAACTTGAATATTCTCGAAACTGCTAGAATCTCTAGATCACATGATACTAATATCAATTTATATCTCACCAAATTTCCTTAAAGTCGGTTGAGATTTTGATGACATCTTATTAGAAATTTACATTCCCCAAACTCGTTGAAGCTCTAGACCCCATGATTCTAGAATAATTTTATAACAAATAGCCTTTATAACAAATTTGAGCTCATTTCGGCGGTTAGAACACGTCTTGTATTGTAAAGTCTTATTTTTTTACGTGGAAGCACTCCACTCGCCTTGGTCCAATTTCACCCATCTGCGAAGCCGTTCTTAATTTTGGCAAAAAAATCGTTCACACCAAATTTCATTTACATCGATTGAGATTTTATATACTGAGCAAAGCTAAAATTCCATTAAGGCGGGGAAAATGCACAAAAGAAAATATTGATAAAAAATTGAAGAAAGATATTTAGAAGAATATTATGTGAAAAATATGAAAGGCAAATAGTAAGAAAAACTAAACTAAGAATATTCCATGTTTTCGTAAACAAATACCTCTTTGAATTATATGCAAAATACACTGGCTCAGAAAAATAATAAATGAGTAATGAAGATATTTTTTATCTAACGAATGTCGTAGTGCCGATTTTCATGTGGAAAGTTTCGGGCTTAAACCACGGTCAGATTAATTCTAACAAAAAAATATCGTAAAATTGTATAATTATATCGTATTAGTTAATATCGTAATCTAAGATAAGATTTAATATACGTAAATATATACATTACTCTTGTGTAGGATAAAAGATGGTGCACAAAATTAACATTTGAATATTCATAATCTTATACAATAGCACTTCAGCCGAATAGTCAATGGCTTAGTGAATATAACGATTAAAAAAACTGAAGTATTGTCTAACTAGATTTGGTATATGCCCTGTACTCTTTAAAGGAGTGGAAAAGGAAAAAAAAATCTTGATCCTTAGAAAACTCCTAATGAAATATACCGTGGTGAAAGTATGTTGAAATCTAATTCGGTAACCTCGGGTTTGAATTAGATGTCAATATACAACCGGTAAAAGGGAAATACTTTAAATCCAGTTTACGACTCAATACAATTACTATTCGTCATTGGGCTCAAATCAATGGCATCCTCAATAAATTTAAGGATATAATTAAATTGAGTAACCTTTTCTCCTGTTCAACATGTACCTAAAAGTTGTGAGCTCAGCACATTACAAAATAAATTTTATTTTGAAAATAAAAATTTTTCTAAAATAACTTCAAATATACCCAAAACCAGAATAAAAATGCAACAATTTTATAATGCATTTCATCATAAAAAATATATAAAAAATTTAAATTTAATTTTGTTTTTTTCCAAGTCAAACGATTTATAGAAATTAGAAATTATAAGTTTAATAACCATAAAATTTCCTTATAATACACAAAAATATATAACTTTAATTTTTAAATTGTACCTTAAAAGAAATTTACTTGTCATTTTTTTTTTTTTTGTTTTTAGTTTTTAATTTTTTATTTGAAAATTTAATGACCCAAAATACAAAACAAATACTTACTCATATTATCAAATACAAAAACTAAAATATAACAATTTTGTAAAATACAACATTTATAACTTTTCGAATACTTATATACAAGTATATACTAACAAAATTTTATAGTTATTAAACTTTTCACATAAATGTACTTTATAATTCTCAGTCGATTAAATAACACACAAACACACATACACAAAGAGACACACTCAGAAGTCAAAACTTTCTCTGGATTTTTACCAAATTCTTTTTTTGTCATATCTTAGTTTTTCCTTTCTTTTATAAATTTTTTTTAAAATTAAATTAAAAGTTTGAATCTATTTAAAAAGTTTTTATAAAAAAAAAACAAAAACAGAAAAAGAAAAAACTCAAAAAAAAAAAAAAAAAAACTAAAAATCATGTTATCTTTAAAAAAAAAAACTTTTAATTTTTGTCTATTTAAAACCAATTTAAAAAATTTCCAGTTAAGTGCATCACATATTACAGATATAATTTAGTACCTATATATACCTTTATCTATCTAATTCTATCCTGTGCCCACAAACTCTTTTTTGTTCCTTTTTGGTTTTTTGTGTTTTTTTTTGTAAAATGTCCTTTTTGAAGAAAATAAATGTCCATTACATGCGTATGTGTGAATATTCAAAAAACCAAAACTAAAAAAAAATATTACCCTCTTCTTACCTTTGGTTTTGTCATCAGATAAATTATTTTACAAAAAGTCTCAGTTTTGTATCTGAAAACAAATACCAATATACCTATGCGTATATTTAATAGTCCAATACTCTGATATATTTTTACATGTAAGAATCAGAGACTTTAAGCTTTGTTTGGATTTTTTTCATGAAATGTGATTTGAATATGAAACTGTTGTAAAAAGGTTTTTTTCAGTTTTTCAACTATTTTTTTCAAATTGACCCTTGTTGGGTTGATGATAAATTGCCGGAGATTATAACGGGTTTTCCTCTATAATTTTATTTGAGCTTTAGATTGTACTTTTATGTTATTAGGATTGGAAATATCTATACTGTTGATTTGACTGCGCTATTTTTGTTTTCTAATGTTTAATTTGTTGCCTCATATTTAATTTTCTATAGTTCTTCTCCAAGTGTTTTGGGTCTGTCCACTGTTCTTTTTGCCTGGGGGTTAAAATATAGTTCCGGTTTAATAATGGATTATTTTCTTAGTATTGTGTCCTATTTATCTGCATTTCTTTTTGCTAATCCGGATGGGTTCTTTCTGCGTTATTAGAGGCAATTCATTATTAGTTATTCTACGCTCCCAGAAGATTTTCCATTTAATGTGAAGATTTTTTTTGCAACTTTTTTATATGGCGATCGTTCCTCAACCAGGTTTCACTGCCATGTAAGAGAACTGGTTCATGTGTGAAAGTCGAATATTTGATTTTTGTTGTCTTGTTTATTTCTGTTAACATTTATATTTTCTACAGCTGGCCGAATGCTGTTCATCCAGGATTAGCCTGTTTTCAATATCTTCGTTTATATCTCCATTTTTTGTTAGTATTCTCCCCAGGAATTGTGAAGTTTTCCATATCTTCTATTGGGGAGTCTCCAATTTTGTCCTACTTATATTTATTCTCATCACTTTTGTTTTATTCGTAGAAGTCCCACTACTCTTCTGCATTGTTTCAAGTCTATTGATTTTTGCTTCTAGGTTTTGATGAATGTTTACAAGTTAGGGATATATTTTATCAGCATTATGCAGGTCTGTCAGTTTGTTTGTAAGTTGTTATCTCTGGAGCAGACATATTTTAATCAACTTTATTAAAAAAAATTTAGTAGATGGTCGTCAAAGTATACGATATATGCTAGTTACAATATCCATATAGTTTTTTATCTTTTAATTCGAAACTATTTCTAAATTATCTTACTGAATATTCTATCAATTAATTAATTAAAAATTTAGTTGATCTTTAAAAATTTCTTATAAATTTAAAACCCAAACTCTTTAATTGCACCTTTTTTTAATTTGCTTCCTTAAGACATCTGCAAAGATTATTAAATATTTTTAAAATATTAAACAGAGGGCAAGCTTAGTTTCTTTAATCTTTATTTAAATATCGCTTTGATTATTCAGCTACAGACAGTTAGTTAATTTTAACATATTATAACAACAATACCATGAAATCGGGGGCGATAAAATAAAAGTCCTCCGAGTACTAATGACTCAAAAAAAAAGGTAAAGGTTTTGGCTCAGTCATCGGAGCTATGATCTCCCGGGGACTTTTGGTTTATTTTTTAAAAATTCTCCGGAACTTTTGTTATATAAACAAAATGGGTGTTTTGAACGATTTTATGTCTTTCTCTGTCATTTAAAAGCCCAACTTCTGGAGTATCGAAAGAGTAAACTATTATTAGTATTTGAACATTTTTAGAACATTCTAAGATCTCACTAACTGCATAGAGGTAAAGACGCTGCCTTTTATGTGGGAGAACTGGTGTTCAAATATTTTTGGCGTTCATCAGATCTAGTTGGAAGGAACTTTTTACTAAGAAAGGAAGACTCATAGGTCCTAAATAAGAAGGTTATATTTTAAAGCCCGCTAATATGTACAATATATATTATTATAAATTACGTGTTCTAAATTAAAATTTATTATCTCTTTTCCAAATTTAAGTTATTTCATTTGTTTTAACATCACCTACAACATTTCTTAAATACATATAAACACATTAAAATCCTACACATGTATTAGTTTAGTCATAAATATAATTTTGCTCAGTAAATAACTAAAAAAAAAAAAACTTAGAACTTATCAGGAATATTTTATCGTAAAAAAAACATTTTTTTACATTAGTAAAGAAAATGGAAAACTAATCAAAAAAACCAAATCGAATCTAAACATAAAAATAATTTATGATGTCCATTTTTATGTAGTTGTGAAAATAAAACATATATCTATGTATATGTAATGCAATACTAATACATATTGAATTTTTTAAAATTTATTACATTAATTTATATAATATATTATCATAAAATTTTCTTTTGTTTTTTTTTTTTTAAAGGAAATTTATATTCATCTTATGGGCTTAAGAAAATTTTTTAATGCATTACATTTTATCAAAATTTATAAATCTATAGATTCTTTATAGTTTATACTTTAAATTTACTTGTTTTTACATTATTACATTTACTTTAGTTTTTTTTTTGACATTTTATAACACTGGTAAAGTAAAAATAGAACTAAAGCTTTTTTTATTAGGACATACTTGTAGCCATTAATTAAAATTTATAATAAATTTGTAATTTATAAGGAAGCATGAGCTATACCAAATGCCGAACTTTTATTTCAGAGGTTTTAATTTGAAATCTTGGTCAAATTATTTTCAATTACAATGGGTTATTATAGTAGAGTACAAAATACATGTAATTCTTGTGTAAGATACTAGGTGGCGCATAAAGCCAGTAAATTTATGTCCTCATAATCTAATATACAAAGATGAAAATTTGTTTGTTTGTCCAGGATTCACGTGAAAACCACTAGTCAGAATGTCACTAAGTTTTGGGAGCCTGCGAGAGCCCAGGGGTGACATAGGCTATGTTGCACTTTTATATGATTACAGGTTACGGCTCCAGAGCCGTTTTAAGCTTTTTCGTTTTTTTTGATGTGGAGTCGAACCATTTCGACCGATTTTGCACGAGTGTCCCTCTTAGCTAACGGAATTAGTTATATAAAGGTGATTGGAATATATACCCATTTCAGCCTGGCGGGCTTCTAAACAAATATTTGTTTCCGATTTGGGTCCAACTTTTCAGTTTAATTTTGCAGTCCAAAAGAGAAAAATTCTGGGCAACGACGGGTAAATCTGCTAATATTATACAATAGCGACAGTTGAATAATCAACAGTTTAGTGAATATAAGGTTTAACAAAACTGAAACTAATTCTAAATGTTTTAAAAAATTCCCTTCTTAAAGGATTGGAAAAGGAATAAAAAAAAAATCTTGTACAAAAGTTACAGTCTAGTGTTTGAAACCTTGAAAGCTTTCAATGTAAAACTGATACGATTCATAACACAAGTTTAGTCTAACATAATATACTTGTGAATATTCTGTACATTTTATCTGTAACTATATTTTACTAATTATGTAATGCTTAAGCTGACGAACTTCCAGTCGAAAAGTTTCGGCTTTAATCACATTCAATTAACGTAAAAAACAATATGTAAACCATTCTCGTTCTCATTTTATCCATTTTCATATAATGTTGTGTTTTTAAATTGTAAGCCGTATTTGTTTGATTTAATATTAAATTTATATTAATTTATATTGTAATATAGCCTCTTACTCGTTCACACAGTGATTTGACATGTGGTTCGTGTCTTGGCTAAATCTTTATTAGCTAAAGTTTTCTATTTAAAACCCCACACCCTCTAAAAGTTAATTTTGATTGTTTCTCCTCAGGCCTACCGAAGACAATACAATATACCCGACAAAAATAGAATCTAGAGCTAACTGACACATTAATTCAGCCATAAAAAATAACTTATTAGTACTTGAGGTAATAATAATTTAAAATAAATTGATAATGATCAGTGTGATGATTTTGTACTGTTCTAATAAGCGATTTCCGTTCTTTCGTCCATATTCAAGATAACTTAATTAATGATGAATTAGTATTTAATATTTTTACTATAATTTTCTAATGACAAAAAAAAGCTGGAGATTTCAAATCTGGATCGTGATTCTGAGACAACAATTTCAAATTCTAGAAACTTCCAATCGAGCCAAGAACAAACGAGCATATCTGTGGAACCGATAAAGATACAATCCTACCACTCACACTCAAATATGTAAACACTCACGATTCAAATATGTTGCTTCCTGTTCTTTTTGTGTCCTTTAGATTTAGAAAAAATTCGAGTACTTAAGCATTTCTGTATACCTCTGAAGACCTTACAGGCATATCTTTAATATTAATGACACAAGAAATTGTAAATTTGGGACAACTCCTGTTTCCATTATGTTGCTGAATCTGGAGATTAATTGAGGTGGTGTTTTGCGTATATATACCTAACTACCCCTCTTGATTCGTGGAACTGTCTCCACAAAGATACTTAATTTCTCATTTATGTTTTAAAAAGCTAATCAAAATTTTTTGGTTTTTATTTTTTCATTCATTTACGAATTCAAGTGTAAATAGAATTTTCCAGATATAGGGTATTACCAAATCAGTTGATTTGATTTGCCGAAGTCATACGCAAAGGCAAATAAAAACGAGGAAGATTATAGTTGCCCTTGTCAACTTTTAGATACCCGTGCATACCCACTATGGTGTATAAAATAAACCGTAATTTACTTCCCTTATACATTTAACTCATTACTCCATAATTTTGACGTAAAAAAAAAAAAAAAAAAAATTAACAAAAAAAAAAAAAATCACAAAACAAAAAACAAAATTTTCATTCATTGTCCCATAACTTTAGCTAAAAAAAAAAAAAAAAAAAAAATTAAAAAACAAAATCACAAAAAAAAAAAACTAAATTTTCATTCATTGTCCCATAACTTTAACTTAAAAAAACAAAAAAAAAAAAAACAAAAAAAAAAACAAAAAAAAAAAAAAATGGCCCACCCAAAAATTCCGATGGTCCGAGTGATGTCCAACTTTGCCAACTAACTTGCCCTATTACTTTACCTGCCCAATTTTAATTTTAACCTTGTAGCTTCATTAGATTCACAGTTATTGAATCGCAAACTTTGTATGGCAGCCCCCCAAAATGGGGCCGTAACATTTTGAAACTTCATATAAGTGGTCGATTCATTATATAAATAACCGTGTGTAATTTTTATCGTCGTAGTATAATTAGTTTTGAAGAAATTCATATTGGTGCAAATAAGTTGTATGGCAGCCCCCCGAAAATGGGGCCCTAACATTTTGAAACTTCATATAAGTGCTCGATTCATTATATAACTAACCGAGGGTAATTTTCAGCCTCGTAGTATAATTAGTTTTAAAGAAATTCATATTGGTGCAAAGAAGTTGTTTGGCAGCCCCCCGAAAATAGGGCCCTAACATTTTGAAACTTTATATAAGTGCTCGATTCATTATATAACTAACCGTGTGTAATTTTCATCCGCGTAGTATAATTAGTTTTGAAGAAATTCATATTGGTGCAAAGAAGTTGTATGGCAGCCCCCCGAAAATGGGGCCCTAACATTTTGAAACTTCATATAAGTGCTCGATTCATTATATAACTAACCGAGGGTAGTTTTCATCCGCGTAGTATAATTAGTTTTGAAGAAATTCATATTGGTGCAAAGAAGTTGTATGGCAGCCCCCCGAAAATGGGGTCCTAACATTTTGAAACTTAATATAGGTGCCGGAGTCATTATAAAACTAACCGTGTGTAATTTTCATCCCCGTAGTATAATTAGTTTTGAAAAAATTCATATTGGTGCAAAAAAGTTGTATGGCAGCTCCCCGAAGCCTTGGTCCGATTTTAACCAAAAACAATAGGGAACCTAGAAATTGTCTAAAAATGACTTTGTGTGAATTTCAAGACTCTAGCCCTTTTAGTTTTTGAGTTATCGTGCTGACACACGGACGGACGGACGGACGGACGGACGGACGGACGGACGGACGGACGGACGGACAGACACACATAGCTAGATCGACTAATTTTTCGATTCTGAGCCGATACGTACCCTTGGCACTATATCTAGCTCGTCTAGATCGATGCGTTACAAACGGAGGAGCAAATCTAATATACCCGATGTTCATACATGTATGCACGGGTATAAAAAATGGAAAAGATTGCAAAAAAGACAGAAAACTCAAAATTATATCCCAAAAAAAAATTTATTCCTTTAAAACATTTTGTGTACTTTTCCAATATTATGTAGTTGAATTGAAATAAAAACTTGATAGACAGAGTCAACATCAAAATGAAAACACCGGAAACAGAAGATATTAAACAATGATATAGAAAGAGAGAAAGAGAAGTGCAAAAAAAATTATTAAAAGGAAGTACATACAATAATAACTTAGTCAAACTATACATACAAAAAGCAAAGTCACAAAAAGTTATCATGACATTTACACCTGACAAATTTTTTTTTCTTTATTCACTTAAAATTAAACTTTTGTGGTTGTGAAAAGTTTTTTTTCAACAAAAAAAATATATATTTTTCCATTATTCTATTTTATTTCATAACAATAGTTCGTGAAAGTCAGATAACAAAATGAACAAATTAAACCAAGTATACAAAAAATAGAATAGAGTGGTTTGTAGAATCTGAAGGTTTTAAAGGTGCACATTGTAAGACAAGCAATATGAAAGGCATTCTAGGTTTTTAGAATTTACTAAAATCCTTTCCATATTTGTTTTGACTATTGTTTGAAGCGTTATTAAAGGTCAGTTCGGATCTCTTAAAGCTCAAAAACACGTAGATTTTTTTGCGAGGATACTTACCGTTACTGTAAGATTTTTCGGATGTCTACAGTAGCTGGTGCCCCAATGTCTACGATTATGTTATTTTAAATTTTATTAGCTTAAGGCTCAAACTTTCTTAGTTCTTAGAGCTAGGAAATTTATCAGTGTTGTAAAGATAGTTCCTTTTCAAATTTCCGCATTCTGCTCTAAAGTGTTTCAAAAGTACAGTGTGTAAAAAATTTGTTAAGGTAGAGGAGTGAGAGCTTAAAACTGAGGATGAGCTCAAATAATCTCACTTATATAAAGAAAGAGCTTCAACTTATTATTTTCAGATTAAAAGTTAAGTTTAAGCTCAATTCAAGATCAGCTTTAAGCATTCGAACGATGGTTTTGAAATAACTGTAGATGCTGTAAATGCTAAATAGCACAAGTTTGTCGTCAATTATATTAATTTATTAAACTTAACAAATTGTGTCAACTAATTAGAAAAAAAGTGCACGAAACATTGATTTTAGCAAATGAACCATAGTCAGAGCTATTTCCACCCCATCTTCGGAGCTCTATTACGCTTTATCTGCATCATCTCCTGAATCGATTTATCGATTTTCATCCGTTAGTCCGGGCTCAATATAATTCATAAAATAATGATACTAATTCGATGAATATTTTTACTATAATTTACTAATGACGAAGGAAAGCTGGGGATTTTTAATTTGGATCCTGATTCTGATACCTAAGCATTACACTGCGTTAAAAAACGTTTTTGGAAGCTGGTTTTTCTTGCTTTAAAAGCTATCTATAGGCTTAAAACTTCCCACAGTGGAAAAACCATAGAACAGGTGGACGGACGAAAATAGTTAGGAAATAAACTCTTAAGCAAGTGAGAAAAAAAAAACTGTAAACTAAAATGTAAATTTATTATTATATAAAAGAAGTAGTGCATTGAGGTGTTTTATACAGATATGAAATTTTTAAATATAATAATACAAAAAAATAAAAAATTCTGTAATAATATAGTGACAATTGTCACTAAGAATACATAAAATAATATTAAATGAAAATAAAATAGAAAATATCAGTTAAATGACAGTTACTTTTATCATTTTTATCTTGTATTGTCAAAATATTCACTGTTTTTTTTTTTTGATGATCCATGCTAAACGTTTTTTTTTTATCAAATAATTTTATTAAAACTTTTTTGAATTTTGAACTTAAAAACAATACCATACACAGCAAAAAATCACTGTAAAGTAGTGCCAACTTTTAAAACTAAAAGTGCTTA
Source organism: Dolichopus griseipennis (assembly GCA_963082915.1). Taxonomy (NCBI): domain Eukaryota; kingdom Metazoa; phylum Arthropoda; class Insecta; order Diptera; family Dolichopodidae; genus Dolichopus; species Dolichopus griseipennis. The sequence continues at coordinate 117,618,428 of OY720442.1, read as the reverse complement.
TAATTGAACATTTTGTAAAATTCAAAGAATATAACCATATTTTTTTATGTAAAAACTATGTTTATGGTTTTATTTTCATTCAAAGTTTTTTTTTTAAGTACAATTGAATCAACCGCTATTACAGGAAAGGCGTAAAGTGAAATTTCTTTTAACGAAGTTTTACTGCGTGTTATGTACGTAATAATTCTTAATCAAAGAAATATAAAGTTTAATACTTATAAATTTTTTTAAAGTAACTCGTTATTGTGTTTATAATTTCCAACTAGATTTTTCAAAAATGATTCTAATTGATTATAAGATTATATCATCCCAAGAAAGGCAGATTACTCTATATTTTTTTTTAAATTCTGACTCAAGAAATATTTTTAGAGCGGAATATAACAAAAAAAACCATTTAAAATAGTTGTAGAATTAGGGATGCCAGATTATTCCCCGCTAACAGAATATTAAATACTTGATCTTGAATTCAACTCTTAAGTCTTAGATATTTTTTTTTCACTTGCATATCTCTAACAAAGAATCGTTCAAATCAAAGGGTTTAATTTCCCAAAAGTCGTTTTACAGTTTGTTTAAGTTCTTAACGGTTTTTTAAAGCTCTGATTTTGTTTTCCCATATCTAGAAAAAATTATTAATTTATATCAACCATTTTCCAGTTTTTCACAGAAACTTTGTTCAGAAAAAAAATGTACAAAGCGTGGGCCTGCAAAAAATGAAAAAAAAAAATTAAATAAATTTACAGTTATTTAGAAACGAATAAAAATCATAGTTATTAAATTCCTAGTAATTGCATTTTCTTGCAAAACCCCTTTTTACTAACTAAACATTTTTTTCCAGATTTCACAGAAGTTTTTTATAAAAAAATTACAGAGCTCTGTTATTTGCCATTACCAAAGAAATTACAAAGAACGGATTCCGCGCATCAGATTCATTACAGACAACTACAGTTTGGCAATTGTGGGCGTAATTTATATGCAAAGGCGCAAATATAAAATGTAAATATTCATAAACATAAAGTTCAAAAGCACCCGGTATTATATGGTACCGTTATATAAAAAAGGAGGTGTCTCCTATTCAGCAATCACAATTACAGTTAGTCAGTAATTATTTTGTATTATACAATATTGTATTTTGTTCTTTTGCGATTTTTGACAAAAAGTACAAGTCATAATGAATTAAAAACTTGCTGAATAGCATCATGTTAATGTGAATGTTCTTTTCAATTAATGAGTACAATCACTACTACAACTAAACGGTTCAGTCACATTAAAGGTTATAGTACGTTCGCAAATGAAAATATGGTATAAATACATACAAGTAAATTAAAAGCTAATTATATTTTAAAATGTTCTGATGGTCGCTAATTAACCAATGCTCATTATGAAATCACTCTCAGAATCAATTATAAAACAATTAATGCATAAAACAATTTTCTTTAATTATTTTCAATTTGTTTTGAAATACCGCATAAATTAAACAAAAAAAAATAAAAATTCCCTCAAAAAGTTCTCAATCAATATGTTAAACTTGAAAAAATTTTCAATGTGAAAAAATTTCGAAGAAAAGAGATAACATTCAAAAAAAAAAAAATTAATTAATAATATTAGAGTTGAAAAAAAACTTTTTTTTTAAGAAAAATAATGGAAGAAAATAAAAAATTTAATTGAAAATCATTATTATAACTATTAATTTTTCAATCGATACTCGCTTCCCGGTATTTATTTAAAGGAAAAATAAGGAAACGAATTTAAATATTGAAGGAAAATTGAAAATAACTGCTTTTTTTAACTTTTAACTTTACTTTTTACTTTACTGTTATATTGGCTTTTTAATACATTTTTAAAAAAAATTTTAAGAAAATGTGCTAAATAGTCTTACGCTAACTCTGCCAATGCCGGTCCCAAGCCCGGATGAGAAAGGAGGAGGGGGAGGAGTACCAACCTCGTTAAAAAACCTAGGTTCAGCTGGCCCGGCTGATAGCACCTTGTGAGGGCTCCTGACGAGGATACACGTGAAAACCGGTCAACGGCTTCGGAGGCGGATGAGATGTAAGTCCAACGGCGAAGAAGGCGGATGAGCCACCCATATGGGATGCGCAGCGAAAATAGAGGAGTGGGTTGTAGTGTTGGCCTGGTAGCATAGCTACCTAGACTCCTTCCTGGAACTCTCTTCTCAAAGTAACTGCCGATAGTGCTGCCTTGTACTACGTGGGATTGGATTCCCAAAGGCTAGGAGAGGTAAACTCCGAAATTAAACACAAATACGAGTAGCGTCTGTACTTCCAAGAAGCGGCTATGAAAGGCGTCTGTACCCACAGTGGGCGGCCTAAATTGCAGATGTATCTGACCGTCCGCAGGGCATGTGTGCCTGTCAGATCTGAGCTTATGGCGTTATCATCCATATCTCTGGAAACACAAGAAGGTCTACTTTCTAGTATTCAAAACATGAAATCTAAAACGTGGAAAAATCGGTCCTCACGGGGTAACCTTCAAAATGAAGGAAATCCTCCTGTAGCTCCTAGAACTGCAGTAAATCGCACATCGGATGTGGGGGTGCGAAGAATTTCATGCAAAAATAGTGGAAATAAATCAAAGATAAAAGAATCAAAAACAAACGAAAGAAATCGCTCGCAACAGCCGACCTTCAATTATAAGGTTCGCACATTGATTGGGGCATGGAACGTCCGTACCTTGCTAGATCTTGGAAAATATGAGCAAGCAGAACGTGAAATGCTTCAAGCTAACATCCAAATAATGTGCATCAGCGAAACCAAATGGAGAGGACTTGGAGAACATACATCCTCTACAGGGAAAACATTCATGTTATACTCTGGCGAAGATGAACACCAAACTGGACCAAGAATAGGTGGTGTTGGTATCATGTTGACTACTGGCGCAAAGCACAGTCTAATAAGCTGGGTTCCTATTTCCAAAAGATTGATATCAGCACGTTTCAGATCCAGAGTAAGAAACATCACGATCATCCATTGTTATGCTCCAACCGAAGACGCAGAGGAAGAAGCGAAACTTAATTTCTACACCCAATTGAGTAATGCTTATGACAGCGCTCCAAAAGCCGATATTAAAATCGTCATAGGCGATCTAAACGCCAAAGTCGGCACGGAAAATGTAGGATTAGAGCGTGTAATGGGCAGGCACGGGCTGGGAACAAGGAACAATAATGGCGAAATGTTAGTTGATTTTTGCAACGAACGACAACTAACAATTGGCGGAACCCTGTTTCCACACAAAACTTGTCATAAAGTTACATGGGTGTCTCCGAATGGTCAAGTTCAAAACCAAATCGACCATTGCATTATTCAACAAAGGTGGAGAAAATCCCTCTGCGATGTTCGAAACAGAAGAAGTGCAGACATCGGAAGTGATCACCATTTGGTAGTAGCCAGTCTACAGTTACGCACAGCAGCTGTCCAGCGTAGATTGTTAAACCAAACCAGAATACCGAAATTCGATGTCAACGGTTTAAAAGACCCATCAACTTGTCGCAATTTTGTAAATAAACTTCGTGACAGAACCGCAACATCGAACAACTTAATATCTATAAACGACAGATGGGATCATATCAAAAAAGCGTTTATTGACACTGGTTTGGAACATGTGCCGAGTGCGATGCGAAGAAGAGGGGATCAATGGATGTCTCAAGCTTCATGGGATCTTATAGACCGGAGGAAGCAGCTGAAGAATAACATTAATCACCAGCAACATCAACACCAAAGAGACATCCTTCGCACTCAATATCAAGAAGCACATAAGTTAACACAGCGCAGTGTAAGACGAGATAGAAGAAAACATATGGAAGACCTTGCAAAGAAAGCGGAAACTGCTGCTGCCAGAAATGATGCTGCAGAGCTCTACAAAATCACACGGCAAATTTCTGGCCGTAAAAATAGAGCGCAAAAACCAATTGCCGACGAAAATGGCAAACTACTTGTAACGATGGAAGATCAACTGCGAAGATGGAGGGAGCATTTTTGCAAACTGCTCAATGATCAGTTTGTCGAACAGTCAACACCCGTGAGCCCCCAAAACCGCAGATCTTTTCGAGGCATTGACACGGGCAATCCAACCGTACAAGAAATCAAATCAGCAATCAGCTCATTAAAAAACAACAAGGCAGCAGGAATAGATGGTATACCAGCAGAGTTCTTAAAAGCAGACCCAGACACAACGGCATCTATACTTCTTCCCTTATTTCAGGCTATATGGGAAGAAGAAATATACCCGAGTGACTGGAAAGAAGGAGTTATTGCTAAAATACCTAAGAAAGGTAGCCTGACCAATTGCAATAACTGGCGAGGTATATCACTATTATCCGTTTTCTCCAAGCTTATGGCGAGAATAGTACTAGAACGCATCAAAGAAAGAATTAACTCAACGCTCAAAAAGCACCAGACAGGATTTCGTAGCGGCCATTCTTGTGTTGATAACATAAACACCCTACGTATCATTATTGAGCAATCTACAGAACTAAACTCACCATTACACCTAATGTTCGTAGATTTTGAGAAAGCCTTTGATCGCGTAAAGCAGGAGTACATCTGGAAATCCTTAAATAGGAGAGGAATTCCAGAAAAGATAGTAGCCATCATAAAAGCTTCCTATGAAAATGCAAGGAGCTACGTCTTGCACTGCGGACAGCTGACTGAACCCTTCGAAGTGCAGCAAGGTGTGCGTCAAGGATGCATACTCTCACCAATATTGTTCTTAACGGTAGTTGATGACGTTATGACTACCGCTGTTGGTGAAAATGAGAGAAATGGCATACAGTGGCATACATTCAAACGCCTAAGCCACTTAGATTATGCCGATGATGTGTGTCTAATGGCACATTCAAGTAGCGCACTCAACGAAATGTGTCAAGCCCTACATAACAACGGGATCAAAGTTGGGCTAAAAATCAATGTTGAAAAAACAAAGATTATTAGGACGAGCCGCAGCACACATCAAGCCATACTTTTCAATGAAGTAGCAGTAGGAGAAGTAGAGCAGTTTAAATACCTGGGTAGTATATTGACACCAGATGGAGGAGCTGAGCTTGACATTGAAAACAGAATCAGCAAAGCCCGTACTGCATTTGGCGCTCTCTATAGGGTATGGCAATCGAACGCAATCACCATGCGCACTAAGCTAAGAATTTTCGAAACAAACGTCAAAAGTGTCCTTTTATACGCCTGCGAAACATGGAAAGTCACCGCAACCATTACTAAAAAACTGCAGGTGTATATTAACCGATGCCTTCGTCGCATATTGAAAATCCGCTGGCCACGCATTATTTCAAACAGAGCACTGTGGCAGCAAACTAACCAAGTCGCGATCGATGTCGAGATCCGAAAACGGAAATGGCGGTGGATCGGACATACCTTGAGGAAAGACAATACAGAAATTGCAAAACAAGCCTTGGATTGGAATCCTCAAGGGACACGACGAGTGGGAAGGCCAAAGAAAACATGGAGGACAACCGTCTTAGATGAAGCAGGGTCACAACAGAAAACCTGGCTGCAAGTGAAGCGTCTGGCTAAAGAACGCGAGCGATGGAAGGAGTTTGTTTCTGCCCTATGCCCCAATAGGGGTTAAAGGAATTAAAGTAAAGTAAGTAAGTCTTACGCTATGCGTCAGTTCTTATGTTTACAAAACTTTTAAATCGTTTGAAATTAATAAAAGAAATTTTAACTATGGCTAGGCATTGTGTGAGTGTTAATTTAATGGAAGATTTCTGTGGCCTACCCGTTATGTAGGAAAAAGTATAAAAAACTCTATATGTGGCACCCAGCCGTTATAGTCTTGGTATATATAGTATGTAATAGTGTTACCATACAGGTATTTTAATAAATCGTTTGTGGTAGTCAATTTTTGCTTTTAACAACTGCAACAAATGCTTTTAAGTTTTAACAACTCTTATATATTTTCCAAACTTTTCGAGTTACTTAAATGGCTTTTTGGAAGAGGTAAACCTAGTATTTTGTATATTATAATAAGTTTTTGAAAAAGCCTTTTAGTATAGCTATTCGTTCAATAGCTGAATCTAAGGCTTCGAAACTAAAATCTATCTAAAATTTTTTTTGAGTTATATTCTAAAAATAGAGCTCCAACATTATATTTTAGGGTGTGTTAACAATTTCACTGAATTACGGCAAGTATTCTTAAAATTAAAAAAAGTGTTCATGGATTTTTTGCCAATTTATTTACTTAACCTAAAAAATTATTATAACATGTCAATAAACTCTTAACCTAAAACATATTATAAAACATTTATTTGTAATTTTGAAAAAGTGCTTTTTTAAAAACCTTCACTTATTTGATTACTTGTTTTTTTTTTATTATTAAAATAGTTTGCAGTAATATTGAAGGACTTTTTATAATTTTCTTTATTTTCAATAATTTCCTTTCAATAACTTTTTCCAATACTTTTATTTAACTTTATATTCTTTTACAGTATAAGAATAAGCTGCTGTTCTTTTTTTTTAATGTTTATTTTGTTAAAAGTAATAACAAAACTTGGACTGGTTGTCCATTTTAGCATATTTTAATAAAATAAAAATTAAATTTGATAAGTTGTTTTACTTTTTCGGTCTCTTTGTCTTTGTAACCCTCCGTTCATGTATTGGACTCCGCAACATAACTCTAGAAGAGTTGATTAGAGAAATCGGTTTTGAAATTAGGATAGATTCCCTAAATTTGTACAATGACAATAGCTTTGTAAGTAGTATCCTCCTTTTACGAGTCAAATATTTGAATTTTGCTGCTTTTAAAAACCAGAATTTTACTTCATTGAACCAAATAAAATGTAAGATGAATTTTTAAGGACGAGCTTTGTTCCACTCTTTCAAGAAGCATTGGGCATTCCCCAAGTCAATTTAGACTAGGCTTAATTTTTTTTAATTGTTACATTCACTAAGCCGTTAATTACTCAGCTATTGTAAAAGATTATGAATACAGAATTGTGTGCGTCATCTATTATCTTAGACAAGAATTCCTTATATAAATCTTATTTCATATAACAATATAACTATTACGTTTAATTATAAAATTTTACAATATTTTTTAATTAGATATATATGATCTGACCGGGGTTTGAGCCCGAAACCTTCCACATCAAAGGTGACATCCTTATAACTCCGCCACTGATCAAAGTTTTGTAGGTAATTTATTATAAATATATTAAAGAAGTTTTTGTGTGTAGTAGCGGCACCTAGATATCTACCCTCAAGCTTATTAATTTAAAAGAATTCATATTGAAGACATTTTATTATAATTTTTGAAAATGATCCGCTTTTAAAAACCCTAGGATTTAACTTACTGCATTTTTCATTTTTAGTTCAGCTTTTGAACTACTTTTTGTTTTATTAAAATTTGTTTTTTTTTAATACTTTTAATAACTTTTTTTTTCAATATTATATAAAGTAATATCAGCTACACTATTGGTAATATTATTTTTTTTTTATTATCATCCCCTCTTTTGGCATAAAAACTTTAAAGAAAATAACTTTTTATAGAACAAAAATTGCACAACAAAAATAGGAATTTAGAGAATACGGAGTTGCAATAGAATAACAATTTTAATTTTTTTTTTTTAGCTTTTTTAAACTTAAAAAAAATACTTGAACTACTATATAACTTTATATTTATGTAAAATAGGACGAAGTGGAATAGTTGGTTTATTTATGGAAAAGAAAAGTAATAGGGCCATTTGCTACGTAAAGTTAATAATCAAAGTAGAAAAAAAGATTTCAGTAAAACATTTCTTTAAACAACTACTGTTTGCTTAATTCTTACTTTTAACAGCAGTTTTTACAACAAACTTGAATTACTGAACTTGATTATGACGATTATTAAGTGTGTGTGTGGGATGAGATTGTTTTCCATCTATCTTTTTTGATCTACTAATATTTCTTAAGAAACTGTTGAAAGATCCAACTTGTAATTTGATTTGAAACAAAGTTGCTTGATATTTAAAACCTCAGAAAAATCAAACGATATATCAAACAGAGCATAGCTAAAAGCAAAGGACTAACAGTGCCAAAAACCGTTTAACTTAACATATTGTTGAAGGTCCGATTATGAGATGCAACTTTTAAACATTAGGTTTGCTTTTCCTCAATATTGGGTTTAGAAACTATTTATTCATTCAACAATCCTCCTCTCAATCGGAGGTTTGGTCTCAATCGAGATCGTCTACCTCAAAATATTTTCTTGACTGGAGTATCGTTTGATATTTGCTCAATATGACCGAGCCAATGAAGGCACCTGATTTTAACTTTCGTGACTACATCAACGTTCCTTACAGTTACAGTTCATATCTTATCCGCCAGACCGCGTTATCCTTTACAGTACCTACCATATACTGTACTCCGAATTTTTCTTTTATAAATACTAATGCTAGTTCACATGCTTTTGGCAGTGTCTAAGATTCTAAACCGTTGCAGTATGAGCGTTTTGTACTGTTGAACTTTAGTATTTCGGGATTGGAATTTAATACCAAGCTGTTTTGACAAACTGAAGTAGGAACGGCCTGCCCTAAGTTATCTACACTTATTTCAACATTTTGTTTTATTTTCGATGATTTATAGAATTGTGACACATAATCAAAGTACCTTATTCTACTATTTTATTCGAATATAAATTATCATTTGAACAAGATATTCTAAAAAAACTTTACAATTAATTTAATTAATTTAAAAATATATAAATTATAGAAACTTATATAATATGATATTTTAAGCCTAAAATGATTCCTAAAATCCCAAAATGAGTTCAATATTTATTCAAAGGCCAAAATAAATACCTACTGATGGTTTTAATTTCGATGTTTTATTTTATATAATATTTAAATTTCAAAATAGTGTTAATTCACTGGTTCAAAATAAATAAAATTTCAAAAATGTTTTTAAGTATAAACCATGCTTATATTTATTTTGATTTTAAATTCCATCGAATTGTACACATAATATGGGTAAATAGTTCAAATATTTTACTAATATTATTTTCTATATTTAGCTTTAGTAAATAAATTAAAATGTAATTCAATAAATTCACAATGAAAATTCGGAATTTGAATAGAATTAAATCCTCTTTGAATTTGAAAATATACCAAATTTTTAACCCTTAAGTGCAAATTTAAAAAAAATTTTTGGAATGTGAATTACATTAGAATCAACCAAAGATAGTTTTCACTGAAGAGTAAAGTTATTTTTTGTCCAATTTTTTTTTCGGATATGGTGTTAAAATTTTTTAGAGCATTAAGTAAAACTTATAAACGTAAGATTATAATATTTAATTGTGTCAATTTAAAACTAGGGCAAGATTTCCCATAAGAAATGAAAATACGAAATTAATATTGAATGTTTATTTTTTTTTAATTTAAAAAACTTTATGGACAAACAATGTCAGTTTCTAACCATTTGATTTTATAATTATTTATAATAGTCTAAGTCTATCTACAATGACGCTCTGATTTTGCTCAAATTTCGTTCTCATTACGTAGTTAGCAAATGAGTGTCCACAATGAAATTTAATGTACATTAGAGCGTTTTTTGACATTGCTTTGTTTCCAAATATAATGTATTAAAAATATTCAAAAGTTATTATTTATTCTTATTTTTTACTCTGACAATATTTTTTTTATTTTGACATTGTTCAATTATTTGACATTTGGATACGTAGAGAAACCAAAAAATTTAAAAGTTAAACCCCTTTTTTAATAGTAGCGTCAGGGCTACGTCTTAGCGTTCTTTCATGTAATACATAAAACTCAGTTTGACAGATAGCTACGTACAGGGAGCGAAACGATAGCGTTCATTGTAGATAGGCTATAATGAATATTGAAGCAAAATTTTGAATAATGTATAATCAATATTAATTAATATTTTTTTTTTCTAGCATAACATGAATATCAGATATAATTAGGGGTTAAATAAAAAAAAATAGTAAATTATAACAATGCTAAAAACACTAAACAATACGAGAAAATATTTTTGATTTAACATGATTTTATTTTGAAAAATTCAAATCAAAAAAACTAATATTATATAAATTTAACATTTTAATTGAAATAAAATAATAGATCAAACAAAACCTAATAATAAAAATAAAACAAAATAAAATAAATTTTTAAATACATATTTTCTCTTGATTACATAACCTCAAAAAAAAATTTAGAAATGGTATTTACATAAAATAAATACCTAGAATACATTATATAAATAATTTTGTCCGATGTATGAAATTTATATGATGCATTTTATCATTTGCATAAACTACTTAGTGCAATATAAAGGTGTTTTCCAAACACCAATAGTGATATAACAGGGTGACATGAATATGATCTTGAATATATAAAAAGATTAAGTGCTCAGTGGCTACAAAGCCAGTGAACAAAGACTTTTTAATGTACATACTTCTCATTGTGGTAAAATATATGTGATATCAAACCATTTTCTTGAGAGCTTTGTGCTCTATCATAGTGATTTTAAATCAATTCTATTATAAAACTAAGCATTCTTATAATTTTTGCTTCCTTGTTCAAGTAATTATTAGAGTAAAAATGCTTGTAGTCGTACTCGGGTTTTCTGTTTATATTGGTACAAATTCTTATACACTTTCTTTAAAATTTCTCAATATCGCCATTAGGCTTGCGGTAATGTTGATTGGTGTAGCATATACCAGCAATGACCTTAATAATGTTTGTTAACATATTATTTTAATTTTTTGACTTATGTGAGGATAATAATATATGAATGAGCAACTGATTTCTAATTTTTCAATGTATAAGCAAATTGCATACTTAAAGGGGTTGAATTCATTAAAATTACTTTTAACTTTAGCTTTTTCAAATTATTAACTTGTTATTATTTAACTTGCTAAAAATATTTTAAATTAATTAATTTTAAATCATATATTCAATCAATATAATTGAAAAAATTTAAAATTTAATTAAAATAATATGCATTTAATTGAATGCTTTATTAAACAGTTTTAATTAAATATATCAATTAGTTATTTATTTTGTTTTATTATCATATAAATGTACTGTGTTTTAGTTTATTATTTACTGGTAACATTTTGTTTAAATTAATTGAATACATTATTTTAAAAACATTTTTTTTGTCAATCTATTTAATATAAGAATTAACAACAAAATAAATATTTAAATTTATTTGGTTTTATAATATATATTTTAAATATAAATTTATTTATATTTAGAAAATTTTTTCTATATTATTTATTTTATAGCACTTTAATATAACCAAGTTTGACTATTTATCAAAAGTTTTATGTTAAATTTATGTATGTTAAAAAAAATATTAATCACTAGTAATTTTTCAATTAAATGATAATACAGGGATATCTGACACAGTATACCCCCTTAACGGAACATATTGTAGGATTTCAAAAGAAAGTGACTTTTATTGTTTACCAAAAATATACAAATTGCAAGTATATATATATATATATATATATATATATATATATATATATATATAAATAGACACTAGAAAACTAAAGCTCAGATAATCAGAAGTTAAGATTTCAGGTACATACACAAAACAATAGACACTAGAAAACTAAAGCTCAGATACTAAGAAGTTCAGATTTCAAACACTTATGACATAGAAACTTTTGAAATATAAAACTTGAACATTTTTTAAAAGTTTCGAATTTTGGAAGTTTACAATTCCATATTGTACAATTGAAATGATCCTTGCATCGTACTTTATTCCAATTGCATTATTTTAAATGTACATTATGTTGCCAAATTATTAAGAACACCTGGAAAATATAAAATTTTTATTTTATATTTAAGAAATGAATATTATAAATCCTAGTTATCTCAATCATTTTTTGCAGCTAAAAGTTTAATCACACTTTTGACTTGTGACTTGTGACACTTTTGACTTGCAGACTCTGCGCAGTGAGGTAAAAACCGTTTTTTAAAATTTCTTTTGTTGGTCTTGACTAATTATTCCTTCATAGAGGTATAATTTTCGCCATGCCTTTCGAAGATACTACACACTCCATCATAAAACTTATGGAAAACGAGGTAGTGTGTATGTAATTTATAGTATATTGTATAAATTTTTAAAATTATAGTAACCATAGAAACAAAACAAGAAATTTATTTAAATATAATTCCATTATCAAATCATCTAAATCCTGAAATTTCAGAAAATTTGTATTGCCTCGAATAATTTGGCAACCCTAATAATATGGCATTGTAAATGTTTTACACAATTCATTTAATTTTATTTTATACAGTTATGTAATTGAATTTTCTAGAAAACTAACATTTAATAACATATGTAACTTGTTAAATCATTAAATAATATTTTAATTTAATTTTACGTCAAAATACTACACACTTAATATTTTTAAATAACATTTATTACGCGATTTAAAGTAATTAAAATAAATATTTTTGTGGATTTTATTACAAAATTTTTTACCTGTTATAAAGTGTTATATAGAATTAATTTAAAATAATACATTCAGACAGATAGATTTCAAAAATTAGATAGAATTATTAGTGCGGAAGGTCTGGAAACATTGTTGATACAAAACATTTGATAGAGGAGTACTACCAATTATCATATGTGAATATTTGAACAATTTTTAACAATATATTGCTAAAAAACCTTATATTTAATAATATTTTAACCCTTAACACAACAATATAGCAATACCAATAACTTTAAATTTATTAATATCCATGCCATACACGATGGACCTGCTTTGTTGTTATGCATCCCATACACGATGTTTTCAACTTGGTATGCGTACTTGCGAAGTTGAATCGTGGATGGGTAAGTTGAAAGACCATTTTGAAGGTTGAAAAGTTGTTTGTGAGAAAATCAAAAAATTTTGATTTTTGCGGACTAAGTCTAATCTAATGTTTTAAATTTTGAGTTGTATCGTGTATGTACAAGTTAAACAACTTAAATGTAATTTTTTTTATATTTTTCTTTCATTGACGCCAACGAGCTTTGAGATAATCCGATTTGAAAAAATAATAAAACTATAATGTGTAAAATAATAAAGAATTAAGTAAATAATTTTAAATAATTATAAAAATAAGTTAGAAAAATGTTTGAAAATATAAAAAATGTACATACCTAAACATTCATAACAAAATACAAACCGATTTTTTAGGAAATAGTGGCAAACAGATAAGAGAACCAAAACGTTTAAATTGAATTATGAGTGTAGTATAGAATAGCCTGTCAACGTCTTTTTTTATGTAAGACAAAATTACAATTTTATTTAAATTTACTCACATTTGGTACGATTTTAGTCTTACACAATAAAAACATATCATATAATTTATTAGTCATTTTATAAAACGTCAAATTTTGGAACTGCTCTGTATACATAAACTTGACAGTTGCGAATTAAAAATGATTTAAAACAATGTTATAATTTTAATAAAAAAAGGGTTTCATCTAAAATATAACTTATTTTTTCGTAGAAAAATCCATAAATTATAAAATTAAATAAACATTTTTAAATACAAAAGGTTAGAATAAATCTCAAAAGTTCAGGAAGCTCAAAATATATTTTATTAAAATTGATATATTTTGTTTTAATATGGTCAAATACCACCGTATAATGAAATTGTCCTATAAAAAGATATAAATTTAAAACGTGATCTATATATAGATATAAAGGTATATATATTATATATATATTTATATATACATAATATGTAAAAGAAATTACGATTTAATGTAGAGAAGATGTGAACGTGACCTGGTAATAAAAAATAAACAAAAGTACAAGTGAAAAAACTCAACACTTTAATATTTATTTTATTTTAAATATTTTTTTAATATTATTTCGCATTTTCATACAGAAAAGTACAGCACATCCTTTATTATTTTTTTTTAAATATATAAGGACGAAATATTTATATTATTTTTGGTTTTTTGTTTTAATGCTGTAATAGTTAAAAAACGGGTGCAATAAAAAACAAAAAACCAAGTGCAAATAATATGTAAGTTTAAATTGAGATAAAAAAATCTTTTTGGCTTTATGGCAGTACTTTTTTTTTCTACTCTTCGTCTTTTGATTGTTGCTTTCAAAGAAGAACTTTAAATTGGGTCGGATGGGTCATAAAGTTTATATTACTAAAGGAAAATAATATAATATTATACTTAGGTTTATTTTAAGTAAAAGTTTTTATATGAAGGACAATATTTTTTTAATGAAAATATAAATTATTTAAATGTATGCAAGTAAAGTACACAATAATATAAGGAATACACAAGAATATAAACGGTCTCTCTTACTTTTCGCGAAAAGATTGTATATGAATTTCATTCCTAAATTCAGGTCCGCGCGAAGATATTAATTTTCTTCATGTAAATTTATCCTTCGACTTTCTGTGGGGTTTCACTCTAAGTTAACTCTAGTTATGCTTCTGTGTGATTTATTCAAAATAAGATCTGAATCTATCAATTGTGACACTTAAATGTATAATCAGGAAACATTTACTGATGTATTGTATCTATAAGTTGAATTATTGAAGTCATTCAAAAACCTAGAAATATCATGTAACTATAAGCAAAAGTTTATAAACGTATTTCAATTAATTAAATTTTTGAAGAGCGGATATAACTCTTCAAAAATTTAATCAAGTCAGATAAAATTTAAATTCTAAGTCCTACTCTTCCACTTGTCCCAGAACAAAGGTTTTCAACAATTAATAGTCCACGATATAAGGATCATTAATTATATGTAACTTCGATTCGAAATCGTTCTTATAAACTAAAAATTTAACAAGACACACTATTCAAAAGTTGCGATTGCTGTTGTAAACTGTCATATTAAGAGGAAGTGAGAAACATCCGGAAACATTTTTGACATAAGTCATACGGTAGGGACGTTTAAAACGATTTATGTAGAACATTATATATTATTATAACATTTTAGCACAATTTTGTATATTTTAGCATATTTTAGTACATTTTTGAAAAAACTAAACCATAAAGAAGGCTACCTCCAAAATGTTTTTCTATATTTTTCTATATTGATTTGCTATTGATTTCAGACACTGATTTCAGATTTACACGTATCTGAAGTTTTATATTTTGACTTCTCTATTAGATCTGAGAAAATCTTTTGAGCTCTAGGCGTACTCCGAGTTGAAAGAGACACACAAAACGGATAATCTGGATAATTTAAGCACACAAAGAAACATAATTTTTTACTTAATTAATCTGACTCTCGCTCTCATTAGAAAGTAAAATTATACTGGCAACACCTTCTAGTAAATATCCTAGTATTTCAAATATAATATAATTTTAAACTATGAATTAATTAGAAAACTTATGAATTTCGAATGAAGCGCATCCATTTTACTAAAAGACTCCTATATAGTTCTAAGCATTTAGCTTTTAAAAAAACAATAAGGCGTACGGACTGTCAGAAATTAAAAAAATTATAATATTATATTTAGACGTTCACTATAAAATAAACTAAAAATATACTGCAATTTTATATTTATTTTTATATCTAGAGTGATAATGAAAGTTTCTTTTTATAACAGATTTTATATTTTATATACATATATTATTATATTAGATTTTTATAAATATATATATATATTTAAGTAAATGAATATGAATTTGAACATAAAAGATGCCCCAGAAGAGTATGAACAGTAGTTTTTCAAATTGCTAATAATTTATTTTATTATTCAGCAGTGAGCATATTGTAAACTAAGATAATAAGATAAAATTAATTTTTTTTAAAAATATAAGATTTTTTGAAATCATTCTATAGCTGTAGCAAGATTGAAATACAAAAGAATTAATATATATCAAAAATCAACGAAAAACGAAACTATCCAAAATTCTAAATACCATCGTCGAAAATATGTGTAGATACAACTGACTGTATTGCTTTCAAACTCCAAAAGCACTAAAACAGAGCTGTTCACATGTTTAATACATTTCAAAGTTCATCTTGGGCGTTTTTCACATTTAGAAGTTGGGTTTCAAATTCAAGCATTATCTTTTTCCGAATTAGTAACAGATAAGTGTTTTTATTTCGAAATAAGGAGAGATTGTAGAAATGAATGTAGTTTTTCTAACTTTTTGTAAATATAACAATGATCCAAATGGTTTTGTGATAATTTTTGGGCCAGTTTTGAATACAGCTATAAAATACCAATATTTTTACTAAAACTTATATTCCATCTATACATATAAAAGCGATAGTTTGTTTGTCTGTTTGTTTGTATTTAGCGAATAGTTTTCAAAATTACTCAGCAGATCATTCTCAAAATTTATATACATAAAGATTTTTAGGTACTGAGAATAAATCTGGGCTAACCATTTTTCTCTAATGGATTGCCAAACTTCAAGTTGAGGCTGTGGTGCAAGTATTTAAACATTTTGGTTCTAAGATAAATGCGTTCACTCTCAAACGCTTTCAGCCTTAAATTTTGAATAAGTGTTGCGGCTTTCCAATGAAGTTGACGCTTTCAACAGACTTGAAATTTGTTAATCCATATCGGCACAACGATTTAGCAAAAAATTTTTTTATAGCGAATTATGTAAAATTTTGCGCGTAGAGGTAAAACAAGTTGTTGTCAAGTATGTAACCATACATAATATTTGTGTTAACTTTTTTCAATAACAGCAACTAAAATTAAAAACTCATTTGCGGCAACGCGCAACGGTTATTAGCTAGTTTGTTATAAAATTCATTTTATTTCTGTTTTAAAATTTAAAAAAATATTCTTAGATTAGAAAGCAAACAGTTCACCATACTCCTTTCACCCTTCCGACTCAAATGCAGAATATTTATAATATAGAACTTCACTTTTTGGATTCTCTGTAAATTTTATTAAATTTCTTATGCATTTATTCTGTTTTGTATTATAATATTATGTAATAAATATATTATACTGTATAATATAAGAAGATTATATACCATTTATTTATTTTTTTATATATAAATATTATAAAAATAAATATACATTTGTATATAATTTCTATTTCTTTTTTTAAATGCATAAAAATTGTCTTTATTGTGAATATAAATGACGTAAATTACTTTGAAATTAAGCATCCCATATAATATACATATATAAAAATTCTTTTAGTTTCATTTAAGTTTTAGTGGAAGAAAATATACAATCATTGCAGTGTAAAAAATTTAAATTAAAAAGTTTTATTTTTTTTAAAGGAAGTAAATTGGAAAATAAAAGAAATAATGAATAAATAACTTTTTTAGTATTTTATACCAAATATTTATAATTTAATAATATTTGATAATTCAAGATTTATAAATATTATACATTTAAATGTCTTAAGGTGCAAATTAACTAATTTTAAATTTTTTTATAATATATCAAAGCTGAATGATTACACTAAATCTTGCTAAACGTAATCTGCTAAGTTCCATAGTCTGGCATTTCTATGCAAAGCATACAGTAAAGATAAATACCCAGAGTACAGTTAAAATGTAATATATACGTTATACGAATCCATTTATTCGACAAGAAAATCTTATCTAAAAAGAACTAAAGATATCGGTATTATAAATGATATCAATGTCAATTCAACACTCACTCCACACTCAGTCC
The DNA here is from genome assembly GCA_963082915.1 of Dolichopus griseipennis. NCBI lineage: Eukaryota > Metazoa > Arthropoda > Insecta > Diptera > Dolichopodidae > Dolichopus > Dolichopus griseipennis. The sequence goes on along the minus strand of OY720442.1, from coordinate 117,600,826 downwards.
ACCATCGTATAGTTTGGTCGTTGAGCTTTTTTTGTAGATATCCTCAAGGGACTAAAGAAATTAAACAATATGGATGCCCCCACTGAAATTTTTCCTACCGATTGACGAAAAATGTCAGTGGCCCAAGGAGTTTTATTAGATATCTTGAAGGAACTAACACCTGTATTAAAAAAAATTAAACAATGGATTCCCCCACTGAAATTTTTCCTGCCGATCGACGAAAAATGTTAGTGGCCCAAGGAGTTTTATTAGATATCTTGAAGGGACTAACACCTGTATTAAAGAAATTGGACAATTAATATTGTTCCGCTTAAAGTTTACCAACAGAAAACGAAGCGAACAACAGATGCTCATTCCTAACTATCTACTAGGTGGAGCAACACATTACACGGCATCTGGAAAATCTTTTGTAATGCGGGCATTGCGCGTATGGAGTCATATTCCTTCAAATATGTTCCCCAAATATGGTAATGTAATATATGTACGATTTAGAAAAACTTAAGAAAACATTAATATATTCCTTTTAAATATCCGACCGAGCTTCTTTTCATCCTCTTAGTCACAAATACCCTTAATCGAATTTCAAAAATCGTTTCACATTCTTATCCTCGAAACCATAATTTATACTGTATCACCGGTCACAAAATGTTCGAAAGCGTGTGGTTTCGATGTGCTAAAGTTTTATACCACATATGGAACTCTGAACTGTTTCAGTAGCTGGATAAACTCGAAGCTTCCATTGTCCTTCTTTAAAATATATGTATTCTTCAATCGTTTAAGTAAGTTTTTTTTTAAATAGAGATGAAGATTCTTGAAGAGTAGTTCTTCTTTTATAAAGTTGCTTAGGGAGTTGTGCGTATTTTATAAAGTCTGATGTACCATAAAGTCTTTTATAAAGTCTAAATCTAAAACGTACGAATTCAAAATATAATAAATAGAGCACTATCTTAGCTTTTTCGAACAGTTATTATTAGGAAAGCTGCAGATCAAGATGGGTCATAACGCAATCTGATTGGCATAAGAACGTTTTAACTGCAATTTCGTGAGTTTAGGTAGAACCTTTTCTAAAATGTCTAATGTCTTTTGGTTTTTAATTCCACGTTTTTTTTTTCCAATTATTTTAAAAAATCTTAAAGTTTCCTTTTCTTATTTATTTTTTTACCCAATATTTCCAAGAAACTATGAATGAATATAAATGCCGGAAAATTAAAAACAACTTTAACAAAATTCTTATTAGAATTCTTAGAATGACATACATTCAGTTATATATAAATTGTGTCCTTTTGAGAAATTAAGTTTTTTAAAAACAACATTTCTTTGTTTTTCAAATCCTTAATATGAAAAAATTAATATTCTAAGGCCTGTATTATATCTGACATATTTTTCTTATTGTATTCTTGTTTCTTGTCTTGCTTTTGTTTAGATTTAGGTTAATTGTTGCTTAAAATATGTTATCCTTAGGTTATTTGTATTTAATTTGAAATTTGAATTTCTGACTTTTATTTAAAAGTTAAAGGAAATTGTTATAAAAATTATACTAAGAACTGATTTTGCATCCTTAAACCAAAAGGAGTAATCCTTAAACTAGTTTTGATTATTATTGTTTGTGGTTTAATATTAAACATAAAGTACCTAATCAAACAATAGTGCTGAAAACTTCATTAGTTTTGTTTTGAATTTGGAGGTTAATATCACCATAATAACTAAGCACTGTTGTCAAAAATGGTATGGGAGCTTTGGATAATAGCATGGGTTCAATGGGCAATATTTTAATAATTACAGCTGTTGGTCTAAATGAATTTCCCATACAATTAATACATGATATAATCCAAGACTTTATAAATTAGGGTTTCAGATTTCAATAGATACAATTCTATTTCTTATAACATATAATAATTTTATATTTGAATTGTACTGTATTTCTGTATCTGTGAGTTATCTCGTTAAATTAAAAATTGTTTCTTTACATTTTGTATTTCTGTTTATTTTCATGCTAATTTTTTTCTGTTATTGATTTGAATTATTAATTAATATGTTTATTCTATTAACTTGAACCTAATGGTTACTAAATCCAGCCAGAATCCAGATAAAAGCTTTTCTCGTATACTGGTTTTCGAATCCAGGCTTCGACAATGAAGCAGTCTTGTAAATTTGCCACCCATATGGGGGTTAAAAACTACTATTATATACTTATAACTATTAAATGAAAATCATGAATTTCTCACTGCAATTAACACCAATGAAATGTAAATGAACCTTAAAAAGACTATTATTTTACGCTCATTCCCTTGTTTTCCTTTTAAATAATTCGTTACTGCCTCAAATGGCTATGGTAGGCATTTTACTAAATATTATATTGTTAAATTGCAACTAAATAAATTTATTTCGGACAATATAAATTTATTTTTAACTTCTGTAAATCATACACGAGTTGACCATAAACCTGGATTTACTTCTAAATCCAAGTATGAGATATATATGTATATATGTATGTGCACTGGAAATGTAAAAGTAATTTTGTTTCTTTAAAAATAAATAATAAATTAACTAAAGTATTTTTTTAACCTATATAATTCAACAATATCAGAAATACAAAAATGCTGTGGTCATCACAGAACGAACCACTATTACAGGAAAAGCCTAATGCGAAATTTTTTTAATAGATTTTTTTGCTACAGATAAAAGTTTGTACAAACTATGTGAACATAGTTTATAAACAAACATATGAAATTTGGAAAACTTTTTTAAATTTAATTAAATGGGCTCCAAAGTACGTCGGATCAAATGACGTTTCATGGTAAAATTGTTTATACCCACAGATGATAATCAAAAAAACAACACGTTTTATGGGTTTCTGAACATCAGAGTAAAGCGCATTTGGAATCTTAAGCCCAATTTTGGTGCGAAAACAATTCTCCCGCTTATTATATTTCTTGTAAGCGGTTGGTAAAAAATACTGTATATATATTTGAAGTAAAATTCTTTTAGAAACGACACCCGCAACTTCCTCTTGAAAAATCAGAACATAAACAATACGTAAAATAAAAAAAAACAATTTTGTTTTTTAAGAAAATTGTATAATAAAATTAAAATGGAAAGTACAAATGTTTAGATCCTAATTTTGGGTTATTGTTTTGTTTTTTTTTCTGTCTCTCTCTAAAATTTTTGTGGTGTAGTACTTTGGAACTATACAGTTACTGCTTATACCAGTTTTATTTTTTGTTGGATTATACTTTTCAATTTTAATACATAAACATATACATACATATACACAATTTTGTGAGTGCACGTGCCCTTTTATTTACAAATAAAAATAAAAATAACTGTAATTTTTTTTAATCCAAAAAAAAGGCACAAAAAATATTATAATAAGAATTGTCCTTCTAGAAGTGAAATATAAAAATTTCTTCTTCATGATTGTAGTGAGCACCTAATATTTCATTTTTTTGTTATGTCTGGTTTTTAGCATAATTTTTAAGATAATTTGAAAAATATGTGCCTTAATAATTTCATTCTGTCCGTTTGTCCGTGTTTTTACAAAACTTTTATAATGGAATGCGAATAGATTTTACTATTTATTTCAAGGAAGAAACTATTTCTGTAAATCCACCAGTTACGGAAAACCGTCCAGAGCTACAACACGCCAAATGTGTAAAAGCTCTATATTAAATTGTTATAACAAAAGTTCTATAAGGTTTAAATCTGGAAGCGCCAAGCGACAGCTAGTCTTATTAGCTGTTTTTAGAAGGTTGATAAATACATATAGCAGTGCTTTAAATTACCGTTATACAAAATTCAATTCTTGATCTATGAACTTTTGAGAAGAGTTAGATCAACTTCTGGGTTTCTGGGAAGAAGATTGGGAATTTAATTGTAATGCTGAATCGAATAAATTTAACTCCAATATCGTTTGGTTTCAGACCCCTCGTTAGTAATTAAAAAATTAGTATAAACTTTTGGAAAATCATTAAAATACAACCTTCTGTTTAGGAGCTGTAAGGATTCAAAAACTGGAAAATGGCTGATATTGAAAACTTGACTACCTTCTCAAATTTTTAATTATAACGGGTTTTTTTAAAACTGGAAGAAGTGTCCCTTGTAACAGAAGTTTGAAAAAATTATTATAAACGAATTTTCAATATACTTTTTATACAAAACCTAATATAGAACATTGTCTAATTTTAGAAATGTGCTTATAATTGTACTTGTTTTATTTAATTTTTACAAGATTTTTTTATCCACGGGCCATAAAATTTATTTTTGTGGGTTGATTACTTTTTGTGGCTTTTCCAGGGTTTTTTGTTTTGAGATCCACTAAAATAATTTGTAGTACATTACACCATATCAGCGGTTACAAAAAAAATATTTCAGTAAAATTATTTTGATTTAATTATTTACTGATTTTATTTTTGTGACTTTTGAAAGCTCATGGGAACTTAAAATCAAAGTAGAAATTTTATTTTTAAACAAATCAAAATTTATATATATATATATGTATACTAGGTTATATAAAATATATGTGATGTATATTTGCGTTTAAGCATTTTATTCTTCAATGAAAATTTCTAGGATCATTTCAATGTATGGCTATACTTAAAAAGGGGGGAAGGAGTTATTATTAAAAAAAAACACAAGAACGGCTGCGTGGCACAGGGGTTGAGTGTCGAACTTTCATGCAAAAGGCCCGGATTCGAATCCTAGTGAAAATGAAAAAACTCTTCTGGTTTCGACTCGACTCAGCTACCATTTGCAATTGGGTTCAACGTAATGGCATAATCAATAATTAATAATTCTATATATTTAAAAACATGTACATTAATATAACAATATAAACAAATAATTTAATTCAATAATATAACTCACAGATATAGAATACCATATAACTGAAATACAAAATATTAATGTATAAAGACCAATTTAAAATAACACGAATGTAATATGACAACCTGTTCCAACATGTACCTATGGTATAAACAGGTTTATTAGCCTAACAGTTGAGCAGTTAGAGCTAAAACACAAAAAAAAAATTTGTGATAAAAAAACCAATAACTGAAATAATAGAGTATAATGATTTACGGGGATGATGAATTAAATAATGCATACATACTTCCAAATATTTTATTAATGAACTATTTAACCTTTGTGTTTACGTTAAAAAAAAGCTTTTATAAAAAAGTCAATGATTTCTGTATATATACCTAGAATATACACATTTGTAAAAAATGGCAGCCCTGATTTTGAATATTCAGTTCCAATACAATTATTTAATTTTAAAAACAGCAACCCTGACTTTGAGTATAACTCTAGGATACTTTAAATATTCTGCAAAAATCAAATATTATGATTTAAAATAACGTGATTTAAGAACATGATTAAGTCCACTTGGGGTAAACAAAGTTTGATCAACCCTAATTTCGTAAAAAACTTTAATATCTAAAACCTACTTTTACACACAAGTCAAAACATTCACATATTCTTATTTTTTTTCAAAAAAATACAAACATTAATTTTAAAAAGAATTTTAGTATTTCTTTTGATTTAACCTCAAGTCCAAAAAATTCTTACTTCTAAACTTTTATTTTGATTTCTTGTATTAAATGTCCGATTTATTTACTTTAAATACTTATTCATTTTTAAATGTTCAAAAAACACTTTTTAAAAAAATTAAATAAACTTAAATTTAAAATATATATTTTTTTTTCCTTAATAAATTTTTTTCAAATCTAAAAAAAATTTAAATGGATATGAAATTAAATTTTTTGCATAACTTTCAAAGTCAGAAAATTTTAAATATTCAAAGAAAGGTAATATTAACTTTGTACTAATACCTAAACGTACAATAAAACAAAGATTTTATATATTTTTTAAAAATAAAATATAAATTAAAAATTTAAATTGAACTTTTAAAATTCTTTAAAATATATAAATTCTAAAAAAAACCAAAAAATTCATTTATGTTCAATTGAATTTTAACCACAAGAAAATTTAATAAATTTTGAATTTTTCTTCAAAAATAAAAATCCCATTAAAAACAAAATGAAGAATTTTCCAAGATATTATTTAATTTTAAATTTTTTACATTTACTAGAAAGTTTTAAAAAAATTTTAAAAAGAACGAAAATAAAACTTTTTGAAAAATCATATGGTTTCAAAAGTGCAGAGTTGCCATTTTGAAAATTTATGTTCTGGTGAAATACTGCCTGTAAACAACTTGTGCTACAATATTTCGATATACTCGTAGATTATAACTCTTGAATATGATTATATCATGATTTGAAATTAAAGCTTTTCGATTAAAATAAGGGTTACTGAGACGGTACCCCTATGCTTAGAGAATGCTTTTAACAAATTGAAAAAACGGTATCTCCATTTTTAATATTTGACATTTTTATGACATTATAATGAAAATGTCTGGTTAATAGACAAAATATTGGACACTTTTAACTTATAAGCAAATTTATAAATTGAGTACACGTCTTATTTGCGAAAATTGAATCAATATAGATTTAATTAAAATAAAATCAAGTTTTTTTTTATATACTATTAAAATATAAGTATTATAAATTGAAATATAATTAGATTATGTATTGTGGTTACATAGGAAATTATAAAATACAGTGGATAATAAATCTAATACATACATAAGATTCCGAAATTCATCAAACAAAAGCCAAATTGAGCTGTATATCTTAAAGTGGAAGCTGGACATCGAAGAAAGAGCCATAAAGACCTATTTTTAAGAACACTTGAATTAAAAGTATAGCCATGTATTGTTTTGTCGATGTACACAGCTATAGCTCGCTCCATTCTTACCGGTTAAGTTGTGTAAAGACCGAACCTGAAATATATTCCTTCTTATAACCAATAAAAAACCTTCTGACATTCACATAAAACCTAAGGGTATTCTAAGTGTAAATGCTGACAGTCCGCAGTATGTTAAATACTTAGAAACAATACCTTTCTTTAATGTAGTAAAGCCCCAGTTTCAGACAGCCCAGGAGTAATTACGTCTTTCACCTCCACCGAGCTACCAATACAATTACCTTACATTACCTCTTAACCTTTAAATGAAGCATTTTTAGTTAAGCTTAAACTAAAACACTTTTCAACTGCTTCAACTTTTCGTCATTTAATGAATATTGCACTTAAAGTAAAATCTAATGCAACTTTTTTAAGGCATGAATTTATGGAAGTCACTTTACTATCATAAATCCTTTCAATATAAAAGACAATTGAAAGCATCATAATACGTCGTCTAAATTATATTGTTGACAATAAAAAAACTATTCGCACCTCAAAAATAAAACCCAGACATAAACGATTATTTTCATCTTTAATAAAACCATAGATTCAAATTGATTCAAATGAAAATCTTAATAAAGACCATGTTTTAGTAGATTTTTTTTAGACACAATACTATAAATTATGGTATTCTTATGACACATGGATATATTTTCCATCCCATTAAGTCGAATACAATGAAAATTTTCTAGAATTTATTTAATCATTCATTACTTACTACTTATTTGTCATTTTGTTACAAACTTCAATATGAAATGAATCAGTAATTGTGGGTTCACATCATGCATGATTTATCACAACCACAAAAAAACTAAAAACCCCATTCAATTGCATTCAATTATATCAACTAGACAATTTTTATGACTATTTAGAATAACAAAAATGTTAAATGGATGGAAAAAGGAAAATAGAAAAACAATTTTCCAAAAAAATATTTTGCCAGAAAAACAAACATAAATATTTTCCATGTTGAAATTTATTACACTTATATAGATATAATATCAATAAACTTTATGAAACCTGTCTTTTATTTATGACAAACATATTATTTATAGAATAATATTTATATTATCTAAAGAAAAATATTTGAATAATACCTATCAACTTTTAGAAAATACGGCGCTACGAACTAATACCCAATTCACAAAACCCCAACTCCAACAAACTGCAATATTTTTTCAAAATTTTAATTTGGAAATTATAGTTCATTATACCCGTATGACTATATAGTCAAAGGGTATAATAAATTTGCCATTACGTTTCTGACGCAGAGAAGGAGGGGGAGTAGATACAGACTCAAGTGTATGGATCGGATCAGAATCGAAAAATAAATCAATTTAGCTATGTTTGTTCGTCCGTCCGTCCGTCCGTCCGTCCGTCATCACGATAACTCAAAAAATAAAGGAGGTAGGATTATGAAATTTTCACAAACTCGTTTTTATGCAAAAACGGGAATCGCTATTTAAATCCAACCTTTTTGGTCCACGGGTTCGAGTACCTGCCATACAACTTCTAATTTTATATGAACATTGCTCTATACTTATGGAAGCTGAGTGTCTGAAATTTTTCCAAAAGTAGTTTAGTGTAATGGCCAAAGTTACTGCAAAATTTGGTTGGTCTACTGCAAAGGGTTCGAGTAGCTGCCATACAACTCCTTCTTTTATATGAGCATTACTCTACACCTAATAAAGCTGAATGTTTGAAATTTTGCCAAAAGTAATTAACCGGATGATATAATGTATATGGTACGGTCATGCGGGTATCCCAGAGTTGACACAGTCTACTCTACTACACTCTTCCTCGTTTTTATTTATAAGTACATTTTTAGAATTTGGGCATTAGTAGGTACTTGTGAACTAATCCCCAAAAATTCGAAACATATTTTTGGGGTTTATTTCCATTCTTTTGGGGCTTAGAGCATTTTTATACTTGGATGTTAATTTATTTTTGCACTTTGGTGTAAGTTTATAATGAATTAAGACTCAAAAATATAGGGGATTAGCTAATTTTAAATTTGGGTGTTAATGACTTGGGAGTTAGTTTGTAGCTCCAAAATATACCTACCATTTTATAACTGTTTTAAAAATTGTTTTGAAATAAAAATCCACAATCTGTTTTAATAAGATCAGGGTCATTTGAAATTTAGTCCTAAAATAATAATTCTTTAAATATATATCACTTAAAAAATATGGAAAACTACAATAAAGAATTCAATATAGACTTTTTAAATTAAATTTATCATTTTGCGTTCTTATCACCTAAGTGTTAAAAGATTACAGGGATACAAATGAAACCGTTTGAAACAATTTCAGGACAACAGAAGATTTTTAAGACCAAATAATAAATATAAAAATATATTTTTAAATATAATGAAGTATAAAATTCCATTAAAGGGACAAAATTTGATGATAAATAGCTTTTAAAAATTTTTAGGACAACATTAAATAACATTGATAACCCATCTATACATATAAAAGGGAATGTTTGTTTGTTTGTATGTTTGTTTGTATGTAGCGAATAGACTCCTAAACTGCCCAGCCGATTTTCATGAAAATTTGTATATAGGGGTTTTTGGGTACGGAAAGAAATCGTGGCCCAAAAATTTTGTTCTAACGGACCGACAAGTTGGGGCTGTGGTGCAAGTATTTAAACTTCTTTGTTCTAAAATGAAAACGGTTTGACCGATTGACTTCAAATTTTGTATACGTGATGCTCTTTGAGAATTGAGTAGACACTATTAACAGTTTCGGAATTTGTTAACCCATGTTGGGCCGACGGGTGGTCAAAAAAAATTTTGGGTTCAAATTTTGTCCGATTTTACGAAATTCTGCTTTGGTTTAAAAGAAAGCCCCAAAAAAAATTTTGTTGAGTTCCATTAACCCATTGCGGCCCAACAGCTTATTATAGGTTTTTTCAATATTTTACTCTAAATACGAAACGGTTTGACCGATTGACTTCAAATTTTGTATACGTAACTCCTTGAGAATTGAGTTGACACTATTAATAGTTTTGGAATTTGTTAACCCATGTCGGGCCGACGGGTGGTCAAAAAAAATTTTGGGTCCAAATTTTGTCCGATTTTATGAAATTTTGCTTTAGCTTTAAAGAAATCCCCAAAAAAAATTTTGTTGAGTTCCATTAACCCATTGCGGCCCAAAAGCTTTTTATAGGTTTTTTCAATACTTTACTCTAAATTCGAAACAGTTTGACCAATTGACTTCAAATTTTGTATACGTGATGCTCCTTGAGAATTGAGTTGACACTATTAACAGTTTTGGAATTTATTAACCCATGTTGGGCCGACGGGGTGTCAAAAAAAATTTTGGGTCCGAATTTTGTCCGATTTTATGAAATTCTGCTTTGGCTAAAAAGAAAACCCACAAAAAAATTTTATTGACTTGCATTAACCCATTGGGGCCAACAGCTTTTTATAGGTTTTTTCAATACTTAACTCTAAATTAAAAACTGTTTGACCGATTTTCTTTAAATTTTATATACGTGCTCCCCTGTAAGAATTGAGTTGACGCTATTAACAGATTTGAAATTTGTTAACCCATGTCGGTCAAAATAATTTTGGAAGCAAATATTGTCAAAATTTGCGAAGTACTGCTTTGGCTAAAAAGAAAGCCTCAAAAAATTTTGTTGAGTGATTTGGAAGCAAATTACGTCCAATTTTGGGCAATACTGCTTTGCCCAAAGAGAAAGTGTAGTTCCGTTAACCCAGTGGGGCTTGGTGGCTTTTAATAGATTTTTGCGTTACTTAACTCTAAATTAGAAACGATTTGACCGGTTTACTTCAAATTTTATATGTGTGAAGCAACTTGAAAATGGAGTTGAGTCTGTTAACAGTCGGTCCTGCGATTTTTGATTTTTTTCGGAAGTAAATTACGTCAAAATTTGGAAAGTAGTTCGTACTGCTTTGAATTACAGAAAGTTTCAAAAATTACTAGAATAATCCTAGAAAAATCGTTTTAAAAAGATTGCTTTCAAACATTTTAAAATTTACATGTGTAAACCTTGTGTAAGTTTTGTGTTAACTTTTTGCAGTAACATCAAATTCAATTAAACCTCCATTGAGAGGCGCAGCAACGCGCACCGGGTATTAGCTAGTTAGACCTAAAATTAAGTCTAATAGTGAAATCATTAGATATTTTGAATTGAATTTTTTTTTTAAAAAGTTTTTTTGAATTATAAATGAAAATTTATGAAAATTTCAGAGCAAGGGCAGTTTTGATTTATAAAATTAAACATGTATTATTTAATATAACGCATAAAAAAGTTATGGATGAGTTGAATAAGCTTTTTATCATTCGTTTTATAATGTAAAATATACACAAAAAAAACATAAACAAAAATTACAGCGTAATTGATTAAAAGTATTTTTTTGAACATCGTGCCGCACAGCTACACATATATTAATAAAATTCTAAAGGCACACAGTCAAAATTGAGAAGGATCTTTTAAAAGATTATGAACCTATGACTCGAATCTTCGAATCTTCGACACGTTTGTTTCCAAGTATAACAATTAAATAAAGCTCAACAAATTATTGAGCTCTATTAACTTGAACATTTTAAAAACCCTCAATGCTCAAGATATCAAGCATCTTTCATCACATATAACTCTTAATTTACACAGCACTGACTTAGACATTTTTAAAACAATTGCTTAAATTCATATCTAATCATAGTAATATCTAACAATATATGAAATTATCATAAACATTAATCTGCTTATTCGGTCGCAAAACCGCCAGTTGCGGCTCAAATATTTGTTTATAAATATAAGTAATAATTTGAGCGTGACAATCGTTTGAATTTTGAGCACTGAGCAACACTAATTATATATTACTCGGCTTATTGGGTCACAAAATTGGCGGCTGCGGCTGCGGCTACCTTTTTTATAAATAAAAATAATAATTCGTATTTATTAATCAGAATAAACCGGTCAAAAAATTGCGACTGCGGCTTAATTATATTTTTTAATAAATATAAATAATAATATAATTGCAAAAACCTTTAGAATTTTGAACGCCCCGCGATACTATAGTATTTAATTAATATGTTAAAGATTCTTCATAAAATTGTATGAAAAAAGTATTATGAATTTTCTCAAATATTTAAAAAGGAGAGATAGAAATAGAGAGATAAAAGCTTTAAAAAATATTTCTTATTCCTACTTTTAAATTAAACGTCTTTTTGGTTTTGACATATTTTTTAATTTTAAATTTTTTTTTCAATTTTCATATTTTATTTCCAAATCAAATAAAATATAAAACATAAATAACTAAAAGGTTTTTATCTCTTTTATTCTTAAAAACAAAATTTAATGTTTTTGACATCACTGTTTAATTTTGTTAGTTCTGTATTCATAGCAATGTCAAAGAACAAATATGGAAATTGAAAATAAGTATATGGAACAGTTTCCTATAAGATAACAGAATAATCTACTTAATGAAATTTAGATTTTCTTTTATAATATTTTCTGAAAAAATTCTTTACATTTATATTATAATATTATAAGTGGAATAAACACTTAGACATTCCCCAATTGAATTTACAATTTTTAGGGATTAATAAATTAAATTTAAGGGATTATTTAAAATTCAGGGACATTGATGGTTTCTGCTTATGACTAAAACTAGGTATCAATAACTTTTTTAGTTGTATGCCTTTTTGACAATCCGACATATCTAAAATAACTCAGGGGATGCCAGCTATATTTTACTTAATTGAGATTAAATAACAAATTTTAATTCAATATGTGTTTTCTAGGTGAAATTTTTTTAACCCTTAAGTGCTCTTAGTAATTTTAATTTATATAAAGTTAACCCTTTAATATATTTTTATTTTTGGAATACTTAAAGGATTAAATGGCGCATTTATGCAATTATGGATTAAACTGAGCTACCGTTAGTTATTAAGTTGAAATTGATGGCATAACTAATAATTACTAATAATTCTATATCTAAAAAAGAATACACTAATATAAAAACATAAAAGTTGTAAGATATAATAAATTAATTATTTAAATAATATAACTCACAGTTACAAAAGTGCTTTGTAACTGATAATAGATACAAAAATACTTTAGAAAATATGAATACTTTATAATATTAAAAAAAAAATACTAATTTTATCTATTGGAAATATCGAACTTTCTACATGTTAAAATTCCTTTTGAATGTAGAATTAATAAAAATCAATCCTAATTAATATATCCATAAAATAATATACCCAGACACTTTTCCCCTATTCCAACATGTTTCTATATGTCTATAGCCTAGTATTTGAACAGTAAGAGGTTAATACTAATAATTTAAGCCTAACATTTCAAGACCGAAACCTCTTTTTATACCCGTATGACTATATAGTCATTATACCCGTATGACTATATAATAAATTTGCCATTACGTTTGTGACGCAGAGAAGGAGGGAGGGTAGATATAGACTCAAGTGTATGGATTTTCACAAATTCATTTTTATGCAAAAAGCGGAATCGCTATTTAAATCCAGCCATTTGGTCCACGGGTTCGAGTATCTGCCATACAACTTCTAATTTTATATGAGCATTACTCTATACCTATGGAAGCTGCGTGTCTGAAATTTTGCGAAAAATAGTTTAATGTAATGGTCAAAGTTACTGCAAAATTTGGTTGGTCTACTACAGAGGGTTCGAGAAGCTGCCATACAACTCCTTCATTTATATGAGCTTTACACTGCACCTGATGAAGCTGGGTGTCTGAAATTTTGCGAAAAATAGTTTAGTGTAATGGCCAAAGTTACTGCAAAATTTGGTTGGTCTACTGCTGAGAGTCTACTCTACTACACTCTTCCTCGTTTTTTTGAAAAATTAACTTTGCAAGATTCCTGAAAATGAATTCCAAGATGCTGCAGATACGGAAAATTTAAGTTTTCTTACATTGCTGCAGTGAGCTTCAATTAACTGCTAACGCTATATATTTCTGGCTAACAAACCTTAATGGCGCCAAAAAATATGCAATTATTAGATACATGTTAATATGATCTATTACTAACTATTATCTCGTATAATACCTCCTCTGAGATACTTCTGACTTAAATATTCAGAATAACTGTGTGAGTATTATTTCTTATAAATTATACAACCTATAAAACAAAATTGCGTAGATAAATATAAATATATATATAAATATGAAATTAAATAATTTCTCTTTAAAGTTTCTTAAACTTTAATTAGGATGTTCACCTGTTTAAATTTGACCTAATTTTGAATTCTTAAATAAAATTAATTAATTAAAAGAGCATTAATACCATTAAGTTAACTTAACCTCATGATAACTGTTAATAAAATTTACAGATACCTTTTATAGAAGTACAGATTATTTTTCAATCTTTAAAAATAAAGCTTTTAAAAAAGAAAAGACATTAAATGAAATAATAAATATTATTAAATAAAAAAAAATTTTGTCTTAAATAAATTTAATTTACGTAATGAAATTTCCAACTAACTTTGACAACATTCCTCTGACATATTATTCTGGTGTTTTTATTTTTTAATTTTTTGTTTTTATATTATTCTATATCAAATAAAGTTAAGTGAGGACAGTTTTTAAGTTTGTTATATACTAAATATATATATACTTATATATAATTCTAATAAGATAATATTTAAGAATATTATGGAAGTATTATGGTATCCATAGAAAACTTATATTCAATCTATATGGTTCTTTAAAATAATGTAAAAATGAGGGACTATCTTGTAATCGGATATAGATGAAGTTAAAAAAAAAAAAAACAAAACAAAATAATAAAGAATATTATCTGACATAAGAAAGACTGTTAGCCTTAAGGATTTTACGTTTTCTTATTCTTTTTTTAATTTTTTTTTTTTTTTTTTTGTCAACAAATTTTAACAAGTTTTCATGGCTTCTTGTACTTTAATATAGAAAGTATCATGCCTAAATATATACACTATTGTATAATAAAATACTTTCTTTACTATTATTATAGTTTTATATTTAAATATTTAAAAGCTCAAGGATAATATTATATTTTATAATAAAATAGTAAATACAGTTATAAACTAAAGATTGAGTGCAATAAGATGAAGCACCAATCCAAGGTACTACATTTTTTTAAACTTAAATTCTTAAAACTTCATTTTTTTAATGATCCTGTTTTGAACGATTCTAGCTTTAATTCGTGATCACTAACTTTTGTCTTTCAAACCTTTCAATTTGTTTTTAAAACCCTTAGAAGCGTTTTAGAGCGATTCTAGCTATTATTCGAGATCAGTACTAAAATTTCATAATTTCCATGTAATTTAATTTTTCAAAATCCCGGCCTGCTAAAAATTTAATTTGATTCTAAGTGCACATATTGACTTCAAACCGAGAAAAAAATCATTATGCAGAGTAAGGGTCTACTTCAGAAGTTTTTGAGTTTTGACCTTTTTTGATAAAAGGTTTGTAAACTTTGATTTCTATATGGGAACGCCAAAACCTAGATAAAAAATTGAAATTTTGATGATAAAACTCGTTTTTATGTAATAGCCATCATCACCATTGAAATCCAGCCACAGGTTCGCCAAAAAACTTCTTTTTTTATATGAGCATAACTCTATACCTATTGAAGCAAAGTTTCTAAAATTTTTCCAAAGATAGTTTAGTGTTATGGCCAAAGTTTCCCAGAGTTGACACAGTCTTCCCTACAACACTTTTCCTCATTTTTGTTCTAATTTAAAAATTAATCAACTTGGAAAAACAAGTTGTCTGCATATGAAACCTTGAATAATAGGTTTTTAATTAGTAGCACCAAGTTGGTTTCAGTAAAGCATGTGATCCCAGAGTTATACGACTTGCAATTAGCAAAAAATATGAGTCCCTGTATTTCGAAAACTACTTTCAAGTTGTTTTAATTTTTATCTGATTATTCAGATACATAATATAATTCTATATTTTGGAGATTAAAGATTTGTAGATTACAGTTAATTGGGACAGAAATTAAATCCCAAAAAAAATTGGTTTCATTACATTGATAACCAAAAACGAAATAATTTATATCACCTAGAAACATTTTTGAATCCTTAAGGGACCTCAATTCACATAATATTTTTAAAATTCTTTTTCCAATCCCCAACTTCCTATTGTCCTTCCAATTCTATGTCCTAAATCAAACATATTCTACTTGATGTAGGTTAAATAATGATAATCTTTATTTAAAAAATTAAAATTTTTGTGTTATCAGAAGTCTTTTGAAGATTTTAATGCATTTTGGAACTCAATGGTATCCACATTTAATACCATAACTGTCTCTGTTTTAATGTATATATTTATAATTATGTCTCTTGAAAACACTAATACATTGAAAATATCTACGAATTTTAATCTCTAAAGTTTTTTTATTTTTTATTTTTTAATAATATGATAAGGAATAACCAGATGTTTCATAATATAAGAAAATGTCCTTAGGTCATGTTTTCTTAACTTCCCAAGAGTTTTATATACATTAAATAACGTTTGTTGAGATGGTGTTCAGGGTTGTCAGATGATAAAAAATTTATCATTATTTTGAAAAGCTTTAAAGTAATTTTTATAAGCTTTTTAGCGTTTCTTGAGTATCAATACTATAGAAGACAAGGAAGATTGTAGTAGAGTAGACTTTTGATCAATTGTAATACGGGTATAAAAAGGTTATAAGTTTCTCGAGGAATCAAAATGTTAACCGATTTTAATTAAATTTGGTATTCCATTTTTTTGGCAAAATAAAGATTCTTCAATCTAAATAATTAAACTTCGCAAATGGGTGACATTAGACCACTGGATCAGAGTGACTTCAATATAAAACAATATACAAGCCACATTAAAAGCTCATACAACCGAACTTGAATTTATTTCTACGTCTTTGAATACAAGTTCAGCATAAACTGAGGGAAATATTAATAGCTATAATATTACCCAAAAGACAATTTTTTGGACTCTGTTTTAAACCCTGAGGCAGTATATTCTACTTCTGCAAGGTTTCAATATCGCATTCTGTTATGAGCTAGTTTTTTTATTTTTCCCAGTTTTTCCCGATACTGACAATTTCCTTCGCTGCTAACCTTCTCTATTTAATTCTGGGTCTAACCACACAATGCCTTGTTTTCTGTGTGCCTTTTTTTTTTAGTCGCATGCCTGTTTCGTTCTTTGGTCTAGAACTTTCTAAAGTGTGTGACCTATCCAATTTATTTTCTCTAAAGATAAATTAAATGAAAATTTGAACTAATCCCGATAATTTTTTTAAATTGTACCTTAAAGTTTTTCTTAAAGCAATTTGTAATATTAAAAGGAAATTTAAAAAAATTTATTAGTCTTATGGTAATCCAAATTTGAATTTTAACATAAAGATAAACATTAGAAAAATTAGTGTACAACAAAGGTTTTATATAAAATGTATCTTCTTTTACAAAACAGTATATAAGATGATAAAAATAGACAGAAGACATAGTTTTGTATATAATAAGATTTAAGAAATTTTATTTTTAAAACAAAATGACCTAATTTTGGTTTATACATCTTTCAAGCTACAAAGTTTTTAAAGATATTTTCAGTTTTTTTTAATCTTAAGGTTCAAGTAACAAGATACATTTCATAGATACTACTGTTTGATGATACATGTTGCTGTTAATAAATTAATATAATTCAATTATATTTTCAGATTTTTTTTTTTTACCGTACCATTTATACCTAATGATTAATTTGAAGAAGAAAGAAATTGATATGTTATCTAAAAAAAGATATTAATTTTACTTTAATACCATTAAATTATACCTGTCTTAAATTTTTTGATTTTACAAGACTTAAAAATAAGAAAAATTATCTTGGGTTTAAATTTAAAGTTTTCTTGTGATAATAAAATAAGAAATTCCTCGATGTTTCCTTAGTCTAGATAATCTTTAATATCTGATGAATAATTTGTTATTTTTATATCATAAACCTAAACAATAAAGGATGAATAGTGTAGGTAACTTATTGTAGGTCTGATGAAGCTAAAGTTGATTCTTGGTAAACGTAATAAAATCTAATATGAAATACCAAGAAGTAATTTCATATCTCATACCCATTATATCCAAAACACTAGAAATTTATTTTAATATTTAATTTCGAAACGTTCCGTTGTTTTAAATATTAACCCCTTGGAACCCAATCGTTTGAGCAGAGTGGAAGCACTAACGTATTCTACTTGTGGAATCTTTTAGATTAAAACTTATTAGTAACACGTTACAAGCTATAATTTGAGAAAATCGCAATATACATATATATTTCCAGTTTCTGTCTTTATTAATTTTGAAGAGATACTGGTAAGATCTTGTTTAGGTAGGTGTATATGACAGATATTCAATATTTCAATTCATCTAAAATTAAGACATCAAGCAACATCATTGTACCAAATTTTAAGTTTCTATCTTTATTGGTTTCGAAGTTATGTTTGTTTGACTAGTTTGGAGGCTCCCATAACCGAAGAATCCACATCGTCATGAGAGCGAATAAATTTCGTAATGAGAGCATTATTATTTTATAAGAAATCGTGCGAAGGGAAATAGGTGCAGACTGGCGCACATCGATTAATCGACTTAGAAGATGATGTTAGTCAAAAGTATAGGTACTTCTCCATATCTAACTTGCTTAGCTTCAGTGATTACAAACACCGTAACTAAGTTAATATACTCCTATATACTTATTCTAGATTTAGGGTATAACAAGGGAAAATTTTATTAATGCGCTTAACAAAACCATCCATCAAGAAAAATTATGATTTTGAATCATTTTGCCTAAAAAAGAACCTTATAAGTTAACTATAAGTTGCACGTGGATTTCAATAGACGTTCACATTTCTATTTATAGGTTTATAAAATCTTAATCTTTGATTTTTTTTTCTTTTGTTTCTTTTCATTAATTTTCACTGCTTTAAGAAGTATAGAGCATTCAATTAATCTATTTAGACTGGGCTTCAGTTTCTTTAATTGTTATATTCACTAGACCGTTGATTACTCTGCCATCTATTATCTCACACAAGAGTTTTTTATATATTTTTATATTACGATATAATTATACAATTTTTCCATATATTTTATTAGATATGATCTAACCGGGGTTTGAACCCGAGACCTTCCACAAATCAATTCGGCGTCTTCATCACTACGCCGTTGGTCAGATACTTTGATTCTTTATAGCCTAAAATACTGTTTGTTTTTTACTTTTACGTAATAATATAACAATCAATAATTTCATAAATTCATACAAATATTGCTTTCTTTAATAGTTCACATTATTTAATGAACTCAATTCTTTTAAAATATTTTTTCAGTTGAATTTTTCAAATCCAAAACTCCATTTCCTTTATATATTATTTTGAAAACATTTTGAAAAACTTTTTGAAAAACTTTTATTATTAAAAAACCAATTCTTTGTATAAGTATCTACCATGTTTTAATTTACCACAATACCCTACTTTTAATAAGTAACTTTTACTTTATTTAAATTTTGAATTTTTAGAAATTCTTTAAAAAGTAAATGTACAATAAACCATTAGTTTTTGGGAACTTATTATTTGAATAGACCTCAAATAAATAAAAAAGAAAATTTTCTTGCTGTTCATTTTAAAATTTTTAAACAAATTGTTAAGTATTTTAAAAACTTTTTTAAAATCAAAAATAGCTTTTATTATTCTTTATTTTGTAATTTGTAAGTAGTTTTAATGTTTAATTCAAAAATGCATTAATAATACAATACAAAATTTTGTATTAAAAAATAAAAAAAAACCCATTTAACTTTGTTACACCATTAACCAATACAATAAATTAAATTCATATGGCAAAAGTCTAGACTTAAGAATATTAAATACCTATCAATACCAAGATTATTAATTCTAAAAACAAAAGGGATTCTAGCACGTTTTTAATCTAAATTGATTTTAAGTATTTATTTGATAAATTTGAAATATAAGATAATCATTTAATTTTACTAAAAGGAATTTATAATTAAAGATAAAAACAAATAAAACAAATTTTTACATTTAATTTTTAAAAATAACAAAAATAAGACACTTCGGATTAATTTCAAATAAGGAATAGAGTGAAGTAGATTGTGCCAACTCAAGGATACCCGCACGAACTTAATATAAACATTGTGTCATCTGATTAACTACTTTTAGAAAAATTTCAAATAAGCAATTGAATAGACTCTGAGTTATTTATAATAGAAAATAAAAGTTCTATGGTTCTAAACCTATTGCACAACATTGGATCTTCGTCAACCCAACAGCTGAGGCCCAACAGCTTTTTATAGTTTTATTCGTTACTCTACTCTAAATTAGAAACGGTTTGACCGGTTGACTCCAAATTTTGTATGTTTGAAGCACCTTGAAAATGGAGTTGAGTCTGTTAATAGGCTTGGTGTTTGGTAACACATGTCAATCCAACGATTGGCTAAAAAAACTTTTTGGAAGTAAATTACGTTCAGTTGTGGAAAGTAGTTAGTACTGCTTTAAATTCCAGAAAGTTTCAAAAATTACTAGAATAATCCTAGAAAAATCTTTTTAAAAAATTTCTTTCATACATTTTAAAATTAACATTTACACCATGTGTAATTTTTGTGTTAACTTTTTGCAGTAACATCAACTTCAATTAAGCCTCCATTGAGAGGCGTAGCAACGCGCACCGGGTATTAGCTAGTTCTTTATAAAATAATAATAATAATATTCATTTCATCATGAACTATATTATATCTTAATAAGTAACTGAAATTATTATATGATTTTTTGATAAGTGATAAGTATTTGAGCTAATTTTACTCAGTTTTAAATCACTCTACTTACAAGAAAAATATTGGTCTTATTAAGTCGGTCCTCAAAAACATCCATAATAAACAAAATATAAAATCCAAAGTTTGGATGTAAACTGTAAGTCACAACACCTCTGTTATTGATCAAGTAAAATTTATGACTCAATAAAAATTTCAATAATGAAATGAATTTTTCAATGAATGAAAGTGGTTATATACTAAGTTGTTCAATACTAAGTGTTTATATAATATAATGCAAATTTTTTGTGCTTAAATACTTATAAGTTACAATCACAGTATAGATAAGACAGACAAAATTTTGGAATTTTAAGAATAATTTAACTTTGTAAACTTAGACGTTGTACCTTCTTTCAATCCAGAAACTTCCTAAGCAGCATGAGTTTAATTCCTTTAAAATAACAAAAAACCATAATATAATTGTTATAAATTTCAACTAATATTAAAAAATTAAAAATTCTAAAAATATATTCGTTTTGAATTCCTAAAATATACCTACATAAACTTTTATAATATCTAAGGAAAAGGTCACAATAATAAAACATTTATTTATAATTTAACAAGAATATTTTTAATAAATAAATAAATAAATATTTTCAAAATAACAAACGTATTTAAAAAAATATGAACCTTGAACAAGATTAAATCACCTGGGATTAACAACATACTCAAAAATAATAATTATTTACCTAATTTTCTTAAAAAACTTTCACATTCTTATTCTATGCGGAAGTTCATTTCATTTGTAGGTTAAAATAACGCCGTCACATCACTTATGAAAAGTTTCTATACAATATTTAAGGCTAGGTGGCTAAGAGATTGAGGTGGACTTTTAATTCAAGATTCCGGTTTCATTCCCCATAAAAGTCATCATTCGCCATTAGATTTAAATTAAAGAAATAGTCCAATATTAATATTTATAAATCTTAAATAAATATTTATGTATCCATAAACAAATATAAAATATAAACAAATAATTTAATTGAATAATATAACTCACAGATATAGAATACCATATAACTCAAATACAAAATTAGTACTTTACAAATAAAATGGAATAATATCTATTGAAAATCTAATACGTTTTTACATGTTGTAAATATCTTATGTTTAAATTGAATGTGGAATTTATTAAGATCAATTCTAATAATAAGATATCTATATGTCCCACGTAATAATTATATGTCCCACCTATTTCAACATGTATCCGCCTATGATGAAGACATGTTTATTAGCCTAACAATTGGTAAATAAATTTTTTTTTTAAATTAATATGTGTTAGATATATAACAAAATTGTTTTATGTTACTAAATTTTACAAAACAAGATGTAACATATAATTTCGAATAAATTCATCTGGGTTTTGTATCTATATTATTTACGTAAACTGTCACATTTTTTTGAAACTTTACTGAAACATGCTTGGGAATAAAATAAACTTTTCTATCACGATGATTACAATTTGACAATGACATAATTAACGTTAAATGGCATGTTTATAAAGTTAAAGTTTTATAATGTAATTTTAAATGAAAAATAAATTTAAAATTATTAAAATAATGAATTTAAATTTAAAATTTTTAAATAAAGTCGTGAAGTAGATCTCTAACTTTAATTTATAAATTAAATTGAATAATTAAAATACATAAATATTAATTTTTAATATATGTAAAAATGTAATTAAATTATTAATTAAAGACACAATTACACGTATTTTAAATTTATTTTCTCAGATAATGTGATACGTGATTATTGCAGTACATTTTGAAAAAAATGTAAATTGAAGTAGAACTTAATTCCATTTTAATTAACAATAAAAACCATTTGTTTTAATTGGTTTTTGAAAATACATAATAATATAGAATTAGTTCACTTAATTAAATTTAAATAATTTTATAATTTTTTATATATTTTGAATTATGAAATCCCCTACACTTACAATGTCAAGTTTTTTATAATACTTCAATTTTTGAACAATATTTCAAACGTTCTTTATTATAAAAATTGTTTGTAATATAATTGAATTTATAAAATGTTTTTTGTGAATTCAATATAACAATTAAGTTGATTTTCAATATAGCTAATATGATAGAATTTGACTTTATTATAGCCTATTTACAATGAATGCTTTCATTCCGCTCTCTACGCGTACCTATCTCTCAAACTAAGTTAAATGTATTGAATTAAATGAATGTGTCTACAATAGTCGCAGCCATGTCACAGTCATTCAGCAGTCATGAAAAAAGTTGTTTAACTTTTAACTTTTTCGCTTTCTTTACGTGTTCAAATGTCAAATAATTGAACTTGGATAAGTATTTTTTTCGAAAAATAAAATAAAATGTATCAGAATAAAAAATTAATAAAATTATCAATTCTTTTTCTATCTTGGGTCAAATAATATCAAAACATTATTCAAAAAAACTATACAATAAACTTTAAACTATTGAATATATTTTAGTTAATGAAATTTGAATGTCAAAAACGAAACAATGTCAAAAACACTGTCATTGGCTGTCATGTACATTTCATTGTGGACACTCCTTTGTTGACTACGTAATGAGAGCGGAGTGAGAGCGACATGACAGCGTCATTGTAGATAGACCTTTAAGATATTATTAGAAAATACTTGAATTTTTGGTACTAAAGTCTTTCTTGGTATTTAAGTAGGTACTTGAAAATATTTAAGTATCAAAAATAATTGCAAAAGTAATTAAACTCAAAATTAAATTACTTTTTGAGGATTGCAATTACTTGAACTTGATTCATTTACTTATCAATACACTTAAATTTTGTAAGTATCGAAATCTTATTTATACTAGTAAATGACAAAGAAATGAGTATTAGATAATGGTACTTAGAACTGCACTTAAGTATCATTTTACTAAATAATGTTATACAGGGCTGAACTTATTATTTTATGATACTATTTTTTGGAGTTAAGGTTTTTCAATATTCAATATTAAGATTTTGGTTTTTGTGAATAAGAAAATTTTAATTTTTACTTGTATTCCTGATTCAGTTAAAACTTTAAACAAAACATTTATATTCTAATAAAATTCTATTTTTAAAAATTCAAAAAAAAAATTGCTTTTAATCTTTGATATTTTTAGCTATATTTGTTTAGATCTCTTAGATTTTTGAACTAAAATTAAAATAAATAAATTGTACCAATAAATAAAAACAATAATCAAAATTATTTCCTATCCCTAATAACAAGAGGAGCGGACGGAATCTGTCTTGTACATTTTATAGTTGTTCTTATTTTTTTGTTTTTCGATTTATTTTGAAAGTGAATTTTTGTGTTACTTTAATTGATTTGTAAAATATATTAAATTTTATTTTTAAATTATTATTTTTACTGATATTTTATATAGGGTGTTTCAACAGTATCTAATATCAACCGAATATATAAGATGGAAATCCTCTGAGAGTGTAACTCTGTTTCTAAAAAAAATATATGGTTTATAGGGCATTCTATTTAGAATAGGATTCAGTTTCTTTAATCCTTATTTTACTTAAGCCGCTAATTGCTCTTTTGTAGCTCTTGTATAAGACTATGTATACAAATAAATGTTCATTCAGTGCGCCATTTATTATCGTACACAGGAGTTTCTTATATATTTTTATTAAATCTTGTTTCATATTATGATATAAACTATTACGATATAATTAAACAATTTTACGATATTTTTTTTATTAGATCTGATCAGGTTTTGAAACCAAGACTTTTCACATGAAATGTTGGCCTCTTAACTCCTACGCCATTGTTCAGATTGTTTGCAAATCTATTGTAGGTAAATAATTTGACAGTAGCTGGAAGAACATGAGGCACAACACAATATGTTTAAACCTTAGTTGTCTCTAATCAGTCTCTTTGTTATTCATTAAGTGCTCAAAATTAAAAATGTATCATACATTATAATTACACAATTGTATTCATAATAAAATTTTTCCACGATAAAATAGTTAAGTAATTAAATTAAAACTTATGCTTCAAAAATTTAAAAAATTCTCTTTAATAAAATGAAGGACATTAATTTCATTAGAATTTTAGAATGTTATTCAAGCGAAATTTTTAAATTAAATATTTTACATTAGTTTGCATTAACAACTATATAGCGATGTCATTGTCACATATTATCCATGTATAAGTGTATATTTGTGATGACTTTATAAAAAATTCAATTATACTAAAAAAAATTTTCTAAATACTTTTTTTATTAACATTAAATAATATTTTTCCTCTTTCATTGAAATTATTTTTTTTTAAATTGCACCTGAATTTACAGCTAACCTTTCAAACTGTCATCTAACATAACAGTAATAAAACTTTTAATATTATTTTAATGCTAAATATGTATATATATATATATATATATATATATACGTATTTTGAAATATTATTATAAAGAATAATGATTAGACATTTTGAAACCATAAATCAACAATAAAATATGGATCATCTGGTGTATCTTATATCCTTGTAAAAATAAAACCAAATTTTTGTGTTTGATGTGACACATTATAATTGAAAAGTTAGCCCCACCCACAATTACAATAAAAAATACACCACCACCAGAGTAATAAATATATTTCTATGCTTCTATTACCTGCATTATTAAAATAGAATATGCACATTTTGGTAAATTGTTATTTCATACTTTTTTAAACAATTTCAAATTATTTTCAAAATTCTATTATATTGTTGGTATACCAACCACCCTTTGATATCTACATTTTTAAACTAAAAAAAGAAAAAAAAAAAACAAAACCCAAAATGGACATAAAATAGAAAATTTCAAATAAATGTCAAAATTTGGTAAAATTATAATACATGTTTTATTACATAAATTTTCATTTTATTTTTATTTTAGGTACTCACTTGAAAAAATATGTTAAATTTTCATGATCATAACCAAAAAATGGTACTGTATATGTTAACATCCATATATTACCGCCACCACAATCATAATATGGTTTTGACCAACGACCATCTTCATATTTTACAGCTAAAATTTCATCTTCTTCACGTAATGTACTATTTGAGTATAAATGAAATGCTGAAAATAAAATAATAAAATAAAAATTGTATTTAAATTTTTAAAGTAACATGTATGTAGTTGGGTTAGAAAATATTAAATTGAAGGTAAAAATTTTTTCAATTTTGTTTTAAAATTTTTTTGGGAATAACAAATTTAATATTTAACAATTTATTTTAAATATTATTGTATGAAAAAGTAATAAAAAATACAAAGGGTTTTTAAAAATTTCACAATTTCGAAACTACACAATGTGTCATAGTGAGTTTTGAGTGAAGAGTAAATAAAAAACAAGTAATGAAAGTACAATTGTAAATCGAAGCAATATCTTAATACCTCTTAGGTTGGAAAAAACCTGGAAAAGTTTAATTTAAATTTAAATCCTTTATCTACTTTAAATAGGATTGAATAAAAACAACAAAATTTTTATTATGATTGGGAAGCACGTGACAGTTACACGAACCAAGTTATCTTAGATTTCAGAAACATTAACAAAATCGAACCGAATTCCGTTTAACGAAATTTCAATTTTAGGTCAGAACACTCTTGTACAAATTTCAAGTTTATATCTTTATTAATTTTCAAGACATGCTTTTAAGTCTTGGAAGAAATGTGGTAGGTACACAAACCAGCATTCCAATTGACCGCAAATGCAAATGTATCCTAAATAACGAACACAAGTAAAATAAGGAGTAAAACCCAACAATCAAATTTGAAGGCTCTATTTTTATTTGTTTTAGAGATATATTGGTTTCGCCGTGGTTCGATCAACACTTCCAGGATCCGCATCCATGGTCTATTAAATATTAACCATGCAAGCTGTAATTCAAATTTTCCCGTTCATCATAAAACCTTAAAATAACATTACATTTAATATAAGTATTTAAAATAGAGGAAATCATTTACAAATAATTTGTTTATTTGATGCTAGAAATGTCGTTAAAACTAAAGACCGGGCGTCAAACATTCGCGCGATCGCATGCATATTACTGTTTTCAAAAACTTGTTCTGTAGCTAAAATAGAAATTTTAAAATAGATAAGTAATGTTCGTCCTTAGGGGGCCTCGGTGGGTTAGTGAGTAAGCATTCGCTTACTAAACGAGGTGGTGCGGGCTCGGTTAGATTCGAAAAGTTATTGAAAAATAATTATTCTTTAAAAATCCCAATGGTAACCAAATATAACTCAAAATATACAAATAAAAATAAAAAAATAAATAAATAATATTACTTATAAATTAATAAAAAGTATTAAAATGTGCACAACGGGTCTACGTGTTAGGATCGCAAATGCTATGCCCAATATCAAAAAAATCAACAACAACGTTCGTCCTTAGAAACTTCGTATTCATATATGTATCTGTTTATATATTTGTGTCCATAAGTATCTATTTTAAAATAAAATAAAATATCTTTTACAAGAAATATCTGTAATGCAATACAATTTACAATTTTTTTATTAGATTTCATATTACAAAATTTTAAATTAGCAATTGAAATAAAATAATGTAATTTTAAAAAAATAAAATATTAAAATGATTTTCAATTTTTTATATGGCAATTGATTGCCTCACTTTAATATTATCTGTGTGAACTTTAAATATTTTATAAAGTGAGTAAATAAAAAAAAAAAATTGAAAATGAAAACCAACCTCTTTTTTTCAAAATAAAAAAATAAAATCAAAAAAAGATTAAATCGATTTTTTTTTAAATAAATAAAAAAAAAATACTTGACACGCTTATTCTTAAGATATTGAAATAAAAACAATCTATACAATTCATTTTCATGTTTGAATTTTTTATTAAATTTTTTATTTTTCAAAATATCAGCTTTATATTATCAATTTCAGCATTATTTTTCAGAATTATTTTTTATATTTTATTTTTGTTGTTATTTTTTTTTTTTGTGTATGTAATCTGATTTACTTGGAAAGTTTCTCCAATAGTTTAGTATAGAACCACACACACTATTTATTACAAGACCCAAGGCACATATTTATACAAGTTCAAAATTCATAAATTTTTTTTATCACATGTTGTAGAAAAAAAACAACAAATTATTTTGCAGATTTCGATTTATCGAAAAATAACGACCATTTGACACAGATGCTATACATATATGTATGTATGTGTGTATTCTAATTCGTACTTTAGAATCAGTTGAAAAACAGCAATCCCATGTCAGTTTTATTACTGTACAAAATATGGGACAAATTGGAATTAAAAGTAAAAATTTTCACCAAATGATTTTAAAAAGGATTTTTTATTTTTCTGAAATGATAAAAAAAGGTTTTCGATATTTTTGAAATGGGAAGAACAGCTGTTCCTATTTTTGTGTTTTGTAGAACTTTAAGTACTTGTGTTCTAAACATTGAACAGGTGTGTGGTTTTGTAGAACACGTAGAATATTTGTGCTCTAAAATCGGTAAAGAAGAATCAGGAATTTTGGAACAGCTTTAACCCATTGCCTGCGATACCCATTTTTATTGCCTGCCAAATTAATTGTGAATTAATTGCTGCAAAAGCTAATGAAATAAGCAATTCGAAACGTGATACAGGAAAATTAAACAATATTGGAATACAAAGCTTGAAAAAGGTTTAACCCATTTCCAGCATTATTCCTTTTGCTGCTTCGCAAATAAATTGTCGACTAATTGTTAGAAAATAATGGAAAAAACAATTTTGATTCACAATAGAAATTTGTCATGTTCTAACATTCATATGACAAGTTAATGTGAATTCAGCTGATCATGAAAGGACACTATTCACTGCTGGTATACAGAGCCGAATTAATTTAGTTATGTTAATATCTTTCATAAAGTTTCAACATTTTTAATTGTAAATTCTCAAAATAGAAGACAAAAGGACGAAATTAAATTTTCAATACAATTTTTTTTTGAAAATTTAACAACAATAAGGAAAAACGTTATTGGAGACTACAATATAGAATATCGCCATAAGTTATTGTTACCACATCGTTTTTATTTTCATCGAATTCTTTTAAAATCCTTAATGTTATAGTTTATTGAAATTCAATATCTTATGGATTAAAATATGGTTTATGTTAAAATACTTTTTATTTTATAGAGAGTATAGCTAGAGAATGATATTCTTTTTAAATATAAAAATGTTAGTTTAAAAAGAAAATTTAAAATAATATTGCACAACATATTACTTTTGAAATTCTTAGTAAATGGAAAAAGATTATAAAAAGTTTTTTATTTAAATCTGAATGATTTTTAAAAATCTTAAAGTATAATATTAAAATTAATCCTCAGGCAATTTGGTGTATTATTTACTTCAAAGTATTTTTAGAAAGTAAAGAATTTCTTTAGGCTCATCGGCTATGGGAATGCAGCTGTTCAAAAAGTTAAAAAAAAAATTATTTAAATTGGTATAACGCTAAAACGCAGAATTCAATTTTAGCAAAATTTTTAACCACATCAATCTTTCAAATAGGTGCAGTGAAATTAAAAGATGAATTAGATGTTTAGAAATAAGAAGGAGTCATATAAAAAATTTAACTGTATCAATGAACAGCGCACAATTTTGACAGTTAAAAATGAAAAAGTTTGTTATTTATAATACCTGTTACTTAAATACCACTTAGCATTATAAAATTTAACCAACGTAACCAACTATAAATAGAAATCACATCAACACATTCGCTCCGGTTACCAGTTCTCGTTGTGCAAATTCGATAATTTTTTAACAGTCGTATAGTTTTGAGGATAGATTCAAAAATATAGAATTTAGTGGCAGTGGGTTCTATAGTTTTTTTTATATATAGCCGGTTTTGTATAAATATAGTATAAATAGTATAATATCAGTTTGGTGATAAAAATTTTAATTTTTAAACGAGACTAAAAGTACAAAGTTTACAGAGAAAACTTTATATTTTATTCATGGTAATTCTCGAAACAATCTCATTTTATATCCTACACATTTAAAACATGTACAGGGGAGTTTTAGCTTTGATATGGTGTTTGTATTCAGCAAAACGGAGCAAGTTGGATACATAATTTTTTATGACATCCTGAGTCAATTGAGCGATGTCGTCAGTTCATAAATACGATAACTCGAAAACAATGATGCTATCTTCATGAAATTTATAACTAAGGTTACTAATAATAAAAGTACGGCAAATATTCAAAATGGGTGAGTCCAGATGATGGGTCAAACAGTAATCGAATGAAGACCAAAAAAATATATCTTCAAACTCAATAAGGATAGAACATTCGAATTTGTCACTAGGGTATACCTATTCTTCTTCAAAAACACTTTCAATTGCCTCTTCAAAACTTTTTAAATAGATTTTTCCAAAACAATACGATTATGCTGTAAAATATTAAAAGTTTTGTATGCATATTATCCGATTGTCCTTTTTATAGTACACGAAATTTTATTTCAAGAAAAAACTTTCAAAATAAATTTATTATTCTTAAATAATACTAAGATTAGTTTTGTATAACTTTAATTGACAAAATTCATTTTGATTTTAAAAGCAACAATAAACATTTAAATTTCTTAATTTATTTTGCCTTAACAACTGTACTTTTTTTAAGAGTAGAATAATTGTACATTTTAATTGTCAAAAAATGACACTTTAAAGATGACAAATCAGAATTACCATACAATATGATTAAAGTTAAAAATTTTAAAAACAATTTACTCTAAGCAACTGAATATGTAACCTATATTTTACTAAATATAACTAAATATAGTACAGTCGTAGAAAAAGGGTTAAATTTACAATACAACGTCGTTACAGTATCAATACGTGCCATTGAAGTGCATCTTAATTATGTGAGTGGACTAAATATTATAATAAGATTCTTTTGTAGTGTCATATAATTATAATACAGATTAAATAATAGCTAATAAATGTTGATTTCTTGATTAAAATGCACTTCAAAAACCAATTTAACCTGAATCTAAATACAACAGTTAAATGATATTGTAAAAACTTAAAACATTTACAAATTTCTTCAATTTAAAAATTTACGTACGTAACAAAGAAAATTAGCAGTTAAAGCACATTTAAATCCTTTGTTTAGATTCCATAAAAAGAGTCATCAATATTGATTTTAATTTAAATAAAAAAAACCCTTATTTACTGGAATCATTCATGGCTATAAAATAATAATAATAAAAAAACAAAAACTTTTAATCTTCTAAGTAATTTAAAACTCACATTTTCATCTTTCAACAACAAAAATAAACAAAAAAAAAACAAAAAACGATTCATTCAAATTTTACAATCCAAAATGAACTGCATTAAAACCCAATAAACAAAAAAAAATAAATTATCAATTCTTAATTACCAGTTCGATAAAAAAAAAGAGCAACAACAACAACAACATAATTCTACACATCAATGAATCCTTTGAAACGAATCTCAATTAAAGAACTGTTTTTACTTTTTTCTTTCATTTTATTTCTTTTGTTTTCAAAATTTTTTTTTAAAAATTCCTTTTATACAGGACTTTTATCAGTTTTTTTTTCATTAAAACTCAATCATTAAACTGTGAATTATGTGACTATATATAAAATTATACATAATATACATATACAAGTATATATTTATTTGTTCATTCTATTCTTGAACCCATAATTGTTCAAGAATAGAATTTAAAAAAAAAAAACGAAAAACAAAAAAATTAAAACAAAAATTTATCACTAAAAATGGTAAAATTAAAATTTTAACCTTGTTGTTTGTACGTAATCCTTTCTATACTATATTTTTAATCCTTACATAATTTTATGAAAATTATTTCAAGGATTCTAAAGGATTCGCAAAACCGAAAACAAAAATTTATTATTTATAAATTATGCATATATGAAAGTTTATGTAAACATTAAAATTATTTTCATTTTATATTATGTGAGTTGTGCATGTATGTAATACATTTTATATGTATGTAATTTCAATATCCTTTTTCCATATATATCCTAATTCACACAAAATGTGCAATAGACATTGTTGCTGAAATTTTTTTTTTTTTTTATATTTATTATAATAAATAATATGTATGTATAAATATGCATAAATTTTATAATATTTTAACACTAACACAAATAAAAAAAATAAAAAAAAACCCAAAATAAACACAAATAAACCAAAAACTAAATATCGCTATAGTATTTAACTTTTCTACATCATTATGAAACTGTAAATTATCCTTTAGAGATTATATATATAAAGAAAGAATCTTAACTACCTCTTTGCATTGTCTATCTGCATATATACAAGTACAAATACCGTTTTAAAATTCTTTGTCCGAATTTTAAAGTGTATATAACTGTAATTTCTCTAATACTATGTTTATTTAAATAAAACTGTGCATTCATATATATTAAAGTTGGAAAAACTAATATAAACCAATCATTAAGTTTTATCTAAAATTGTAGAAGGCGGATAACACTATAAGAACTTAAAAAATATATGCATATATATTTAAAAATATGTGAATATTTTAAGATACTGGGTGTTTCATAAAAGTACTTGAAATTAAACATTCTTTGGATTAAGAGTTTTGTATAAGTTATCATTGGATTATAAAAATTTTATTTCAAATGTTAAAAATTTTTTATTTAAATCTATCAATTGAGAAACACCCTGTAAAATAATTCATTCGTAACATGTTATTATGTTTTTAAAATGCAAGAAAACAAAAAACAGCAAATAAAACTAAATCCTTTAACACGAAAGTTTTCTAAAGTGAAAATAGGACAAAGTATTATATATATATATATATATATATTTATGTATATAATATAAGTTTGTATATAGTATATAAGTAATTCTTTAATTACATTTCTATGTT